>OX375867.1:70481599-70604355 GCA_947359475.1 Heligmosomoides polygyrus bakeri
CAGCAAGCCGTCAAATTTTCTCTGCAAGGTTGTTTTGACGATAGATCTGATAGAATCACATATAGATTTGAACCCATCCACGATCCTCTCCCAAAGGTGATCTTCCAAGTACAAAGCACAGTAATGTTCTTTAGATACACATTTCTTTAACATGCTATACATATGATAACGTTTCTTACGTAAAAAATGCGAAGTAGACGTAGCTAGAATTTGACGGCTTGCTGAACAGCGTTCACGGAATGCGTGGGGGGCTGCATGCAGTCTCGCAGGAGGAGGCCTTGGGGGACCTACCTGGTGACGCTGCAATTGTGGGTGAAAGCTCAACTAGGGTTATCGTACTGGGCGATTTCCCTCTATCGGACAACGCTCTCTCTGTTCTGAATCTAGGACCTAGCTTTTCACCGTCGCAGTCCTTCTCCATGGTTTATTACGCGTCTCAAATTGGAAACTCCATCCTGTCCAGTATTGTATTTGCTAATTAAAACTCATTAATTTAGAAGCACAGACAATTTAGACACTATCACAGCTGACGGTATAAAGGTAAGACCTATCATCAGCTGTGTGGGGGTCCCACGGACAGGATCGCGTGGTTCCTGAACAATATCATTGGGCAACTCCTGCGCTTCATTCCAGCTCATCTCCCTAACACCCATGCGTTCCTCGACCGCCTATACGCAGCTCATGTGGAACGGAATTGGGTGATGGAGTCGTTCGACGTCACGTCGCTATATACAAATGTCAGCAACGACTCAGCACTTGAGGCAGTCTACGAACTTCTCAGTGAACATCACCTTGGCATTGACATGTTTGGCCTCACGATAGGTCAAGTCATGCGGCTGCTAAAAGAATGCCTCAGCTGCAACATCTTCAGATGGTCGGGCAGGTATTTTTCGCAGATAAGAGGGTTAGCTATGGGCCAGCGCCTAGCTCCCCTTTTGGCCATCGCATTCATGTCCAAAATTGAAGCTCCCGTGTGAGCTAGGCTCCCTGCTTTATACTGTCGATATATCGATGACTGTCTCATCATCTGTTCTACCCAAGAGGAGATGGACATGTGCTTCGATATCATAAACAAGCAGTGTGAGCATATCAAGTTTACAAGGGATACTCCAAAAAATGATTGGCTTCCGTTTTTGGACGTCCAAATACAGCTGAACGGAGCGGGAAAAATAACAAAGTGGTATCGTAAACCCACTAACAAAAATATCTTGGTCCACAGCAAGTCAGCGCATCCGACACAGACCAAAACATCTATCGTGCGCAATATGTTCCGCACAGCAAGCAGAATATCTACTGGGGAAAACGAGCGCAAGGAATCGCTAGCGCTTGCTCACCAAATCGCTGCCAAGAATGGGTATACATTCTTTGGCCATCAGCGAAGTAGCACTAGCAATCGCTCACGTAGTTCCTCATTTGACGACAAAATCCCGTTTGTCATCCCTTTCGTCTCAGACAGTGTCAGCACTTCTATTAGAAAGTGCGTTAGAAGGGCGGGACTGGAAAACGATGTCAAAATGGTAGATACACCTCCCACTAACCTGAAAAGTCGTTTAGTGCGCAACCGCCTGTACGACAGGAGTTGCGAAACCCCAAATTGCGCCATCTGTCCTGCAGGTAACGAAGGAGACTGCATGGTTTCGGGGGTTGTCTACCTCATAAGGTGCAACAGCTGTGGAGGTGAATACATCAGTGAAACAGCTCGCCCCTTCTACGTCCGCGTTAAAGAACACCTGGAAGGGAAGCGCAGGTCACGACCATCAACTGCTTTGGGCTGCCACAGGGTAAACGACCATAACGGCGCCGACTTTGGGGTCACTTTCAAAATTCTAGCACGGGAGGCCCATACCGCCGCGCGCAAAACCCTGGAGGGGTTCTGGATACAGGCCAAGAGCCCGAGGTTGAATCGGCGGGGGGGGAATGCGTCTATATAACCCGCGAGCTCACCCCTTACCTCAGTCTCGCCTTTTAGACAGTTTCACTTTGTGGGGTCTCTCGGGTGTTCTAAATGTTGGGCTGCTGTCACCTCTCTCTGCTGGAAGGGTTGCTGTTCGGGGGGTCTTTGAATTTTCGCAAGGTTCGTGGCGATGTTTGGCCTGGTAGCTTCAACATATGTTTGGACTTTTCAGACTCTGAAGAAGGCGACATCGCCGAAACGTTAGTCGTCAATAAAGCGTGTACTATCTCGTTTTCGAGTTCAACACCACCTAAACAATTGGACATCGCGACAGATACGCTTTGGTCTGGTTTAATGAAATTTGGTATGTCACAAGTATAAATAAGGAATACAATAGGGGATAAAGTCCTTCCCTGAGGTACTCCAGAGAGATATGGTACCTGTTTTTAAAATTTCGGTGTATTACGGCAGGTTACGGCAGGTTAGATATGGGTGAGTAAAGCTGTCCACGTCAGTGGGATCGCTTCCTTGTTCAATGTGGTCAGACTTATTTTCCAATCTTCGACTTCAACCATCGATGGAAAGTAGTGCAAGCAAAGCGATAATTTAGAAAAAGAGTGACATGACAGATTCGTGGTCAACAGCTTAAATAATTCCAATTGGCGAAGAAATCGGTAGTCATGACTTCGTCACCCTTCTTCACCACTACCCAATAATACGGTACCCTACCGCAGTCAAAATGTACCCTTCAGTTGCAAGAATTGAAGCAGATCACAGAGCAACTCCCGTAACCTTCTCCGGAATCGAACCCTAGACCTCTCTCCCGCAAGTCAGCATCGCATCCACTCGCCCATCCAGTCGATGCGAATGAATCACTTGAATATACCCTGCAGCTTCGTCAAGGAAACGTAGGAAATTATCATATTACTATAATCAAACTTTAATTGGAGCTCCAAGACCTCTGTAGGTTAAGTTCTGAGCACGACATGGCCATTCCAGGTGTCGGTTATGCCTTATCAATCTCATTTCAAGTGATACCTTTTTTGCCATTTTCGGACCAACCAGTGAGCCGTAGCAAAAAAGAAACACAGTTCTGTGACCCTCACTCATGTAGGTCATTTGAACACAACCTACAGCCTGCCTGTTCTAATTTGAACTAGAATTTGTTGTTGAAAGCTGTTTTATTCTGCTGTCCACCCTTTCTTCTTCTTCTTCTTCTTCTTCTTCTTCTTCTTCTTCAGCGTTTGTCCCGCTTCGTCGCGGGGTCCGCTCTTCTGGTGTCATGACGCCACCTTTCCTGGTCATGCGCTTGATCAGGGTGGACGCCAGTTACTTCCATGTCCATGTGCAACGTATCCGACCAACGCTGCTTCGGGCGTCCTCTAGGTCGCTTTCCTGACACTTCCAACTCAAGGCCTATCTTGCGGACGCTGTCTTCCTTTCCACGCAGAACGTGGCCGTGCCATCGTAAGCGAGCTTCGCGCATGTTATCCGCTATCGGCACGACACCGAACTTCTGCCGAATAGCATCATTTCTGATGCGGTCCATGCGGGTGACTCCAGCCGTCCAGCGCAGCATCTTCGTCTCCATGACGCTGAGGCGCGTTTTAACTTCCTTAGTCGCAGGCCAACACTCAGCGCCGTATATTGCTACCGGCCGCACGACTGTTCTGTAGATCTTTGACTTCAGGTGCTCTGGGATCTTCCTATCGCAGAGTACACTAGTCAGCGAACGCCACTTGGACCAAGCTGCACTCACGCGTGAGTTCACTTCAACCATCAGACCGTCGTCAGACGCTATTGCTGATCCCAGGTATTTAAACACCGAAGTGCGTGCAAGCTCAGTACCGTTAATCTTAATGGAGCCGGACTCGTTTACGTCAGTCGTTAGGTACTCGGTCTTCTTGACGTTCAATTTGAGTCCGAACATCGCCAGGCGGTCGCACCGAGCTTGCACCTGCCGCTCGAGATCATCTTTATCTTCGCAAGCGAGCATCACGTCATCAGCATAGAGCAATGTCCATGGGACAGGCTTCTGAAGATCTCGCGTAATGGCATCCATGACGACAACAAAGAGGAGTGGAGAAAGCACAGAACCTTGGTGCACCCCAACAGAGATGGGAAACTCCATTGAGGTTCCAGCTGCAGCTTGCACTCTACTCTTTGGGCAAGAGTAGAGGATCCGCACCCACTCTATGAGTTCCTCAGGTACGTTGTGTTGTCGCAAGGAGTACCATATAACCTCACGCGGTACGCGGTCGAAGGCCTTCTCCAGGTCGAGAAAAGCTATATGCACCGGCTTCTGTTTCTCGCGATGCTCCTCCACCAGGAGGCGGGCGGCGTGTATAACATCAATGGTCCCACAACCAGACACAAAGCCGCACTGGTTGTCGGAGAGCCTGACGACTTCACGAATTCGTCTATCGAGGATTCGCTCGAAGATCTTCATGCTGTGCGAAAGCAAGCGAATCGGACGATAATTGGAGCAGTCTGCAGGACTGCCTTTCTTCTTCCAAATCGGAATCGTCGTACTGTTGTGCCAACACTCCGGTGCTTTCTTCTCCTTTACTACCTGGTTGAAGAATTCGGCCAACCACTCAGCAGGATACCAGAGCTTCGACTTCCAAACATCGGCTGCCAGA
Organism: Heligmosomoides polygyrus bakeri; assembly: GCA_947359475.1. Classification (NCBI taxonomy): domain Eukaryota; kingdom Metazoa; phylum Nematoda; class Chromadorea; order Rhabditida; family Heligmosomidae; genus Heligmosomoides; species Heligmosomoides polygyrus. Next base: position 70,486,136 of record OX375867.1, read on the forward strand.
TCATCCGGTCCTGTCGCCTTGCATGGCTTCGTCTTCTTCAGAGCCGCTTCTGTTTCCTCCACGGTGATCTTGTGGACGGGACCGTGAACAGAATCCACAGAAGGGATGGCCGGGTGAGGAAATTCCATAGTGGAAATTTCCTCAAAGTAATCACGCCATCGCTTCAGCGCGTTTTTGCGGTCTGTCAGAAGATGGCCGCTCTCATCATTGATGCCAAAGAACTTTTCAATATCCTCGGTTTGGTGATGGCGGGTCTTAGCAAGTCGGTACAAATACCGCTCACCATCGCGCGACTCGAGCTTTTCGTTGACATCACTATAATGAGTGGCTTTCGCAACAGCCACGGCTTTCTTTGCAGCCTTCTTCGCCTTCTGATACTTCTGCCAGTTTTCGGCTGTTTTATTTATTTATTTCGAGGCGCGAGTTATTGCGCGGTGCTACAATCCAAACCGCACACTGTAAAACTAACATAAGGGAAACAAACAATGAACCAACAAATGTAATGAAATTAATACCAGTCAACTACAGGAGATGCAGAAAAGAACAGTAGCAAAGAGAAACACAACACACATTAAAGTTACTTAATGCGTTGATCGACAAGCATCTTAAAACTACTGAGAGACATCTCAAGCACCTTATCCCTTAGCAACGGACGGAAAATGCGAAGAGTCCTGTTTGAAAAGAAATGTTGTCTGATTTGGCTTCTCACAACTGCATCTGTGGTTCTTAGACCGCCAGATCTTGTTCTAGATAGGGGATCTACTAAAAAGAATTCAGAGGCATCAATTTTAACCCTGCTCGGCAGAATTTTAAACATCATTACCAGGTCGAATATTGTTCTTCTGCGTTTTAAGGACGATAAGCCCAGCTGAATGGCTCGTCTTGTGCCATTTGGGATGGAGGCGTAGTCCAATCCAAAAGACCTCATCATCAGTTTTCGGGTGAAATTATTTTGTATTTTTTCAAGCATTCGTATATCTTTGAGTTTATATGGGTTGAAAACAGTGGTCCCACTTTCAAGAATTGGCCTAATATACATTTTATACGCACTTACCAGTAACTTGGGATTTCTTGTTTTTAAAAATCGGAAAAGATTATAAGTACGTGTCAGACCCTTACTTACTAACATTCTGTAATGAGGTGTAAAATCCAGATCGCTATTAATAAGATAACCAAGATTTCTAATCTCGTCCACCCTATTTAAAGCGTCGGATCTAATAGAATAATTCGTTGACGCGGATCTATCTCCAATGACGAGAACATGAGTCTTATTCACGGCCAGAGGTAATTCCCATAACTCAGACCAATTACTTATGAAATCAATGGCTGTTTGTACTCTACTCTCATCCTCAGGTGACTCAATGACCTTATATATCTTAATGTCATCAGCATACATACTGACTGAAACTCCAAGACTCAAGACTCCAAGCTTTCGGAATCTCCAAAGTATATATTAGAAACAGAATGGAGGATAGCACTCCCCCCTGTGGTACAACTACACGCTTCGTATACGGATGAGAACGCGTTGCCTACTCGAACCTGGTAAGTTCTGGCAGCAAGGAAATTACGGATCCAAGAGATGATTCTGGGGTGTATTCCAACAGCTGACAGTTTATATATTAAATTGATGTGCGAAACCTTGTCAAACGCTTTTCGGAAATCGAAGAAAACTACGTCTACTCTCTTGTTACGTTCTCTGGCTCTAGTCCAATCATTCATTTCCATAAGAACAGCCGTTTCAACTGACCGACCCTCTATGAAGCCAAACTGGGCTTTTGGAATAACACCATATTGAGCCAAATGACTCATTACATGTTGCTTCACCATTTTCTCAAATACCCTGGCAAAAATAGAAGTGATGCTCACAGGTCGGTAGTTTGTAGGGTCATTTAGCGGTGGTTTCTTAGCAGCGGGTGTAATTAAAGCATGTTTCCACCGTTCAGGTACTTCCGATCTCATATAACTCAGGTTAAATATGCATTCTAGGGGGAAACCAATAAATGGAAGTATCCTCTTAATATAACTAAGAGGTATGAAATCGGGCGTCGTGGACGACGATGCAGGCCAGCTCTCCAGAAGCTTAAGTATGTCCTTTCTCCGGAACCAACAAGTGGAGTCCATGATCGGGAAAGTCTGAAGCTCAACATTTACTGGTGCGTCGCCACTATTCGATGTGCTAAAAGCTGAGAAACACACGATAAAGCGATTCCTTCTCTCTAACCTTCGCTTTCACTCGTCCGTCCACAGCCATGTCTGCTTGTCGACCTTGCATCGCCCAGGCTTCGTTATGCCGAGTTCCAACCTTGCAGCTTGGCGTATCGCGTCGGTTGCTTTCTTCAAAGTTTCGTCGACAGTCGTGACTGTCGGCAACCGTACGCAAGAAATCACAGCTGCTTCCTTCTCTTTCATTCGCCACCACTTGATTCTAGCTGCACCGCATCGCTCGATCTGCTTCAGCCTCGGAGGGGCGATCTTTAGGGTGCAGATCAGCGGTCGATGCTGTGGGGCGACCGTCTCATACGGCACGATCTTCGCGTCTGTGACAACGCTTCGGTCGCGATCCTTGACAAGGACAAAGTCTATTTGAGACTTGGAGCTCCCACTATAGTATGAGATGAGGCGGGAGTCGCGTTTTCGGAAAACGGTGTTCACAATGGTGAGATTATGCGGTTCCGCATACTCAAGAATGCGCTCACCATCGGCGTTACGACACCCGTATCCGAAACCGCCATGACAGCTGTACCCGTCCTTCGCAGCACCTACGTGCCCATTAAGGTCACCAGCGACTATGATGACATCTTTCGGCGGTACCTCTGCTGTCTTCTCGTCAAGCAGGCTCCAAACCTCTTCCTTGGCTTGATCGGAGCAGCCACTCTGCGGAGCATACGCAGAGAAGAAGTGATAGAGTCGCTCTTTCGCGGTGACAACGATCTTCGTCAACCGATCGTCATAGCGTTCGACACTTACAATCGAGTCACGAAATCGTTCGGAGACGATTATTCCGACACCACTGGTGGTCCTGGGACTTCCACATAGAACGGCCTTGAAGCCACGTCCTATGTCCTTTGACTTGCTGCAGGACCACCTCGTCTCCTGCACCGCACAGAAATCAACTCTTCTACGCTCCAGTGCTTCAACTAACTCGCACGAGCGACCCGTCAACGTACCCACATTCAGCGTTGCTACGCGGGTCCTGCCTACGTTACGGGACTTTCGGACTGGCTCAGCTGCACCCGATGCCGTCCTCGCATCAGGGACCCTCGCATACTTTCCACACTCGCCGGGCTCTGCCGTGCTTAGCTTAGCTCGCAGAGCGAGCAGTTTCCAGTGGCACCACGTGGAGGAACGAACATCGCCACCTGTCCTGTCCACCCTTTGTTGGCCATGAATTATTTATGTTGCGTTGTAGTATGTTACATTGCGGTTGTTGAACATTAATTGTTCACCTATTGAAGTAGAAGTATAAAGCCTTTTCCCGTTTTTTTCTTTTGAAATAATAGTTCGCAGCTAATTTTTTGTTTTACCAAAATTTCATGATTTACCAGAAGTATATTGAAAATTTTCAGTTAAAAATCGTTAAAAAAATTAACGCCCAGAACTTTGTGTGGACCGCTTCTGCTGAATCAACGTTCTTTGTTCGGGTCCTGTCCAAGCCAATTATTCCACCTCTCCTGGGTCAGTGAATTGGTACCAGATTTAGGTACAAAACACTGACTCACTATTCGTTGGCCACCGAAAGTCATTGCATAGCCGAAACACACACCACAGTTGCCTGAATGGTATCCCGCAGAAGTAGAAGGCATGACGAATCCCACAAAAGGGATTTATAAGCGGCGACCTTTGCTCCTTCCCCTCTAATAGACCTACATTCAGATCTGCCTTCCAAATAACAACTTCCATGAGCTGAAGCAAACACCAGGGCAGCCCATCTAAATTGGGATCCTAACAATAACATTTCGCTTTATGAGAGCCGTTCTTACAACTAGAATAAACGGAAAAAGTGAAGAACGGAGCTGGGCTCTCACGAGTTACATCTTTCAAGTACCGCGGATCAACAGTCACGTCCGATGGCAGTCTAATGTTCGAGGTGAACGCGCGCGTGAGTGCAGCCTGTCCAAATGGCGCTCGTTGACTGGGGTGCTCGCACAGAGGTTCGGTGTCGCCCCGATAGCCGAGAAGCTGCGCGAAGCTCGTCTTCGATGGTGCGCCTATGTAAGATTGGCCTGAAACTTGCGGTTCCTGGAAAGTGCCCCAGAGGGCGCCCGAAGGGTCGTTGGCTAGATGCGTTACACTTGGACTTAAAGATAGCTGGCGTGCATCCTGATCAAGCATTTGATCAGGAGAATTGGCGTCACCACACCAGAACAGCGGACCTCGCAACTAAGAGGGACAGACGCTAATGAAATTGATGAATAAGCGGAAAAAGTGGACAATGTGCTGGCCTGCAGAGATGGCGTATTGCCTCCAGTTCTCATCGCATGGATGCGTGTTCGAATCTGATGAGGAGCAGTCCAACCGTGCATCTTTCCTGCTCGATTCCGGAACCTGTTTGTAGTGCACTATCCTTGTACAATTCCTACATGAAGAACACCAACCTTGTGCACGGTTTAGTGCTGCCGAATGAGGTACCGGTTGTCGCATGCACCCGATTGCAGGCTCCTGGTTCGGATTTTCCCTCAGGTCAACCAGGCATTTCATCCCCACGAATGGCTGAATTGCTGTCAGAATTGTCTGCTAAGGATATATGCTGACACGTCCATCGACTGCCTACCGCAAGTCACTGTATAGGCCAAATACGCGTTTAAAATGCCTCCGCAACCTCCCAAGGACTACAACGAGTGGCACATCTCCAAGAGAATCGACTAACGCCGTCCTTTATCCTTTGTCCTCATCAATACAGTCTGGAAGTGAAAGTGGGCTGGAGCATGGTGCAATACTGAGAACGACTGCTGCTACATTCTCTCTCCATGTGAAGAGCTGAATTACTTCCTCAGGGGATCTCGGGTCAGCAGGAATGCCCGTCCATCTTCTGCATTCCGCGGTTTCCCCACTGCACCGACTGGCAGCAGAGAGAGCAGCGGCATCTTCGCCGAGCGGGGCCGATTTCGCTTCCCGGGTGGCGCTCGGGTCGTATTGTTCCGTCGCCAGCAGCGCCGCCCGCTGCAGCTCGTAAATGCGGCAATTTCGCGACTCAAGGTCTCGCCTAAGTGCCAGTCCTTAGCGCGTCTTCGCCGTCCGTCCCTCGGCACACACTGTACGCGCACGCGGCGGACGATATCCACACTGTTAATTAGTGCGCGACCCGGCAGTCTCTCGTCGGCGGAACGGAGTGCACGCGGTGCGCTCCTCTTCTGCACGCGAAGACATCCCAGCCTTGGATTTCTCTTCAGAGAACCAAGTGAAGTAGCTCCTGCTCAATTGCAGTTCGCCCTCCTTCAGTTTGGGGCAGTCGCAAGGAATGTTCTGCGCCGCGCTCTGGGCAGGCATGAGTCACACACTGTGGAGTGCAAGTAATGTCCGTCCCGATTAGATTGACGAATCTGCTAATTGTGCGAGTGTTCGATGAAGCTTCAAACCCAGCAGCAGTCAGCAATCCAATACATGTGCATAAAGAACGATGTAGGATTGATATTTCCTTATGATATGCGATTATGATATTAATGAGGTACTGCACTCCTCGAACGCTGCTGGCATTCGTTGCGAATTCTGATAGAACCCGAAACTGTAAGAAATCAGATGAAACCCTGATCTGCGATGTTTTGTTTGTTTTTCTTTAAATTCTCATGTTATGGTTGTAGGAGCACTTTCTGTCAAGGAGATGGTCCCATCGCGTATCACTCCTGGGCAAACAAGACGGAAGCGCCATTTTTATGGAAGGCGTATGTCTTCGCTCTAAAATCAGTCCGTATCGACTGCCGCACTTTTCACAGCTACAGAATGAGCACTACGACCGTACTTGCATAACGGAGAATTGCGTGGCCGTTATGAAGGACATGGAGACTGCGCTCAAAGGGGAGTGTATCCCAAATTCGGCGCTTGACCTGCAGTGGGCTCCAGGACCTATCTCCAACGCGATGTCGCGCGCTAGCCGCGTGCGACGTCGCGGCGCTGAAACGCGGACGTGCGCTCGGTGACGCATGGTTAGCCGCGGAGCTCGAAATGTTCTCAGTGTTCAAGCTCCCAGACCACATTTCTAGCAAGGAACTTAAGATCCCACAGAATGTGGTAGGCAACAGTCTGCAGTAGGGCAATTGATCCGAGAATGGGTGATAGTGACCTTTTTCCGTAGCATAACCATAATCACGGGTAAAAAAACCGAAGAAGTTGTAGTTGGCAAATAGTGACGCTAGAAACCATCCACATGACCAGAATTCCTGTATAAACTGTCGCTGATAGTCCTATTGAAACCACATTCATACACCATCTCCAAGAATCGTTGAGATAAGGCAAAGGCGTGCCGCATGTCCCTGTAGGAAGCGTTTCTAGCCGTCGGAAGCATCGGATCGCGACAACTCTTCCAATTTCGTCGCGCACCGTGCGCGACGCCAGGGGGGTTCGCGCGGCGTTGGAGTTATGTCTGCCCCCGACCTGCAGTGAGCTTTACATAGGGGAAAAGATAGAGTGCTAGGTGTTTCCACTTTTGAGCATCTGGCTGGCAAGCGAAAGTGAACCTTATTAAGCCCACTGGCTGGACTCTGCGTGGAGCCCACAACTGAAACGATTTGAGCATCAAATGCACGCTGTTACTGCATTAAAATGAGGTCGGCGCCGAAAGACCCTTGAGGCCTTGTGCATCAATGGGCGCAACGAAGAACAGCAGGAACGAGTGCGTTTCTCTTACGAATGGCTTTTTGGCCTTCATTCCATTGTGTGAGCTGTAGAACACGACGCTCCTCGAAGTCCGCGTTCTCCCGTATACCGTGTATGTTTCACTTGCTCAATGGTTCTCGTATATCCTTCGGTACCTACAAAGCGGCGGTGAATTGCGTTCGTGTTGGAGTTGTTTCTTCTTGACACTCCTGGGAAGTAGAGCAATTGACGATGTGAGTGCACAATCCACAAAAAAAATCGAACTTCCTTTGGCTACGACGAAGTCGTCCAAGCTTTAGGCCTAGTAAAGCTGTACTTGAACAAAACTGCATGCCCAGAAGAATTTAAACTATTCTTCAAATACCACTGTTAGCAATCCCTACGTCTACGGATGTTGATGAGAAAAACCTTCCTATTCATCTTAGAAGAATGAGCTGCCGTACGTCGCTGTTGTGGAATAGAATATGCAACACTGGGGATAAGAAAAGCTGATACAAGTTCAAGAGCAAGAGTATGGAAAAGGCTCTCTTTTGATATGGTGCTTAATTAGAACGGAAAATGGTCACGTCCAGTGATCAGACTGTGTCTCATAGGTATACCATTTCTAGAAGTAGATCCCAAAATAGGATTTCACGCTTACTATAGGAAAGTGGTGCATCTTTATTCTCTAAAAGCGATATAGACAACCTTTTCCCTGAATAGTTCCAAGAGGAAAGTATTTACCAAGTCGAATGAGTCGTGCTCTATGGTGTCAGAAGATAAAATCGACGTTTTAGATTCCTTTCCGCAATTACACAAAATCCTCTCTCTGATTTTATAGAGAGTGCATTACAGAAGTCCTTAGCAAATGCTCTAGCTCCACATGGCCCAAACATTGTCCCAATCGGCTTCATCAGAAATCTAGCAGAATATTTGGCTCACCCTTTGAAGCAAGTTATTAATCTTACAATTATTTGCATGAGGGGAGAAGTCTGTTCAAGGCGAAAGAGCGCTGGTCGCGCATATCCCCAACAAGGAGAGCCTCCAAAATGTCGGTGGGCTTTTGCGATGCAATTTCTACAGGTTGTAAGATCCCGTGTGGGGAGTTCAAAAACCATAGTCACTTTTTCGGAATGCTCTTCTGTGGTCGAAAAAAGCCGTGTGGATGCGTGAGCACGAGGCTCATGACGCCCTGCTATCTCTCAGCCCAATGTGGTGGGTTGGTGTAGTGGTAGCATTGTAGCTTCACAAGTTCATGGTCGTGTGGTCGATTTCCCCTTGTGCTTGTGTTTTTGCATTTTGCGACTTATCGTCAGTGGTACCCTTTGTCCGCATTTCCAACACTTTTTGAACAAAAACACGGCAACAAATGTCGTTTACATTCATCGAGCTTTGAATGTGGAAAGGTGAGATGAGAATTTTTGACTTCCAGATTAAGCAAGTAAAAACTGATGCCAGATTCGTGGTCGGCACCCCATATAACCCCCATGCACCATGTTTGGGCGGTATTGGTGCTTCTGACCTCTGACCTGAACTCGATCCTGGGCTTAGAGCGTGCTTTGCACCTCGGTCGTTATTGCCGAACAAGGGCGGTCATTGAGGTGCGAAGTCATTCAAGGTGGAAACCAACTGTATACGCTAAGCGGTGGAAGGTTACGCAGAGAAAGTGAAATATCGGTGTTACTACGTCCTTTTTTGAACGGGTGATAGAGAGATAGAGCGTAGATGATCAGTTGGTGAGCAGTGCCCTTACATGCTTTTTTGCAATCCTCCATCATTGATGAAGAAGGTTGGTACATCATTAGCTATTCTTACCAGCTGGTTACTACGTTTTTGACTCCATCCATGTAAAGAATATAATAAAATTTGCTATCTACAACACCCCATCATCTTGAAACAGCTTGACTGTTCGAACATCAAAAGGGACCCATGCACTGTACCAGTGAGGTCGAAAAAAATAGTCATACTTCGGTTACGGAGCGCTGATCATGAATCTGAAGTCGGTTTCTGGATTTTCCGTTTTCTTATGACGGGTTAGAGTAGTTGTGAGTAAGTGAGGGTGGTGAGGTCGGATGCACCAATTTCGCCAAGCCAAAACTTTGTGCATGGGGTTATCTGGGGTGCTGATCACCAATCTGGCATCAGTTTTTGACTCGCTCAACCTTACTTACTTAGTACTTAGTTCCTCCCGTGCTGTTGAGCGCATAGGGCGACGAACTCTTTCCACCGCTGTCTGTCTCGGGCTATTTCTTCACGCTCCTGCCTAGAAATATTCATAACTTCCAAGTCATTCAAAAACGAGCGACGCCACGTGTTTTTTGGGCGGCCTCTGGTTCGCTTTCCTGGCGGTGTCCATTGCATGGCTGGTCTTGGCAGGCGGTGCGCCGGCATTCGAAGAGTGTGTCCGGTCAGGCGGAGTCGGCGTTGCACAACGGTTTCGTAGAGGTTGCTCGAGCGACAGCGTTGTAGTACTTCTTCGTTCGTCAAGCGGTCCGTATAGCGTATCCTCATTATTTGTCGTAGACATTTGCAGTGGAACGCGTTGATCCGTCTGATGATGCTAGCTGACATCTTCCATGTTTCGCTAGCGAACTCTGCTGTGGGGACTACTATCGAAGAATACAAACGCAGCTTGACGCCATTTGAAATTGAAGATGACGTCCACAGTGGCTTAAGCCTCCGGAACTCTCGCTCAACCTGGAAGTCAAAAATTCTCACCTTTCCATTTTCAAAGAGCTCGATGATCGTAAACGACAATTTTTGCCATGTTTTTGTCCAAAAAATGTTACGAAATGGAGATAAAGGGGCCCACTATTGATAAATCGCAAAAAGCAAAAACACCAGTACAAGGCGGAACCGAACTCACAACCTTGCCCTTGCGAAGCTGCAGCACTACCACTACGCCGACCAGCCACATTCGGCCATGTGGTAGTAGGACGTCATGAACTTCGCGCTGACGCGTCCATACACTTTTTTCTACCACAGAAGAGCATTCCGAGAAAACTAACTGTGGTTTTGGCTCCCCACACGGACCCTACATCCTGTAAAAATTCCACCGCAAAAGCTCACCGCCACTTTGGGGGCTCTCTTTGTAAGAGAGCACCCTTAATCCCCAAAAACTATAGACAATCAATTTTTATAGGGGGCAACTGACAAAACTGTGAAGACGCGTACTGTAGAATATCTTGATAAAATAAATTGTTTATGGGTCCAGGTTTCGCTTTAAAAAAATAGATCTTCCCCAGTCCCACGCTGCTGTATCGTATGCACACCTCAAATCCTATCTATGTGAAAGCTCGCTAAAACTTGTAGCAACGTGTGGAAGGCTTATTTCGGGCTTGCAAGCGATATGCTAAGTAGCTTCTAAGATCGCTTAAACAATAGGAACAATAGGCAGCTTGGGAGTATGGCGATGTGGCGATTATTTCTCCTCCTGCTTCGATCAAATAGTTTGCTTCAGAGTTCTATTTTCATTCTTCCATGGAGTAGATTTATCTGCACAACGATCAAAAAGTACCATAAATGTATTTCCCAGGGTAAATGAGTTGCCTTCGAAGTGATTATAAGCCCGTAATTTATAGACGGTGCTAAGGGTTGTACACACTGCTCCGGTGGTCACAGATTTCTTCTCTGCATCAGAAATACCTTTAATGCAAAGAAAGGTATTTTTATAGTTTGGTTGCGTGTGCTTGGTTAATAGTATTTAAAAGTACGTTTCATATGGAACTAAACAAAGCTGGATTCATTTCTGTTCCGTTCTTCTCTGCTGTCTTTTTATTCTAAAGAGCAAGCTCGATTCTAAAGAGCAGGAGACAGGGAGCAAAAGCAAGTTATCCTGCAGTTCTCAGTGGAAGAAGAGTGAAAGACAAGACCTCCTCTGTCAAATTTCCAGCAACTCTACGCGCCTCCGCGTTCTCGTGTCATTCCGCTCGTTAGTTGTCCCGTGACGACACTTGCCACTAGATCTGGGCTCGATAAAACCAGACGTTCAGCATCGGTGCAACAGATGTCCACCCCTGGATATAATTGTGCATGTTGTGTGATCACTGAATTCATACCGCAACATATCAGGGCCATTTAGAATGCCATCTACGCGGTTTGCTTCTCCATATGCGTATGGCTGTTGGTCCTGCTTAATTAACACAAAGCTGTCGCTGAAAGACTATTCTGCGATTGGGCGTGCAACACTTGGCAGTTCAATCAAACCGATAGTTCCGTCATCGTAGCTTCTTTTTTCCTTACCACGGAAGGGTCTCAAGCGTAGGTCTGAACGGGGGAAATGGGTAGCACTACGAGAATCTCCACCCTTCATATAGCAGAAAAACATGTTTCGTCTTTGCTGAGTCCTTGAACCAAAAGAGCTACCCAGCCCTCGAAGGCGGGGCTAAAGTAGCGCACCGTCAGCATGTGCCCACGTGCGTGCGTGTAGGCGCAATGTTGCACGGGACGCGGCGAAAGGCGCAGCATCAAACGAGTCGGTGGCTCAGCAGGGTACAGGGCTGCTTCGAAGATGCTAGGCCAGATGTTCGGCTCCTGTGTTATGCACTATTTTTGCAGTTTTTCATAACCGCTGCCTCCTTCACCAATTTGCTTTTTACACATCTCCTATACACATATTTCACTCTAATTTGGCAAAAGGGCCAGATTCGTGATCAACACCTCATGACCTCGACAGCCCTAGTCACCCGTACCTGCTGTAACCTACCGTAATCAGCCGACATTTCAAAAGCGAATGTCAGATTCGTGATCAGCACCCCAAATAACCCCCCTAGGAAACGTCTGGGCAAAGCCGGTGATTACGACCTCGACAGCCCTAGTCATCCATACCTGATGTGGGGTCACTGTTTAAAATTCGCTGAAAAACACAAAGAGCTGTAAAATTCAGAAACTGGGAAAAGATAGTGAACCACAGCTCATTGTAAACCCTTATATGACAATTTAGAGTGAAATAAATGTATAGGAGATATGTAGGAAGTAAGCTGATTTAAACCACCATCATGCCACTATTTTACTTTCACGACTTCAGAGGTCGAGAAGAGGATGAATTTTTTTGGCCTAAACCTCATTGAGGGGGTTATTTGGGGTGCTAATTACGAATCTGACATCCGCTTTTGAAATTTATGCTTATTACGACAGATCGCAGCAGGTACGGGTGACTAGGGCTGTCGAGGTCATAGAGTGTCAATCACGAATCTGGGGTGTTGATCACGAATCTGACCAGAGTTTTGTTTGACAGAATGAAAAAGATGTGTAGGAAATGTGTAGGAAGCAAACTGGTGAAGAAGGCAGCGGTCATGAAAAGTGCAAAAATAGTGCATAGCACGGGAGTCGAACATCTGGTCTAGCACCTTCCCCGCCTTCGAGGGCTGGGTAGCTCTTTTGGTTCAAGGACTCAGCAAAAACGAAACATGCTTTTCTACTATATGAAGGGTGGAGATTCTCGTAGTAGCATCCATTTCCTTCGTTCGGACCTACGCCTGAGACCCTTCCCTGGTTAGTCAGTTTGACGTCTCGTTCGTGTGCGTTTCATTGCCTCAGAGCCGTGCTCTCGTGAAACAAAGATCAAAACGTTTCCAAGCCGTCCATAATGCTGTAGACTGACCAGCTGCTAAATGCTGTGCTATATGTATTTGCTCTCCATTCCACTAAAACACTAAAACAGTGTCTCGAAACTCTCCACTAAAACAGTGTCTCGAAACTTGGGATGAGGTGACATACAGAAGGAGCTTCCACTATAGAAATGCGAGGATTTGTCGACCAGAAACGTTCTGCCTTCTCACGAATAGTATCCTTTCTGGTCTCTCTTCCTCGAAGAATGCTTCCATGTTTAAGTCGTCTTTTAGGAAGAGTGCACAAAATGCAAAGTCCATTGAATGCAACAGAAGCTTGATCGCATTAAAACTTTTGGAATGAACAAATGCTCTGCTACAGTTTGAGGCACCATTTACCCATACATTAGAGATCACGATGAAGCGGCATTGTCCTCAACCTCCAACTTCTGGTTTAACGAGAAACTTCATGTCGAACGAGCATTCTTCTAAGCGGCGTCACAGCACCTCTCCCAGTCTTTTTTACTCATGTCTTTCAAAAGCGTGTTAGACTTTCCACTATTCAGAAAACGAAAGACAAATCTAAAGCTGGAGGAGTTTGGCTGGCTACTCTTTGGCAGCTGCGAAGCTGAGCAGATGAACGGAAAGCTGTCACTCCCTTTCATTGCCTACCGAAACAGCCTTGGCTTCGCTGCAGTGCACACTTTGCTCGTGAATAGCGGCACTTCGTGCTGGTGTGATGGTGTCGCCTGCCTCAAGTACAACTGAAGGACGGGTGTCTGCCGGGTCAAGGTTTCTGGTTCTCATATTTTTAACACGAAAACCTATTGTGTGTAGGGAAGCATGTTTAGGAGGTCGTTGAAGATGAACATTTACTATGCGCAGCCATTTTTTCTGCGCCTTCGAGTTTTCCAAAAGTAGTCTTAAACTCCCAGCTGTTTTGAGCTTCCTATCATAGAATTGACTCAGCTTTGGGAAGAGTCGGACGCTGTCGCTGGATGCCCAGCAATGTGACGCTGGATGTGACGCTCTCCAGCTTCGCTTATACACATTCTCCCTCTCTATTCTCTTCCGCTCATATCTCAGTCCTCTCCTCAGTTGCGGTCTTATACACCTGTACTTGTTGTATAAAAGAAATCAGCACAATCTATGCGGGTTACGCACACGGTTGAGTATTGAATTTGGTCCAGCATTCTGGTGGATTGCTTGCGATCGGCAAACTATGTAATACAGGCGTTCTTCAGGTGTACCTCAGATCCTCTCCCCTAATGTTCAGTTTGCAAAACGCATTGGAGTGCCCCACTGTATGCCATGATGCTGAATGGCCTTGGCTTTGCTGCAACCCACCGCACTTCAGAATTTGGTCATTTCGGGATGGGGAGCTCCAATGCGGGCAAGGAAAAGACAGCCGGTCGTTTCAAATGGAAACCCATTGCGCTTTAATACGAGGAGCTGAAACCAAGGCAATTGTGACGAGCATAGTTCCAAGGCTGTTCTTTATATCAATTGTAGGATTTAATGCAATATAGTGGACAATGCCTAATAACAAGATCACCGACCTTTGTGGCTTGGTTTTTGGTTCCGTATATTGGTCCCAGACTTGTCTGGAAAGGATAAAGCGCTGACTTGTTCATCGGCTGGTCACCGTAAGTCATTGTCTAGACCATTCTAATCGCCTTCACGACATCCCTTGGAAGTAGAATGGGCAACCGTAGCACATCCCAGAGACGATTAAGTAGCGCCGTCCTTCATCCTTTGGGATTCATTTATGCAACACAACGTAACTACTCGATGTGAGCCTAACATTTCATAAACACGGTATTTGCTCGACAACAGAAATTGTAAGGCTGTTATAATAAATAAATAATAACGCAAGGTTATAACAATATTATATTTTCGCGGGTTAAGCCCTTTCAAATTGTTATGTATAGAAGCGAACAATGGAAAAAGGCGCGGTTTGCGCATTCATCATCAATCGCATTTTCCACAAGTTGATCATATTCCACACCATGATGGCGACTGACGGCGTATCTCTATTTAGTTATTTATTTATTTACGTCATAAATGACGTGCCATACTCATTAGAACATGATCCAGAAAAGAACTCAAACAAATAAGAAAAAGCTGAAGAAAAAACAGAAACAGCGCCAGAATAACATTTTATCAGGCAGCGGCGACACCAATTGGTAACTAATTATAGGAAAAAATTCAAAACACCAAACTAATGCGTTGCTGAGCAGAGCGGCATGCGGTTTTGAAAGCTAGTAAGGCACAACTCGTAGTAAATCCCAGTAACGAAAGAAGGAAATCAATGCAGATGGAGTATAAGGTCAACAAATACAAGTCCTGTTTATGTCAAAAGTCTATGCACTGCGTTAGCGTTAAAAAATTCGTGGTTACCGCATGCAAGCAAGCATTTTGATACGAGTCGCTCCGTTTATTCATCCAGTGTACTGCGATGCTCACTTGATCCCTGGTGTAAAGCTGTCTTTCTACTTACTGAAAAAATACTTATGAAACCAGGATACAGAACTGCTGCATCAAGGAGCACCTTTGAATTGCATACGCCTACCAAGAAGGAAGTCCATCGGATCCATCGGTTTGAGGATTCATGTAAAGTGAGGAGTCATGCATCAAAACTCGAGCTGTAAATCATTGGATATTCACCCTCGATCTGAGAACTGAATAATGGATACAGCTTCAGAACAGAAGGGTTGGTTAATCGTGAGGTCTGAGCAGAAGCATCTTTTTGGAAGCGATGTACTACCGAACAGTCTAATTCCGCAAAAGGTTTCAAGAACGTTTGAGTCAATGATTTAATCCCTTTACAGGAGCATGTATCTTTAACTTCCCCCATAATCAAAGGTCTGTCATGATGCACCAATTCTAGCTCAGAGTTCTGTTAGCAGTCTAAGGTTGGTAACAAAACTTTCATGTGGACTTTCAGTAAGAACAATTAAGTGGTATGAGTGGCGATATCTCTGGCATCTGATTCATCAGAAAACCCTAGCTTCATCACGTTTAAAGTACTTCCTTTCTTCTTGCAGAAAGATTTTACATAAACTTCGATTTATCACACTAGCAATATTAAAGAGTCATCCTAAGAATGATACGAATACAGAGATCTTTCATTGTTATATGTTGCTAGGGAAGCTTGCTGACTTGTCTCCTAAATAAGGGTGACTAAGGGTAACTTAGTTACCACCATTTTGATATTATTAGGTTGGCAACTAATTTCGTGGACTCTCAAGAATCTTCAGCAAAAGTCTATATTAACAAATAACAAATGACAATCTTTAATCAAAATAAGATCCTTCGGAACGCAGAAGTGCTTCCCATATATCAGGTAGCTGGTCTATCCCACGGCCATAGAATTATAGTGCTTTTAAGGCCAAGAATCTTTGGAGGTGCATTTTGACCCGGTCCACATTATTAAATCGTCTTCCAACCAAGAAGTACTGCATCGAACTAAAAATGTGGTAGTCGCTCGGCGTAAGGTCTGAGCTGTAAGGTGGATTGGATGAGTTTGACGCTCCCAGACAAGGTCTTCTATTTTTTGAGGCGTCCGGTTAGCTACGTTCTCTCCGTTTGGGGGTGTCAAGAAGGTATTAACTTCTGGGAGCTCGTCAAGAACGGTTCCGGCATTAATGCTGTAATCTACTATTCTCAACCTGGCCGTGCGTA
The DNA here is from genome assembly GCA_947359475.1 of Heligmosomoides polygyrus bakeri. NCBI lineage: Eukaryota > Metazoa > Nematoda > Chromadorea > Rhabditida > Heligmosomidae > Heligmosomoides > Heligmosomoides polygyrus. Next base: position 70,502,158 of record OX375867.1, read on the forward strand.
GGCTGAACTCCGCTGGAATCGATTCAGACAGATTTTCAGGAGCGGAATTATCTATCAGCAAGATAACGCCAGATCACACGTCACGAATCCGGAGCTTCAAAAAATCGAAGACCTTAGCTGGGAGCGTCTAACTCAGTCACCTTACAGCACAGGCTGTGCGCCAAGTGATTAGCACTTTTATATCTCGCTGCAGCACTTCTTGGTTGGAGGACGATTTATTAATGTGGATCATGTCAAAATGCACCTCCAAGGATTCTTGGCTTCAAAAACACAAGAATTCTACGGCTGTGGGATGGGACAGGTAACTGATAAATGACAAGCAGTCCCGCGTTCCAACAGATCTGACTTTGGTTGAAAACTGTTATTTGTTATTTGTTTATGAACACTTTTGTTGAAGGCGCTTGAGAGTCCACGAAATTAGTTGCCAACCTAATATTTCAGAAAATGAAGTAACGAGTTTTGTGCTGTTTCCGTTCCCGTGTTTTGCATCGCGGTTTTCGCTCCAACATTCACAACTGAAAAAGCTCGTTGATAGGTACATCAAAAGATGATTCATTAGGGTGGTGTATTTCTAATCAACTGTCATGCATGCATGTTTTTTTCTTCTCGTTGTGTTTATCTTTTATTGTCTTTTCCGATAACTGGTTCTGTCTGCGTGGATATCCGCGTACCATAATAAATAAATAAATAAATAAATAAATAAATAAATAAATAAATAAATTCCCTGCTGTCCAGCATTACCAAGTTGAAAACAAAAAGGTAGTCGTGGCCATGCAGTAGGGGCATGCTGGATTTCTTCAATCCCTCTTGAAAATTCACGTCTGTACGCCAGCATTGAAGGAATCGAATTCTTGCAGAAATGCTCGTGAAAGGCAGTGGGCATTACAAGAATGCGAAAAGGGAACAATTTAGAAAGCTTTGGTCTACATATACAAGCAGGTAATCGGATTGATCTGCTCTGATTCTTTTCTGCCGAACTGTGTCCTGGCATCCTGATGTACATGGCGCTATTCCTCCTGTTCTACAGGAGGAATAGCGCCTTTAGATGCCTTCATCAGCAAGAAAATGGCAAACGGTTTAACCTTCACAATAACTAGAACAGCTGAAACTGAGTTCCTTCATTTAATTTTTTTTATTCTAGGCCTAGACAATTCTTTAGCATAAACAATGAAGGAGAATGTTAACTAATACTCTTTCATTCCTCAGACGTCGATGAGAAAACACGTGCTTTGTCCACAATATTTTTTGAGAGCAGGATATGTTGAGCACCTCATAGGACATCATTCCTCTCATCTGCTTTTCTATAAGCAAGGTTCCCCTCGGGAAAACTCACAGCCCAATGGTCAGAAGTAACTTAATATTGTTGAAGCCTCTAGTTATTTCACTAGCGAGCGGGCAGCTCCAGCTTACTCTGTTACAGGGTCGCTCGAAAAATGTATACACTGTCTGAAAGGTGATATCTTTGCTAACAGCAAAGGTACGAAAGAAGTTAAGAGTTCTTATAAAAGCTTAAGAAAATGGAAACTTTTAGAGTGGTAAGGAGTGCGCCATGCACGCGTCTGAAATTTTGCGTTTCACACTCGATTGATTGCGTTAGCTTGAATACTTGTTATTTCTTCACAAAGTGGCCGTATCAGTTGATTTGTGCATTTTTCAAGATTTAAAACTTTAAGACTTAAAAAGACACTACGGGTTGTGAAAATTGCAGGGTATCATAGAAATGCAATGCCAGTTTGAAAGGTTCTAACGTTGCTGCTGGTAAAGCTTTTGAAGATGTTTGAGACTCATATGAAAGCACAGGGTAACGAAATTTCTGTGGCGTGTGACTAGTCAAGATTGCGCCATGCTCCCAGTCTGAAAAATTGCATTTCTGTCTTGATTGATTGTGTATGGGCTAAGTGCTTGTTATTATGTATGCTGTTACGACTTGGTCACATCAACCGGTGCTGTGTTTCTTTTTTCTCTCCATCTATCTTGGAAAACGATGCTGCCGTTCACATTTAAATTTTGCAATCTAAACTCGCATGCCACGTCACACATGTCATATCTTTTATGTGGTTTTCAAGTTCTAAGCGTTAAAAACACAGTAGAGTTTGGTCAGGCCAAGAAATAGCAAGATTCTAACAAGCGTTCAGCCCATGCACAATCAACCGAGTCGGAAATGCAATTTTTCAGACGTAGGCATGACGCCATCTTGACTATTTACATGCCACAGAAATTTTGTTACTCTGTGCTTTCATATTAGTTTCAAACATCTTCAAAGGCTTCACTAGAGTCATGTTAGAACCTCTCAAACAATATCTGCATTTTTAGGATCCCCTGCACATTCTTTTGAAAAACACAGTGTGTTTTTAAGTTTTCAACTTTAAAGGAAACACATAGGTACGGTCACTTTGTGAAGAAATTATAACAAGTATTCAAGCGATACACAATCAGTCGAGTGTAAAATGCAAAATTTCAGACAAGTGCATGGCGCATTTCATACCGCTAATATGTCAGAAGATTTCTATTTTCTTAAGCTTTTATATGAGTCTTTAACTTTTTAAGTAGCTCTACTGTAAGCAAAGTTATCACTTTGCAAACAGTGGGTACATTTTTTGAGACACCCTGTATTTTTTTATTTCTTTATTGTCCCTTAGTGTGTTGTCCGGCTATTTTTCTCGAAGTTATCATTTGTTCGTCGTCCCTTTTTGAAATTTCATTCGCTCAACCATATTCTCGTGGACATTGTCGATTTCTGGAGGTTGTACCAGTTTTTGGGCGACGTCACACCAATTAGCGAATCCTTGCAGTGCAGTTTTGGTGAGCCACACACTCGTCCCAATGCGGCGGCGCGGTCAGGGCGGGAGTGGGCGGCGCGTGGGGTAGTGTATGGAATGCACACCTCTCCCCCGCCACCACGGGGCCAGTGCCTCGTAAGTATGTACCGTGGGGATTTCGTGGCTTTTAAAACACTACACAATTTTTGGCACTCGTAGACCTTTAACCTATCTGTAGGGGGTCAAGGAACCCTGAAGGCAATCGGAATACACAAGCGAACTGGTTCGACATCCCTAGGTTGATCCTCACTCTAGCAGTCCTCCTGAAACACATTTTTTGAGTGATTTGCTTTGCGTTGAAGCCTCTCCTCATATACCTTCCCAGGCCATTCGACTGAGGATCAATCGCTATTCCAGGAAGAGGAAGTCCAACTCTTCATGTAATTCAAAATCCTAAAGGTGTTGAAGTACTACTCCAACGCTTCTCCCCACACACGAAGTACTAGGTTACGTGCCCACGCGAGTCGCAATAGATGAGCTTTTCCAGCAGCATGACAAGCCGAACATTTGACTTTCTGCAGATGAATTCTGTATGGTGTCCCGAATCGCAAAAAGGCCGGCTTCAAGCATGTGCTGAGCCCCTCGTGATCTGACATTCGTCCCAAAGGCTTCGTTCCGGGGCGGAAGAGTGGAGGTCTGTTGGTGCAGGGTAGCGGGCTCCCTCGTGCGCCCCGTCTTTTTCGCCCGATCACCTCTCGCCGCGTCTCGCTCGACTCTATTCATGTACTATGTACATATGCATTCGACACACACCTATTGTGCGGCGGACGGAATTCGCCCTCCATCCAGCGCCGTCCACCGAGCGCCGGCGCCATTAGCCGCCGCCCTGAATACGACGACGAATCGCCTCCGAATAAGAAACGTCTTCATTCCCGATCGTCTCGAATCGCTTCTGTCGACTAGCCCTCGTACCCGTCTGTATTGCGGAAGCTGAACAACTGCCATCGTCGCCGCTGCACTGCTAGCTTTTCGAGTCGTCATCCGCTGTAGAGTGATCAAGCAAGATTTGGCAGGTTCAGAAAGTCACCTAGATTTGCTGGTCTTGTAATTTTAGTGAGGGCGCAAAACATGCTCTGTAGGAAGGGTGCAGGTAGCGCAATAGGAGGAAGAACCGGCCATACACCAAATTGATCCATTCAAAGTTCTTGTCGCGCAGCGAGACTTTCGTGAGGGTCGTGTGGGTCGGTCGTGGTGATATTCTGCTTTAGTCTATCGGCTGGAAAAAACAGGTCGTTTGATAGATTAATTACGCATATCACTTGCATTCCCAACAACCCCTTTATAAAAGTGAAATGCGTGGCTCATCCACCAAGGGGCTGACTCTAGTGGGCTTCAGCCCTCCTGCTTCGTATGAGGGCACAGAAACAAGTTTACAAGACCGGATCGAATGCGGCGTTGTCCTTCTAAGTCGGGAGTGGAGCTGCTCCCAGCACGTTTCTTGCTTCTCGTATGTAGCACTACCTCCTTACGTTAGAACTCAATGGCGCCCTGATTGCCCGCATAATATGCGAAGCGCACACGCTCTGTGACAGAATGAACTTTTTTCTGGGGATGTCAGTGCTGACTAACTCGTTTCGCACGACAGTAAAAAGTTATGGATCTCTGCATAGCGGTAATTTATGAGCGGAACGTGACACAACAAGCGCTGGAAATTAATAGTTATCCCACGGCGCCACATAAGGGTTCGAGGGTGAGCCACATTTCGCATTGCTACCAAGAGATTTGGTGAAATTCGTTAGAAGAAGGTGCGCACTGGTTCGAGGCAACCCAGTGGGTGGAAGCGCTTCAGTCCGCAATTCGGACAGCGACGGAGAATCGAAAGTAAAGTATCACGCAAGGGCAACACATTAAACTAGCTTGGAGAGGACAGTGCCTTGGAGTTTCCAGTTCGGAGCGCGCCACTGTGTCTTTTCCATTCATTTCTCTAGCTTGTCTACTCTACTAGGCTAGATCCCTATCAATGTCGAAATCAGTCCAATTTTTTCTAAAAGTGGATTGTGGTGGTTGAAAATTACAATGGATAAAAAAGAAGGAAGTGACTCTGATCATTATTCGATGGAAAAGGGAAGATTATGGCTGAAATTTTTTAAACGGACGGGAGAATTGATTCCTATCTGGATCACCTTTTCCGTAAGAAATCGACTTGCTTGAGAAGGCGAAAATAAGGTACCTCCTCTTCACTGACATGTACGAGAGTGGAGCAATGGGTCCTCCTCGTTGAGGGACGTAGGAAGATCTTTCATTCGGAACTTTCACGTAGACGTCAAAACATCTGATCCCTAAGCATCTAAACAGCTTTGATCTGGGTATGGTGGATTCTCAGCTGCCTCATACCAAGAGTTTCTCAGAATAGAGTCCCTTCAGTTCATAACGGATTTGGTCGAACGGTCTGATTCTTCCTCTGATTTTTTGTATAATATTATATCATTTTTGTATAATTCACTTCATTTTGATGATGTTCTAGCAGCAAACGTTCAAACGATGTTCCTTAAATATTGATTACGGTCATTTGAGATATGGAATTGACTATTATACAATATTGCGACCACTCTCCGAGAAGACTCGGCGTAATGCTACGTTCTGAGTGCCTTATTTGGGAACAGCCGACGCTTTCAAGGACCCCTTATACTACAGAAAAAGGAGTCGTAATTTGAGCCATAAAACGGTAAGACCATCGTTTTTGCTGATCGCGCGGAGGGTATACAGCGTTGCGAAAGATTGTGGACTGTTTCCAGCAACCCGTAAATGCCCACGACCCTTTTCTGATCAGATACGATCGCCATCTCTTCTTCGCGATCGACTCTGCACAGCTGGCCGTGTCGGTGGGGGGAGCTCTTCTGTTTTTCTGATGGTGTCGCCAGAGTGTCGCTGCTCCTGATCGTCGCCGTCGCGTACTCGCCGTCGCCTCCGTACGTTCGGGCCGTCACCGTGCATCAGTCAGTCAACCTGTATTTCTGTCGCCTTATCACATCCTTTCATCGAGTGCAAATGAGCGTGTCAAATGCGGCGACGACGAGCACTGCGGCCGCGGAGGCACTCGTCGCCGCGATTCCCCATTAGGCCGACAGACCCACACCTCCACCGCCACACCTACCCGACTGACGTCCGCGACCACCCGCACGCCACGAATCTCACCTCTACAGTACATGCTTCGTCCCAGTCGCCGATCGTGCAGGCTGGTTGGTCAATCTGCCTTCTGACAATCCGTCTCACCCAGGAGCTTCTCAGAGTGTCTGAAGGGCCGAGCCGAGTAACGATGGCGAAGACAAGAAGAAGGGACAGGGCTTTCATCAGCTCTTGCGTTCAGGTCGGAGCTACTCGGAAGTACACCTGTCCGAAATGAATAGGGGTGCTTGAACCGCGAAGAGCCGAAAGGAAGGTGCAAATCAGCATAGTGATTATCGCTTGTGAAGGAGATATGTCTTCGGACAAGACAGAAAACATTTGTGCCTACAAGCATCCTTTCCCTCTTTCCGAAAAGTGGCTGCTTTGCTCTGCGTAGCCAGAAAAGGTAATCGGATCAAGACTTCGAAACTGCTGTGCCCGTAGTCAGGCAACAGGCACTCGTTCTAGCTCTGCTCATGTGTTTCTGTGCTTCTTCTTTACTCTAGGTATTCAAGTGGATTGCTCGACACCAATCATCAACGGTCACCATCCATTTTCTAAGTGAAGAAGGAGAGAGCAAAGAAGAAGAAGAATGAAGCTTCGAGGAATATCGCTGCTCCTCTCGTCCTCCATTGAGAAACTGGTGAGTCGAGCTTCTTTTTTCCACCTTTCCTATCTGCTGAAACCGAGGAAATGCGATCATCCAGTCGATCCTGTACAATTGCTAAATACCCAGCGAATTCGTGGTCGTTCGCGCTCCTGTTTACCGCTATGAGATTTATGTATGCTGAGCCAACCTCCCTAAACTGGCACTTTAATCTGATTATCCAAAGCTGTTTATGTTTGTGTTTCCTACATTTCCCTAATGCAAGCGTTTATAAAAACAATTATAGAACATTAATAGACACAGTGAAAAATAAATACAGCGCCGAACTTCGGCAATAATGAATAAATCAAAGCAAGAGCAACGTGATGATACGCAAAACAATAGCTAAGCGTGGCAGTTGTGGGTTTACACGATTTTCCAAAATGTCTCTCCTCACGCCCTAGATTTTTGTGCAAAAAGGTGAAAATCAGCAAAAATATTTGCTCGATGAGCACACAAATAAAGGATAAAGGATAAAAGACGGCGTTACTCAATCCCTTTTGGGATGCGTCACGCATTCTACTTCTACGGTATGTCGTGAAGGCGATTTGAATGCGCGTTTGGCCATACAATGACTTGCTGTGGCCAGCCGATGAACAAGTCAGCGCTCTATCCTTCCCAGACAAGTCTGGTACCAATTCACCGACCCCGCAGGGACGGAAGGCTTGGTTGGCCTGGGCGGGAAATCCGAAGCAGGAACCTGGTATCGGGTGCACGTGACAGCCGGCGCCTCCTCCGACTGCGCTACACGCGCCCCAGCACAGAAATATAACACCATATTTTCTGGATTCGATCGCGCTGTTCAAACGTAAAACGCACATTCCGGTGAAGCGATGATTTAAAAAAGAAGGCGACGTCGTGGACGTAGCGGTAGTCCGTCCATCTGCCGAACATCATACCTGTAGAACTTTAGCTGTGAAAGTCTTGCATCATTAGATTTTTGGCCTTCCTTCATTGAGCATCTTACGGAAAAAGTTTTGTTCTACATAGCATAGAGAAGCTATTGTCCACTCTTCTTAGATCTATCTTCTCTGGAACAAACGAAGGACAAAATTCCGTAAGAGTCGTTCGGACGCGGACTCAAAGCTACTCACACGACGTGAAGCTTGTGTCACGCTGGTAGTGGCCCACTATAAATGTTGCTGCTCCATTATAATCTAGTCACCAGGAGCAGCATGCGCATTTCAAATTGCATCCAATCTGGTGCATTTCGAGCCTTTTTGTGCGTTTGGTGCCTTTTGAGTCTTTGGAGTACTAACGATAAGTTTTTGCTGCAGGGCTCATGATTCACCCTGTATATTTAAAGGGCATAGTTCTTGATGTGTAGATTTAGAGCACTGAGTACATATTCATCCGATGTTCCCGTCTTGTGCAAAAAAAAATCGTCCCAAAAATCTACGCGGCTCTATGGCAGAGGTGAAATTGTACGTCCACCCATTTTTCCTACAAGAAGTTGTAATATAGGACAAATATCGAAAAGAAATTACACTTGATTTATCTAAAGGTCATACACAAGTCACAACAGTCACAACTTTGCGGGAAACTGATGTACCCTCGAAGTCGAAGCCGAAGCTTTCAAAACATTAGGTGATCCAAACATATGAAGGTACTGGATACAAAACAACTCGCGGTGGGATGAAACTGAATACTTTCCTTAGAAACTGGGGAAGTAAATATAAGTTTGGAAGCTAGGTCCCCGCCGTTTTCTACAATTTATTCGGAATTTCTCTGAAAGTATTTTAAATAATATTATATGCCATTCGATAGAAAATCGTTTTCTCTATTCAAATTTATGTTTCTCTTCTTTTTAGTTGTTTCGATCTTCATTAATTTTTAAACCAATAAACTGGATGGTCAGAAAGAAAAAAATGGATGGTGACACCCCTTTCTCTCTGCTTACGTTTGAGGATTCTTGCTGTTCGGAAGAGGACGATCTGTTCTAGAAAAGCATATTTTCGTTAATTTTCATTCTCGTTAATTTTGAGGACATAAAATGGAATTTACAGAAGGCTTACATTATTTTTTCCAACAGCTTCTACTCCTTGATTAATCTCCTTCAACTTGAACCAGATTACCTAAAAATAAGCGAAGCTTAGAGTAACCAAAGCGCAAAACGTATGTTTTGATAGAGCGAAGCATTCTCTTTCGAATGGCATATGCTATTGGGCGAAAAAATTGATAAAGATCATTTTCTCTTTTTCAACCATCCACTAAAAATTGGCCAAAATCGGCATAAGCACAAATTCAGCATTTATTTTGAAAGAAGAGAACATTTTTTGCAAGAGACATTTGATATTTTCCAAAAAATTCATTCAAAGAGTAGGAGCTGTTGGCAAATAAAAAGTTATGTTTTCTGGACACTTCACTTTATGCCTTGAAGAAAAACGAAAATCAAAATAAACGAAAACACGCAACAAAGATTCTTGTAAAGCAAATCAATATTATGATTGTTGATAGAATTTTACAAAAATCCCAGAGGAGAGGCTGTCGGCGAATATCATTTTTCTTTTCTTTTTTTTAAACTTTCCACCGTATTGACCTAAAAATGTAAAAAAAAATCAAAATGGAAAAAGTGAAACATATTTTCTGATAGAGCAGGTCATTTTCTTTCAAATAAAGCATAAAACTATGCAAAAAACTATCAGCGAAATTTAAAAGGAGATATTTAAAAAAGCGGGACTTGATTTCCAATCTAATAGTTCCCACGCTTAATTGGAATGTTCTTCCGCCATGCTAATGACAAACAAATTTGACGACGGTGATAATACATACGTAGTAACGCGTTAGGTTATAAAAAAGCTGTTTATGGGATACTCTGTTTCCTTTGCGAACCATTAAAAACACCACAACAGCACATGCTATCAATCCTCCCGCAGTGAATACAGGGTCCAGATTCATCAACCGCTAACAGCCCCCTAACGGCGAAAATACCCGAACCCCTGATATGACATTTATCAGCATCAGGTTTTGGCGGTATTTTCACCGTTAGAGGGCGGGAAGCGGTTGATGAGGTGCGGGGAGGTAACACTGTTGACCCAGATATGATTCATTATGTGCTGCTTCAGATCGTTCTCAAAAAATCTGCAAAGACAAGACGGCCGTAGATCCTATGGTGCCACCATCTTTAAAAGACAAACACATTTTCTCTCTAAGTTCCACATTTTCTGTCGTAAAATTTGCTGTTACTAAGCCAGTGAAACTTGCGACTACCTCTAGACTTGACTGTTCTTTTCTCTAAATGTTCCTGATATCCTTAAGCTTGGTATCAAATTTATGATTGCGTAACATATAAGAATTCCACTACCTGGTCCGCCTAGCTCCACGAAAATTTTCGCGATGAAAATATTCATGACCTGGGATACTCTGAAAGAGCAGCACATACTCACGAGTGAATCATCCTCATCAGAGAATGACGCATTTCAATACAGAGGAGGTTGCAGTATAGAAGGAGCTCATAATTATTAGTTGGTTTTATTTGTTCATTTTGATTCAACTCACCAAACAGTGGTAGTTTGCTCTCCACTGTCAAGTTTCAGGCCTCTGAAAAGGGGACTTCATAACTGGATGGTTGCAAGTAGAGTTAACTACGGAACTTCGGATTGCAACCCATGATACAAGAAAGCTTCGTAAGAGTTTTTGAGATGAACGTTTCTGAATTCTTTACGTGGCATCTACGTGGGCAGCAATTACAAACTTGGAGAGATGAGTTCCTTACTGCTCTGCCCATGCCCTGCTCTGGGAAAAACTCGATAGGATTTCCGCCAAATGGGAACGACCTCGAACTGCAGTTTATGAGGCAGCGCTCATTCACTCAGTGATTTTACTCAGTAATTGGTGACTAAGCCACAGTTTTATGCTCCGCTCTCTGAATCTCCTCGTCCCTCATCGTCAGTCTTCGGGCTTTATTAGTTGGTGATGGTCACCACAGTTCCTTTCTCATCGTGCACCAAATATGTCTAGCTTTGACTTCCAGCGTTCACTATCTCGTACACCTTCTTGAAAAACTACACTCTTCCGCATGCACGATACGGCTGACATGTTTGAGACGTCCTCGAAACATTTCTTCTGTTTGATATAGATGTACACGCGCAACATTGCCCATTCTTTGCTTATGCGAAGACATTCGCATTTGAGACACGTTATTAGGAGAGGAGACACTGCTTAAGGACTCAAGCGAGACGCCTGGAATCGTACACTTCGCGTTTTGTTCTTCAGCAGCAAAGCGTTACTGGTTTGAAGTACTTTGATTGGTTTACTTTGATTGGTTTAATATAATTTACGGGTGTCGAAATAGAAAAAAGTGGTGCTCACAAAGTCTACACACTTACGGCGGATATCGTGAATGCATTTTCAATCTATACTTTGCCCGTGGATTGTACTGTCGACCAACTCCCCAGACAAGTCCACTAAGTTTCCTTAGACACTGAAGACCAAAGATGCCCGGGTCTCCTACGGTATAGGCCACGATCGACTGTGCAGCGTGAGAAGACACCGTCTCCTGCACTAGATGCCCTAGATGCCACTCGTCGCATAAGGTTGCTACTGTGGGTTAGAACTTTTCCAAACGTGCACACAGCGCTTGAGGGCGGTTTGTGCGTAAGGGAGACAAAATGGAAAGCGCTTGGATGGGCTGCCGATTTGTACATTACTTATGCCTCCAGTTTTCTTTTGGTGTGATACTGAGCGCAACCACTCGAATACTTTACCTGGTTACTCACCCCTCTACAGAGCAACTTTAGGGCTTCTTCGTATCGCAGGAACTGGAAACCAAGCTACAAATCAGCACCCTTCTCATCTGAGCAGGCAAGTTTCCTGTGCTCGAGTAGACCGAGTTCCTCTGAAATTGTTTGGAACAAAGTACAACGCTCACTTCCAGTGGTGCCAGCACTTGGCAATCGAGAGTAGCGCGGACCGAGCGATGCTTAGGTTGCTGCATTTCCTTAAGCACGCGTGCAGCGTCGGATGTCGAATCTTCTCGTTAAGTGGCACTACGCGGATACTGCAAACGATTACAGGGCACTTCTACCTGCAAAAGCAAAAACGAGGTCCTGCTCCTGTTTTCTTCATAGGCCATTTTATGCCCCTTTAGAAACAGAAGACCTACAGGTAGCACAGTTTAGAAGTCCTCCAAAACGTTTATCTCCTCATTACACTAGCTTCAGCTTACAAAATTTGTAGTTTGTTTTGTTTTCTTTATTTTTTTATTTTTGATATTTATTTGTAGCATGTGTAGCGCAGTCGGAGGAGGCGCCGACTGTCGCGTGCACCCGATACCAGGTTCCTTGTTCGGATTTCCCGCCAGGCCAAGCAAGCCTTTCATCTCTTCGGGGTCGGTGAATCGCTACCAGACAAGGATAAAGCCTGAGATGGATAAAACGATGACTTATTCATCGGCTGGCCTCCGCAGGTCATTGCATGGCCAAATATGCATTCACAACGCCTCCACGATATCCCGTAGAAGTAGAATGCATATCCCAAAAGGGATTAAGTAGCGCCATCCTTTATCCTTTTCTATCCTTTATTTAGTTACGCCTGTTTAGATAGATATTGAGCACATATTTAGATGCCCTAAGAAATTAATTATAGACGACAAAGAGCCTTTCAATACTCAGCTAAAAATTCCTGAATGGTATTGAAAATAACGGCAGAAAGTCACGATGATGTGGCCGGTACAAGCCCGTCCGGCCTTGTGTGCAGGGTGACGAGGTTCGTGGCGCTGCACCCGTGGTACCGTACCCGTGGCGGAGGCGGGGGACGGTGGTGCGAGACTGGCGGCTGCCGGCCATTGGTCGGCGCCGGGCGGGGCGTGGCCACCGGACAGGCCCTCGCGGGTTTGTTGCGAGTGGGGGGCGACGAGACGGCGACAAATTGGAAAATTGGTGGCCGGCGTGTCGGGGCGGGCCCCATAAAAGGCGTGGAGGGGCGCCGACCGCCGGCCGCCGGTCTCGGTCTGCGCCGCGACCCCGGCTGCGCGCCACCTGCGGCGGCGGCGGCTGCGCGGCCCTCCGCTCCCGGCGACGACGTCCGACGGACTGGTTGTCCCGCCCCGTCGTGGCCGCGCTCCCGTCGCCACTCACCTTCGCACTCTTTTCAACTCGACGTCTCAACCTGCGTCGGCCGACCTCCACCCAACTCGCCGGTCCTCCGAGACCTCCTATTACATGCCACCCGTGCAGCCCCCACACCGCACTGTCGCGCCTGTCCGTCTGGGCATCGACCGCCAACTGATCCTCCCACACCCGGCTCCCTGTGTTCCCCGACCTCGATCTGCTCTTTTTGTCCTCTCTTCCTCCTCCCTCCTTACTCCTTTCTTTTCGGAATCGGTTGCCTCACTCACGACGCCAATTCGCAATGCGGCAACAGTTGCTGAAGAGAGCCGTCTGTTGACAGTTCACTATGGACGCTGTCATGGAGTCGCTCTCTTCAGAGACTCCCGTCGCCTACCCTCCTCCTCATCTGACCGCTTCCTACTCCGCACTCTGTCTTCTATACGCTTCCGAATTTCCCGTTTCCATACTTCTCCGTCATTCCTCCCCCTTATTTATTGGCACACATTCAATTTTCATGCTATGCCAGTGGCTTTGAATATACTTCAAGATCCGAACTGAATTCACCTCCTCCCCATCTCCTTCCGCTTTTCTTCTACAACGGTTCTCCCGCTTCCGCTGTTAATGTGGTTCGTCCCATAGTCACCACGCGCTTCGGCGTAGGGAACTGGATGTTAGTACGTTTAACAATAAGTGCATAAGCGGTGGGTCAGAAGGATGCGTCCTCTATTTACTAGCAAGGAATATACAGTTGACGGAAGTCCCCTGCACTGTCGCCCACAACTCGAGAGAACACGGTCACCATTCGCATGGAAAATCGATGAAATTCTACTGAAGACAGGAAACGTTGGCGCACTCAGGGTTTTCTGCTCGAGCAATCTGAAGCTGCGACGTGACTGCCTGGGAACATCGAGCGTCGCGCTCCTCCTTGTCTTTCGCACATACGCAATTTACTGGAAGTTTACAGTCCTGCACTTCTGGTAGACTGTTCACAGCAAAACCAGCAGTGGAACACCGGCGAGCTTAAGATAGACAAGAGGCTGGCATACGATGGTCGGTCGTCTCAAGAGTCCATTGGGTGCGCCAGAAACATGTTCGCAGGGTACTTATGAAGAAGCATAGGGCCCGTGAGAAAAAAGAAGGCTCTTGGTTGGGTTCTGTGCTCTCCTCCGCGGACGCCAAGTAAAGCACAGACTAGGCAAGGGAAGGAACTCCAGGATGTATCCAAAATTAGCACAGGTGTGGTAGGTGGATCACATCCCATGGTACTTTGTATGGACACGGGCCCTCTGCTTCATAAGTACCGTTCGCAGCTTTTCTCAGGAATCAATGTGTAGCAATCTCGAATTGAGCAGCTATTATGTATCAGCAATTTGCTGATACGGCGTCATTATAAAATACGGGTACAGTTGTCCTTCAAACCTGCCTTAAGACTTGGCTATTCAACGAAGTTATTTCGTCCAACTAAGATCAGAGCTACTGCATAGCTACTGCAGAGCTAGTACATTCCAGCGAAGTCAGAGGGGAATCTCAATGTCACCTTTGACGTAAAAATCGCGACTGCACCAGGCTGAAAAGCAAGGAGCTTGGAGAGAAAATGGTGTTTTAGTACGGCCTTTTGGCTCTTCGATGCAGCGTCCAGATCAGGGGTGTGCGTAAATGAAATCCGAAATTTCGTAAATCGTAAATCGTAATTACGAAAAAGTCGTCGTAAATCGTAAATCGTAAACCGTAAATCGTAAGAGGCGCCTGACTTACAATGCATTTAATTTCGTTATTTTCTATTATGTTAAAACTAATCAAAGCTAACTATGTTTTATTGAAACGTTTTCAGCTTGAGCTGGACACTTTTATAATTATGATGGAAGCCATTAAAGTCAACTACCACCTTTTAAATCAAGCTGGACAAGTTTTTGGAGAACCAAAATAAAGTGCTTGTTCAAAAACGCTACCTTAAAAGGCGCCTATAGAGTGTGCTCAAATAAAAAGCTCACACTGCTTGGACGACCAAAAGTGTTTATCATTCTACTAGCTATTGGCTTGCATATAAAACCATGACTTTGTGGAAACAACCGCAACAACTCCGAGTAAACCAACAAAAACCGTTCCATCCAAAACCAAGAAAAAATTGTTCGCTGGCCAATTCGACGAAAGCAGTATTTGCACAAATAATCCAACAAGCATCCCTACTGAGTTAGCGCATGGCACATTTCTATGGTATGGCACACCTAAAGTTCTAAGCCTTCTCCCTTTTTGAATTATACCCAACAGCATTTCGGTAGCAGACGGGAAGGAATTGTGTGACGATTGAAAGAGTATGATCACATTTTTGGACACTCATCGTAGTCGGATTTTTAACTTGAAATTATAAAAGGGGATAATTTTGTGGCATTCTTTAAAAGCCAAGTAGAGAAGCAAGATGCAGCTTGTATTGAAAGTGGTTTAACTGACTCGTACAAGGTGCATTTTAAACATATAGGGGAAACCCATGGTAGAGAAGTCGAAGGAGGATGGCTATCGCGTGCTCCAGTATAGTTCTCGATTAGGATCCTACCAGCAATCACGTCTTCCATACCTACTGAGTTCTGAATTGGTACCTGATTTGCCTGGGAAGGATAAAACACTGACCTCTTCATCGGCGGCAACCGCAATTTATTCTATAAGGCAAACCCGCACTCATATGTCCTCTACGGTATCCCACAGAGGTAGAAAGAATGGATGGCGCATCTGAAACAGAGACTGGTTAACGTCACGCTTTGTCCTTTATCATTTTTGAAGGCAACCACAACTTCTGGAATGAAAGATCGTCGTTCGACGATACCAGGCAATTACCTTCGGCATTTACTTCGCTCGCAGATTTGCTTGCACTTGTTAACTTTCGGAAACTCCTAAATATTGCTTTACTAATTAATGACACTTGCATTCGCCAGTCCTGCTCTGCACTACCTTTATAACAAACGCTATCGTATCTTTTGTCCAGTTTTCAGCATTCTGAATGGATCGCGTAGGGCGAGCGCAGCAACCCAAATCAGACCACTGAAAACGAGACCAAAGGTGTCGAAGTTTTTCACTTTTATCATGAAAATGTCAGACGTTTTGCTTAAGGCGCACCTCATAGGTAAATAGACTCTGTGCCATGAAGTGCATTGCTAGTCAGATTGAAACATGATTGTTTTACTCTTTCCAACAGTTCAGCTGTTATTCCACAGCCTCCAATCAAGTCCAGTATTCCTTGATGGCTTTGTGTAAGTTCTACTCGTGCGCATTTCAAAGAGTCGTCTATGTGGTGAACAAGTGGTGAAAAGGCACAAGTTGACTAGGCGGTGGTTGCAGCATAGAATGTGGTTCAGCAGGTGATCATCTTCATTCCAGTGCAAGGAGAATTTTCATGTCTTTCTGTAATCTGGAAATCAGGCCACTCGAATGTGAGATGTTGTGCTAGAGTGTGACCAGAAAAAAGGCTAGCCCAGTTCCATTGCCAAGAATTAATCGAGCGGCCTATCCACAAATCTGCGTTGTTCTGTCACAGTGCCACAGCAGAACATGAAAAAGTAAATAGGAAATAGCAATGGGTTATTAGGGAAGTCTTCAGAAGTGGGTGCATCGTCATAATCCGAACCGTACCACGTTATGTGGACGTTTGTCATCCGTGGACCGAAGATCACATTTACGAAAATTTACGATTTACGACCCAAAATGTCGTAAATCGTAAATCGTAAAAAAATTGCCCAAAATCACCGTGAGTCGTAAAATCGTAAATCGTAAATCGTAATTACGCACACCCCTGGTCCAGATTCGTCCCTGCGGTAAATTTGTTTTCTTTCAGTTGAAAAGACACGATTGATTCCCGTAGCGAGGCTGTTGTCAAATTCTCCCTGATCCACAATGCTGTTGTCAAATTCTCCCTGATCCACAATCTTAAAACCTTCGAAATCGAAACGTCATCTCAATAAAGCTAGACCGTGTGGCACAGCTACTGTCGTTATGAAATTTCTCTCGATCTTCGGCTCCAGAGGGCGTTCCTCAACGTGCACCATCTTCGTTACCGCTAGAGGCTCTTTTGACTACACCTAGCACTTTCCTAAACATAACAACACCACGATAGTACGCTGGCATTTGAGGCACTGAGGCACGCGGTTTCACACCTTGAGCTCTTGTTTTGTCAGCAGTACATCTATAAATTCTGCTTACATACTCCATCATCATATGGCTTATTGTCAACCTTTTTGATATCATTTCCTGTAGACACGTTTTACATACATTTCAAAAATTATCTGGGATGTTGTGCCGCCCGGCTTCGATCTTTTGTTTTTCTATGTAAGTACCGAAATTCCTTGTGGGTTTGAGATGCATTGCACAGCCTTTGTGTAACCTCCAAGTATTCTAGCGACAATCTTCTTTTGATATCAGGTTTGTTAAGGAACAATCACGGTTCCTTCAGTGTAGCAAACAACCTTCCCGTAATAAGCGGGCGACAAAAATTGACAACCAACCTAAATATTAGATTGTAGGGAAAGTTCTCGCCATTTTAGTGTCTTAAATAAATACTTTCGCGAACGTTTCAGTTTTTTATTCTATAACTTTACAAGAGGTTTTCATATCCTTACGCACAGAAGAACGTGCAGTTTCAAACACGTGTGAGATATTATATGAGAGATTGCTGTCAACACTGAAGAATTTGGGCGACTTTGCGTGAAAGCGGAAAAGCGTGATGGAGCTTCATGGCTCGAATCTCAAAAACGCGAAGTCGGAATATAATCAGAATCCAGGTTTTGTTGTTTTTCCTTGTTTTTTCTTGCTAGGTATCAATTCTCTGAAAAAAATCAGCAGTAAAGTGCTCATATGAGACAGTTTGAAATAGTGAGAGAGAAAATTAAATTAGCGGGAATCCTTGTTCGGAATATGTAGATGGCCATATAGAGGGATATAAAGAAGCAAAGCGTGATCGATGTTCACAAACTTAGACCTCTTTAATTTCGCAGTAGCAAGGCATTGTCTTTTTCACCTCTTTTTCCTTTTCTCTCTTCTTCTCAATCTCCTTTTCAGTAACTTTTTTTGCTAAGAGTCAATCACTTTCTAAATCTGCCGTTGTTTGCACTATCTGTATAATTGTTCATGTTGGCCAAATAAATAAATAAACTTACGTTTCACTCTGTTACAGTTTAGAGTGAAAAGATGCGGATTCCCTCGTCTGCCGGACAGGCGATGACCCCTTGGTTTCCTCGTCATTTGTGATTTCGTGCCGATCCATGTAGTTCTGCTATCCTCTTTCGCTAAAGTCCTGTCCTCAGAGATGTCGAGAGAATGGAGAAGAATGGATGAATGGAGAAATGGAAAATTCTGATAGGCATTAACGTGTCTGCTTTAATATTCCTACCAACGCATTACGATAAGGAACATTAATTGCATAACATCGGTAACGCAGCATAGTTGGTAACAACAAAAGCAGAGAATGGACGACTGAAACAAAAACTGGCAAGCCGTTTCATCGCAGTAGCATGTTGACACCTCTCCGATGCTCAACAGGGGAGAGGTTGAGGTGGAGACTCCTGGATGGTGTCGATGGTGGACCTTGGCTCCGACACTGGGATCGCTTTCCTCCATTCGCGAAGCGCAATGAAAACCACTGCAGCATTATGGGGGCATCCTCGCGAAAGCTAGCGGGATGCTAGGAGCTGCTCTGCATACTCCTTCTACATTGCTAACAATGTGACGTTTTTGCCCTCAAGACGCTTTTAGCCTTTCCGTGGTGAATGCCTCGAAGTTCCCAACCTTCAGGTCTTCGTGACCTCATCTCATCAAGCATGCCTAGCACTTTAGTCGCCTTTCAGAAAAATGCCAAACCATGCTTTGATTGGGTCTTTAATTCGTCCCATCATCTTGGCTTGCTCTCAGGAGCAAAATAGAGGCCCATCCGCACGAAAGGTTCCTTGTTTGGCACTTAGTAAGACAAGTTTAAAAGAAATAGAGGGAGAACCCCGCTTAGATCTCCTCCCTAATTAAAGGTTGTTGTAACTGACTAGAGTTGAAGACTATATGCAATGTGCTATTTCGTCGTTCAACATTGGCTACAGAATTCTGTTCAAATAAAAGCCCCGTGATAATCAATCGCTCCCTATGTAACTATGTGAGATACACCGTGCACTCTGCTTCTATGGACATCGGGACAGTGTGAATGTGTTTTTGGACCCTAGTGGGTTGTGGTGGACTTTAGTGGATAGATAAGTCAGTGTTTCGTCGTTCTCAGACGGATCTGTAAGCCATTTATCGACTCAGGGGAAAAATGAAGGCCTGGCTAGGACGGACGCGGGGCAAATTTATGGTCGCGTCGTGCCTGGAGAGTAGCCCTCCTATCGACTGTGCCAGCCATTTTAATTTGGAACCAGGTCCGAGACTGTGCGCTGACTTCTTCATTTCCATGCCTTCACTTCGCGAAAAAAAAACTCCACAATGTACTTTGTTCTTCTCAAGCAAGTGCCACTGCACGAATGGATCTCTACAGTACATATGTCCGGTGTGCCACAATTGCAGCTTCAAAAGCTTAGGCGAATAGATACATTAGAATGGAAAAGTGTCAGTATCCACAAGGATGGACAAGTTGTTGAGGCTTCAGTTCCTGCCAGGGGTGCGCGTAATTACGATTTACGATTTACGATTTTACGATTTACGGTGATTTTTGGCAAATTTTTTACGATTTACGACATTTTGGGTCAATTGGGTCAACGTGATACAATTTGGACTATGACGGTGTACCTACTTTTAAAGACTTCCCTCATAGCTCATTGCTATTTCCTGTTTACTTTTTTATGTTCTGCTGTGGCGCTGAAAAACGCAGCTTTGTGGATAGGCCGCTCGAGTTAATTCCTGTCAATGGAACTGGACTAGCCTTTTTCTGGTCACACTCTAGCACAGCATTTCACATTCGAATGGCCTGAGAGGATTTCGCTCCAGTCCACAGAAAAAAAAACATGAAAATTCTCCTTGCACTGGAATGAAGATGATCACCTGCTCAACCATATTCTATGCTGCAGCCACCGCCTAGTCAACTTGTAACTTTTCACCACTTGCTCACCACATATACGACTCTTTTCAATGCACACGAGTAGAACTCATGTAAAGCCATCAAGGAATATTGGACTTGATTGAAGGCTGTGGAATAATTGCTAAACTGTTGGAAAGAGCAAAACAATCATGTTTCAAGTCAGTAGATGGGTGACCATCCTCATCGTTGATGCTAAATAACTTCTCAATATCCTCGGTGAGCGATGTGTTCGTTATGGTGAGGTTGTGCGAGTCCACAGACTCGAGAACTCACTCAATATCAGCGGTCCATACCCGAAACCTCCATGACAGCTGTGACCATCATTCGTAGTCCTAAAGTGGCTGTTGAGATCACCTGCAACAAAGGACGAGTGTTGGACCCTGCTAGATGAGAAAACAAGACGTAGGTGTCGCCAGAAGGCTCTGTCGTTGTTGCAGGTGATCTCAACAGCCACCTTAGGACTACGAATGATGGTCACAGCTGTCATGGAGGTTTCGGGTACGGAGGGCGTAACGCTGATATTGAGCGAGTTCTTGGGTCTGCGGACTCGCACAACCTCACCGTAGCGAACACATCGCTCACCGAGGATATTGAGAAGTTATTTAGCGTCAACGATGAGGATGGCCACCCATCTACTGGCAAATCGCAGAAGGGCTATGGAGCGATGACTACTTAAGAGAATTTCAACAGTAGAGTCTGCCCATACTCCTATCCTTTGCAACCGTCCGACGCATGATCCCGTGCAGAAGATCACTATAGAGGAAACGGAAACGGCTTTGAAGAAGACGAATATAGGGAAGCTCCTTGAAGTTACTATGGAATCGTCGGCGCGGTGATCTCAAGAGCCCAGGCGGTCTCTTGTACACACGCGATGGAAGTACAAGTGGTTCCCGGCGTAGTGGATCGTGGCGTTGCTTTATACGAAGGAGGCCGGTGTTTTTGCATTTCAACTGGCTGGTTGAGATTTGAGAGATGTTTACACAATTTTCAGAAGTTTTTAGCGCACTTTTCGAGCTGCATGCTACGGAGAGTAATCTTCTTGCGAGATTTTTATTACTGACCACTTTTATTCGAAATGCAATGAGAAGGTATTCAACATAATGATGTTTGATCGTTCAACTCTAGTGAGTCAGGCACAATGTGCTTGAAGCAAAAGGACTGGTCACAATGGACAGCGTATGAAAGCAACAGATTCTTCAGTGTACTTTCCTGTACCAATGATAACGGGAAAACCCATCCTGCTCGGATTTTCCAAGAGACCAGGAGGACCAAGACGCGACGTCGTATAACTAACTTTGAACCAGGTATAAACAATCAGCTTTCAACGTAAGAATGGCATGTGAGCACCATCGATATGACCTTCACTATCAGTGTAACAAGTCCGTTCTCCTTGCTGCCCGCAACTTTGACACGTACCTTCAGGATGTTGCCACTATCACTGCGTCCCGAACCACTTGCGCTCCCATCGCGACGCACAAGAGATCCCCAGCGGTCGTGAGAAGCCGACCTCAATGACCCCTACTCCTTGGGTCTGAGGACTTTGCGAAAATGAAACACATTTTTATACTCAACAAAACAGTGAAGTTATATGGTACGCTTTGCGACGACACGGCGTCCCTGAAGAGCTTATTGAGTGGGTGCGCATCCTCTACTCGTGCCCAATAAGCCGAATACGAGCACCAGCGGGTACCTCGATGGAGTTTCCGATCTCTGTCTAGGGGTCTGCGCTATCCCCATTGCTCTTCGTGGTCGTCATGGATGCAATTACACGAGATCTCCAAAAGGCAGCTCCCTGGATGTTGCTGTATGCCGATGACGCCATGCTTGCATGTGAAGACAAAGCCGAACTCGAGCGACAGGCACAGGAATGGTGCGATCGCTTGGCATTGTTCGGACTCAAGCTAAACGTCAAAAAGACGGAGTACTTGACGACGGATATGAATGAGCTCGGATCTATCAAAATCAATGGTACTGACCTCTCACGAATCACATCTTTCAAGTATCTCGGGTCAATAGTTACGCCTGATGGCAGCCTAAAGTTGGAGATGAACGCGCGTAAGTGCAGCCTGGTCCAAATGGCGGTCGTTGACTGGGGTTCTTTGCGATAAGACAATACCCGAGTACCTCAAGTCGAAGGTTTATAGAACAGTCGTCCGCCCAGTAGCGACGTACGGTGCTGAGTGCTGGCCCGTGACGAGGGAAATTGAAAGCCGCCTCAGTGTAATGGAGACGAAGATGTTAAGGTGGACGGCCGGAGTAACGCGATTGGACCGCGTTCGCAATGACACCATACGACAGAAGTTCGGTGTCGTCCCGATAGCCGACAAGTTGCGCGAAGCTCGTCTACGATGGTATGGCCACGTCCTTCGCGCTAACGACGACACCGTCTGTAAGATTGGCCTGAATCTTGAAGTCCCTGGAAAACGGCCCAGAGGACGTCGAAGCAACGTTGGCTAGACACGTTGCACTTGGACTTAAAGATAGCTGGTGTGCATCCCGATCAAGCATTTGATCGGGAGAAATGGCGTCACCACACCAGAAGAGCGGACCCCGTCACCAAGCGGGACAAACGCTACTGAAAACGAATTGAGGGGTGGAGATTCTTCTATGTGACTCGCTCTCCCTCTTCAAACACACGCTTCAGTCCCTTCCCTTGTTTGAGCAAGTATTTGTTCGTGTACCGCTTGAGGTCATATGGCAGGCCTTACGATAGAACAGCGCTCCAGAAGAGCTTATTGAGTAGGTGCGCATGCTTTACTCTTGCTCAAGGGGGTGCGATACGATACATCAGCAAACTTACCTATTTAACGAATTAACGGCATTTTCGTTAAAAACTGGCTTAACGTTCAACGGAAACTTTTAGAATTTTAACGGAATTTTTAGCGGACTTTTCCCAGTGACGTTGCAAAAAATGGGTTGGTCCCATGCACCAGGCACTCGAAAATCGTGCGCTCGACAACGAGTTAACATTCAGCTGATAGGCTTTTAATTGTATTTTGATTAATTCTTTCTGTACTTAATGGGCTGATGCCCGCATCGAGATTGTATATGCTCATAGAACAGTCTGGCAAAACGGTTTCACAAAGAACTAGGAAAGGGGAATCCCGTGTTCTGCCTTATCGCATGAGATGCTTTTAAGATGCTCTGTCGGTGATCATCTTGAATGATACTCTTGATGATCTTTCTATACCTGTTCTTATTCCACATCCTTATTATAATTTGTTACTGGTGGCTTGTTTGTTTATGATGCAGTGTCTCTCCTCACCGCTCCTTATTTCTGGACATGAATCAGAGAAATGAAGTCCTGATTTACCACATTTTTCCTCTCCTGGCGGCAAGCATGAGTTTCCTCGCTTGACACGTTTTGCTCGGCACCCGAGTTTTCATGAATGAGTTGTGACAGATATTCGTCGTCCGACAGGACTTGAACCTTTTAACGGCGGCCATCTTCCGACAGGCTGAGCTTTCGCTTTGACGAATGCGACTCCTTGTTCGTAGCTTCGACTTTGACGACAAGTTGCTTAAGCTTTTCCTCCATTTTCTGAACCTTTTCCTAGAGAGGGTTGAGTGGTGTAACTATTCTTCTGCGTTTTTCGTCGCCAATTAGCTTTTCCGCAGTTCTCAGTTCGTACTCCATTTTAGAGATGCTGTTGTCCAGCTTTTTTAATTGTTTGACAACTGCAGAAATAAGATTAATGGCGTTCACGTCATGCTTTCCACGTCCTTGACGCCATCGCTCTCGTGTCGTCTTTTTGATCCTTCCCAGGTTCACCAAATTCAGGTAGACAGAGTCAAAGAGCGTGAATTGTTGCATGAGACTTTGGAGGTTTTCCTTGGTGACAATGGCCGTCCGAAGTAGTCGATTGGTGAGCAAGGCGAATTCTCCTCCCGCGAACCCTGTGCAAGTGGTGTTTGGTAGATGGTGGGTCCAGTCGAGTTCAAGCGTTTTCGAAACGTCCATACATCGATGAATTTCCTCAAGGTTGGACGTCATGTCTCGTTCCAACTCGAGTTCTGATATTGAGTCAGCGTGAAGCGTGGCGAGAAAATGAAAGTCTTGTTGATATTGATTTGCCTGTGCCATCGATGATTGAGCCGGGCGTCTGAAAATGAAGCGAAATCGAAATTGGTCAGAACAATTGCTATTAATATTACTTCTACTATACACATGGCATCTATTGGCGCTTATTGGGCGCTAGTATTGTTTGCTGTGCATTGTGTGCCTAATTTTGGTAAGCATCGCTCGGATGCACGCAAACACTTTACCACTGATCGTGCTATTTTTAATGGGGAAGCATCATTATGCATATTGCGATCCGTAATCCACAAGTTGGCAAGATGAGGTATGTGATTAGAAAAATAATAATTACGCCTACTACGGTTGCTAGTAGGGTCTTATACCATTGCCAGAACACAGAACCGATGTGGAAAAAGTCCGAGCATTGAATTTCCGACTTTGTTATTGAGTCGCTCATGAACCATTGTTCTACAACACTTTGAAAGGATGCAGCTAGTAGTAGTATTCCGGGTTATTCGAAAGAGGATCTTTCCGCAAGCCACGGTACACTTCACTGATGCTTTGACTTGAGAGAAACTGTAGCGAAGTATCGAAGTAGCACCGGTAGTATTGCAGTGGTATTGTAAATCCTATTTGACCACATGCGATTTTTGCTTGGATATTATTTTGCGAAGAAGTGCATTGCGCTCGTATTATGGCACCCTTTTCGCAAATGTAGCATCCGGTCAGATCGGAAGCCTTAACCGTGCAAACTGCGTCGTCCACCAGAACTTCTGGTGTAAGGTTGTCCTGGAATTTGGCTACAATTTTGGAAGTTACCATGCTTGACTCCCTAGCCTGCATCCTTCATTTTGCATGTCATTGAAATGGCAGCGAAGGATAAACCACAGGCAGCTGGTTTCGCATGTTACCATATTAATCCACAGCCCTATTGGCACGTCTTTACACCGACAGTTAGTATTCGTTTTTGCAGGAAAGAATTGGCAATTGTCAAGCACTGCGCAGTTTAATAACCCCGCATTTTCCACTCTAGAGCAACGGAGTGGAGGGCTAATGCTTGAGTGCCAAATTGATGTTTTTATCGAATACATTAAAAATTGAGTATTGAGCAGAGGAAGGGAAGGAACCGTAAGCGATGTGAGGTAAAGCTAAACGTTTTCCAAGTTGCAGGTATATTGGAGGATAAATAGGTTACCAGCGTTGATGATTTCCTATTGATGGCGTCGTGGTGAGTGACTTCCATTTTGGCTTCCTCCGTCCATCTACTACAATGAAATATCTTAAAGATCTTCGTGGTGAGGGGCTCGAGATATATCCGGTAAAATAAGCATCCAGAGCTTAAGTAAAAGCAGTCGCATCCCGGCCCGCCGCTTGATTCCACGCATGCAGTATTGCCCGGAAACCTATTTCCCTTTTCAAGTTCTGGTATCAAGGAAGATGAATTGACCGCAGCACATTTTTCGAATGTGCAGGATCCGCTGTGTGGGCACAGCGGATCCTGTCCACTATTCTGTGAACGACATCTCTCGTGAAGAAGTTTACTACAGACTCGCAATGTGACAATGGGGAATGAGAAAGTGACTTCCAGCGCAGACGAAGCTCGTGTATCGTTGTTTCATTCGCCGAAAATCTGAGGCATGCATATGTCTTGAAGGTATTAATCTTGAATACCTACGAGTGTTGCACGTTACACGTCTTCTTTCCTCCTGTTGAGCACACTGTCATGGAAAGATCAAAGATGTTAACCATTTGACAGCATAGTGAAGTGCTTCAGAGTGCGTAGGTTATGGCAAGAATTGCAGCCGGATTCCTACGCCGGGCTATTGAATTCCTATTGCGTCTTGAAATTCGTCTCTTCATGTGATAAAGGAGTCACCGAACTGATCTCCAAAGGATGTTGACGACTACTCTTATAGGACGTCCAACAACGAGAGGAATATACAGAAAGGCATAGCACGCGGTTATAAGGAAGTAGATAATGATTGCCACAGCACTGATGGCCCTCATTGGCCAACATTCCGGGTTTAGAATATTGGCGCTACACAGCACAGTGACCGCCTGGCAAAATGGTGCGGCTGGACAGTATGTCTCGATGGTTTCAACCGAATGTATAAACTTTCTTTGTATGAAGTGGTCGTGCAGAACGACCTCTGGCGAAAGCTGACGTTCTCGTATTTCCTAGGGTTATGTATTCTACGCAGTATTGTTTTGAGCAAATCTCGAACGGAGTTTTTTCAGTAAAAACACCTTCACTTCTCCTTGTGAACATTGAATCCTTCTTGAAGATGATATATTGCCTTCGAACGATGACACTGCTTGACTGGTCCAAAAAGGAGCGCTACTGCGAGCAATTGCATCAGTGACATTGCGGTACTTGCTGCTTCGCACTCACTGCTTTCATCGTAATTGATTTTCCGTCGCTCACGAAGGTTGTACCTAGTAGAAATAGGTACCTCGTTGCTTACATCGCTTGTCTGGTGTTTGCAGTCTTCTTTCCTCGAGTCCAAACTAGAGCTGTTTGATCCATCTTCCAACTCTAAGGGAATAAGGAAATTTATAGGCCTCCTTATCATGCGTCGATACGGAAAACGGACGAGAACTTCTCTCACGGTGCCGTTAGCGTAGGATATGAGCTCTTCGACTACTTCAGTTTTTCAACAATGGCGTGGCATAACTGCTTCCATGAGCAGCACTACAGCCCCTACTCGAGGAGGCTGAGCACAATCTTTTCTGATATTGACAAGGAGAGTTTGCCCTTCTCTGAGAAACGTAAGGTATTGAGACTGCCATATCTTCCAGAACGCTTCTGTGTACTTGCAAGGTGCTTCTAGAGCTGCAACCGTTTGCCTTTTGGTCTGCAAGGTAGCCAGTTCTGAGGCTGGTATGAAGCATGGATCTTGCCGGTCTTCTTCTGCTTGTACGTTTGGAAATTCGGTGACCATATCTTTCTGTATGAATTCTATCGACTTCAAGATGTGTGATCCATCGAAACCCTGAGCAATATACGTCAGTGGTCTCGTATTGAGCATTCCTTCGATTTCGATTATTATTGTAGAAAGATCTTCAAGAGAGACCATTGATCCTCCAAGAATCTTGTACATTGAGTGCTTGATGGATTTTATGAGCCTCTCATAGAACCCTCCTTGTCAGGGAGCATAAGACGTTATATGTCTCCAGTCAATCGCTCTATGACCTAACTTTTTGGCAATGGTGGATCCTGACGAGCTGCTTGAATCCTATCATTGAGGATTGTTTCTCCGAGAAGACACCTCGGAGCATTGTCACTTGTTGTTGACTTTGGAACTCCTCTTCTCGCAAAGAACCTCATTAGCATATTTAGGAACGTTACCGTAGAAATGTCAGAAACCACGTCTAAGTGTAGCAGACGTGTTACCATACATGTGATTATTGCTCCGTAGCATTTTCCGTTGCCTCCGTTCGGAAAAGATATTGACAACGGGCCAAAGTAATCTAGTCCCACGTGTTCAAATGGGCAGGATCGCAGTACGCGTTCCTTCAGGAAGTCCTCTTAAGGGTGCATTGATATGGCAGATTATTGAACTTCTGGCAGTTCACGCATTTTGAATCAGTTGTGTCACTGGGCGCGTAGCTGTGGAATCTAGGGGCCGGATTCATCAAAGTTACTGCAGTAACTTTAACGGAGAATTGTAAGCAAATAGCTCAGATAACGCGGCTTATCAAGCGATATGTTGAGCGATAAGCCACGTTATCTGAGCTTTCGTCACGGTTCTCCGCTAAAGTTACTGCAGTAACTGTGATGAATCCGGCCCCAGAACTCCTGTCGCACGAGCGCTACTGTGTGATTTACACCGGGATGACCCTTTTCTTGAGCCTCATTAATGATCATTTCTGCAAAGGGCGTTTTCTGCAGCACCAGCGCTGGATGTTTCGCTTGTAGTGGTAGTTGAGACGTCCTAGTCGTCTGTGACTTCGCATTATTCCTTCCGAATCTTCACGAATATTGAGATATTGAAGAGAAGTAAGTACTGTTTATTGATACTTGTTTTTTGATGTTGCTTGACAAGGACCATCCCGGCTTGTTTGATCTCGTGCGCCGTCAGAAATCGAGTAGCTGTGGAGCATGTCGTATCTTTAGATATTGAGAGGACTATTTGCCTGCCATTTTGCTGTTGAGGCTCGTAGCTACTGCTTTCACAAAACGTAGTACGTGAAGTCGTAATACGTTTAGCCTATGAGAAAGTTCGGGCCTGTTTTTTCTCGATTAACTTCGGTCTCACTGAGGTCATCATGCTGCGTCGTATTGCAGGCTCTAAATAGCTGTTCTTCCTTCTCATTAGCATCTTCTCCATCATTGTCTAGTGGAGCGTCAAAGATACGTTCTTCTTTCGACCATTTTTCTTTTTCTTGATAGAGAAATTCCTTTCACCCAGTAGTGATTCAGGAGTTCCTCCTTTTTCAGTCCTCTAGTTTCGTTGTCCGCTGGGTTGCTATTTGTTGAGACATATCCGAATCTCACATAGTATTGACGTTTTAACAGATGGCTTGTGATTCTCCTTATCTCAGCTAGACTATTATTGACGGATGTTCCTAGTTACTTTCCAGGCTTGCTTTTGATACATCCTATCACAATTTCAGAATCGGTGAAAATGTATATTCCTTCAATATTGAGGGATGATTCCAGCTGAGATACTATGGAGTTACTTAGTCTCATTACCAGTGTGAAGGCATTGAGTTTTAGTTTGGGTATTGCAGTTTGACCATGAAGAGACGGAAGCTTTGCTCTTGCCATGAACAGAGTTACCGACTTGGGCAGACTATGATGCAAATAGGTGCAAGCAGTCATTTCGCTTGAGCTTGCATCCGCAAAGTTGACCAATATGACTTGGCTAGCCTTTGGCACCCCTAGCCGTGGAAGAGCCTTGTGGAAACCGCTAACTTGACGTCAAATCTCTTGCCATTCCTCTACTTTATTGAAGGAGAGTTGGCTGTCCCATCTAAATTTTCTTAAAAATTTTTTCCTTCCAAAGCAATTGCAGAAACGTTATTGATCGGTGAAGCAAAGGGATAAGCCATCCCAATAGGTCGTAGACAGCAGCATTGAACTTGTCACGGTCCTCTTGGTTACGACCTCCATCTTACAAGAAAAGGTTCCCAACTCATAGTGAGCTTTTGCGATGCTATTTCAACAGGATGTAGTGCCATGTGAGTGAAGTCCAGAACCACAGTTAGTTTTTGCTGAACGTTTCCTTAAAGACCTGAAAAAGAGGTCTGAAAGCACACGCGCAACTATTATCAACCCCTACGACACCTAACGAGATGTGCCTCGGTGGCGCAGCCGGTAGCACTACCGCCTCGTAGGAGCACACCGGCGGACTTTCCAGTTTGAGTCCGAGTACTGACATTTTTTTGCACTTATTAGTTTGTTGTTATTACACTTTCTTATGATCACAAGAGTCAAATTTAGACCACCAATGCTCACAACAAACCAAGGTCCTCTATTTGTGCACTCATATGTGCTAGTTTTTCAACTATGTATATCCGTTCCACCATCATATCATACCGTATCACCAACGATACCGTATTTGCACACAAATACCTTCATCTTACTGAAGAGGAGTATTATGAACCTGGACCATATCGGTACAAAAGTGCACCGAAAATATCGTTCTCACCTGAACGTGTTGTCGGCCAAATACGTTCCACCTTCACACCGGATTTCACTTCTCCGACAATAGAGAGATGGCGGTTGCGGATACCGTGAAAGGACTCCTCCTGGACGCCATTTTTGGAGATATCGACTGTCAGGAAGAAGAGGCAGTACAGGTTAGAGGTACCAGGTTAGAGGCCATCTGGAATATGTTACATCCAGTCGAGATGGTATATTGAAAGTAGGTAACTGGGATAAAATATTATACAAAAAGGTACCACTCGTGACTTTTCATTTGATTGCAGATTATAAGCCAGACCTACCGATAGTTCTGCGCTCCGGTGTTTTGGCCGTGTGTATCATGCGCGAGAGTGGCAGCTGGTTGCGTTTATGTTCACCCAGGACTCTTCTCTACACCCATTACGCGTTCATCGAAGAAGAAGTCATTTCTTGTCTGGAAAAAGATTGTTCCTCACCGACGTTTGTAAGATGCTGCTGGTGGGACAAGCACTTGTATTTTACTTGTTTCACAGTTTTGTATCATAGCTGTAGACTAAAAGGGAAATAATGAATATAAGACTTTTAATTTAGTAGTATATAAGACTTTTCATTCTTAGAGAAATGATATGGTGCAGGTATGAATAGTTAAAAAACTGGCACATATGAAGGCGCAAATAGAGACCCTTGGTTCGTTGTAAGCGTTGGTGGTCTTAAATTGACTCTTGTGATCAGAAGAAAGTGTAATAACAACAAACTAATACGTGCAAAAGAAATGGCAGTAATCGAACTAGAAAGTTCGTCGGTGTGCTCCTACGAGGCGGTAGTGTTACCGGATGCGCCACCGAGGCACCTCTCGTTGGGTATCGTAGGGGTTGATAATGGTTGCGCGCACGCTTTCAGACCTCCTTTTCAGATCTTTAAAAAAAGCGTTTAGCAAAAACTAACTGTGGTTCTGGACTCCACTCACCGGGCCCTACATCCTGCTAAAATAGTATCGCAAAAGCTCACCATGATTTTGATAGGAAGGGCGCATGAAGCTACCAGTTCGTCTGATTTAGTTCTCCGAGTGATTCCTATTACCTTGGGGCTTCTGCTACTGGCTCTATCGCGATCTGATATTGAATCCATCAATTTGGAGTGATTGTATGCAAATTCTTTCAAGTTCATATTGAGGTTATTGAAAATTTGCTTGGATCGCTGCTAGTAACATCTCGCCTCTTCGGAGTTTATGGTTAGAATAAGGTTGTCGACATAGAGGTTGGACTTGATGGAGGACTTTTATGATCCCGAAGCCATAGACATCGCGTTGCGTCCCTATCAGCTTGGTGGAGTCGAATTTGGAGAAATGCCTTCTCTACATCTGATATTAAGGCGATTGTTCCGATACGGAAACATAGCAGAAAGACATGTAAGGGAAGCAGTACAACCGGTCCTCTGTGCAGCACATCGTTCAGGTAGGGATTTCCTTTATAATGTGCAGATGCATCAAAGACGATTCTAAGCTTTGTGGTTGCCTTCTGAGGGATGAGCACCGGTTGGTGTGGGATGTAGTGAGCTTGAGTGCCATCCACGACTTCCACAAAATTCTTATTGAGCTGGTCCATAAACACCTTGTTGTATTGATCGAGTAGCTCCTGGTTCTTCTTTAGGGATGACCATATATTGACAAGACGTTTGCATGCCAGAGCTCGATTATCAGGTAATGGAGGCTGTTGATTCTTCTACAGCAGGCGGACGTAATAGCCATCCTGCCTTAGTTCGACGGAGTCGTTGAATTGCTTCCACACTTTCCGGTCGATGACTTCTTGTTCTTCCTTTTTCGATCCTAGGAATTCTTCTGTAGCAGCGGCGTCCATAGCCCAGTACTTTTCCCAGAGGTCCTTCTCGTCCTCGCTCACTTCAGAACT
Source organism: Heligmosomoides polygyrus bakeri (assembly GCA_947359475.1). Taxonomy (NCBI): domain Eukaryota; kingdom Metazoa; phylum Nematoda; class Chromadorea; order Rhabditida; family Heligmosomidae; genus Heligmosomoides; species Heligmosomoides polygyrus. The sequence continues at coordinate 70,533,371 of OX375867.1, forward strand.
ATCGAATGCCAAACTATTGATGACGGCATCCATTCCCCAGTAGTGCTCCCATTAATCTACTTAACTGATTTCTTTTTAGCCTTGAAGTACTTACGATGTTGAATTGAGTTTTCCTGCTACAACGTATCCGAGCTTTGTCGGAAGCAGGGTTAGCCCTGAGGGTGGCGATACTAGAGTCTTATCAGTGCATACTAGAGACAAGAGATGATCGCATCATAACAGGATTCATGGCTTAATGATCTTCTTGCCAACATGAGTGCATATTGACAAAATAAGCGAGCGTATCGCTTGCCAAAACGATTTTGTCAGGACATCGTGGGTATAGTGCTTCATTAAATGAGGCTTTCCATCGTAGTCCCATGTTTCAATGCGAATCAGCTTACACAAAGTGTCTCGAGCTTCTCCGCTTCCAAAGGTATGCATTTGCATCCGTCTTTCGCTTATGACTGAGTTTAAGTTGGTTTGCTAAAGCACTATCTATGAAAGATACTTTGGCACCACTGTCAAAAAGTATCTCCACTTTTCGTAACTTCCTTGAATTTGGGTCCAGCATGATGATCTCCACGGTCGGTAAGAACGACCGATCTATTGACTGTGTACTGAGAACCATATGTTGCCTTCAGCGGTGCAATCGCTATTGACAGCTCGACTCGAGTGTATCATTGCTAAAGGTTTATTGAACTTTTTTAGTGGTTTCTCTTGTAGCCTTCCTTTATTTAGGTCTTTACCTGTTTCGGAGGAGGCGATGACGGATCGCTACTGATTTTTTACTTGAAACAGACAGCAAGAAGTATGATGTACAATACCGCCCGCGTCGCGCGGTCAAAAAGACGGTTTGCGACGGAAAAATCCGTCGCAAACCGTCGCATGCTCATAACTTCTTTAATTTTGAGTTGTTTCAGAAACAGTTGGTACCATTCGATTCGTCTCCTCGAGATCTACAGAACTATGTATAAAGCTTTACCAGGCCACCTCGTTTTCGCCGTGGGTGGCCTAAAAAGTAACTGCAGCAGGCTTTTGCGATTGGAGCACCTTATTTTCCAGGACGTGCATGTGAGGTGCAGTGTTTTCGGAGTATTTCAAGCATGGCGTGCGTTGTCAGTGCTCCGTCACGCCTGGAATGCTCCGAGAGTGCGCCGTGCACAATGCATATAGGATCGAACCTGTCAATCGAATGGACGCAAGCATGCCCACTGGGTTTCTATCTTCACTTAATGGAAAATGTAAAGCCTTCAAGTCTATCTTGCACCGTTTGGAGAATTTTATGAGAAATTTCCGGCCGTCCTACTTAGGATTTGCTCCTCTCAGTCCGACGAGCCCATGGAGTGTGCCGTACACAATGCATGTAGGATCGAACCTATCAATCGAATAATCGAATGAGTTCGACAACTGGTAGAGTGAGCGTTTGGGGAGTTCTATCATAAACTTCCAGCCGCTCTACTAAAGGAATTGCTCTAAGGCTGTCCAGCTAGCCTTTGGAGTGCGCCGTGAACAATGTATATAGAGTCGAACCTTCCAATCGAGGGGGGGGGGGAGCGCTTGCAAATTGCACGCGCGGGCGTGTTCGAAGCGCAATAACTCTTTCAAGTTCAAATCGTTTCGACTGCAACTCGTGGGTCTTGTAGGCAGTAAAACGGTATAGTAGTAAGCTAGAGTAGAAGGGTGTAGCTTACGAAGAGGCAATGCTACAGGGGTGCGAACAAGCAGGTGAAGCTTGTGTGACGCATTTTTTCCGATTTCGGTGGACCACTGCGGGAAGACCCGGCGAGCAAACGGTCTTAAAATGCGTGTGCAAATAGAGCGCTTAAGGTACTTTACGACGACCTTCTCAGAGCTCCTCAGCTTTCTGAACTGCCTTAGCCTCACCTGCCAGTTTAAACCGGCGGAAGATAGCGGTTAGAGTTTCTTGCGCTCTTACTCGCCCAGGTTTGACTGTTCGACATTAGCAGTGGTACCGTTCTGTTCAGCGTGAAAAGCGCTATCGAATGGTATCAATTTCGACCGATTCTGGGAATATCGGTTTTTTGACAATTTCGCATCAAAGGCGAGGCTGCTTCAAAGGCGCGGCAGAAGGTCGATGACGTCATCGAAAATCGATATCATCGAATTGGACCATGCCTGACACCGTTCGATAGAACATTTCATGCTGAATTGAATGGTGTTATTGGGTGTAGGGAAAACTGTAATATGGGCTAGTAAGAACATCGACCGTTGTTGTGCTAAATTGCTCGCGCGGGCGTGTTCTGAGCACGAAAACTCTGTCATATATTAACCTTTCCGATTACAGCTTGTCAGTTTTGTAGGCAGTAAAATGTTCTAGTAGCGCACTGAAATACAGCAATGTAGCTTATGACTGGACAAAGTTACAGCAGTGCGAAAATGCAGGTTAGCCTTGGGCGACACGATTTTTTCCAATTTCAGTCGACCCGTGCGCGAAGACGCAGGGAGCTAATGGCCTACAAATGTGCACGTGAGCAGAACTCTTTTGGTGCTTCAAGATGACGTGCTTAGAGCTCCTAGCTGTTTAAACTGCCTTAGCCACAGCTGCCATTTTAGGGCGGCGGAGTTTTAGCGTTGACGTTTCCTGCGCCATTATTCCCCAGGTTTGAGTGTTCGACACTCGCAGTGGTACCGTTCTGTTCACCATGGAAAGCGCTATCGAAAGGTACCAATTTCGACCGATTTTGGAAACATCGATTTTTTTACAATTTCCCATCGAGGACGAGGCGCTCCAGGCCAAGCCTGCGCGAACGATGTCGCCATCGAAAATCCATATTTTCGATATTGGCCAAATTTTCTCGTCCAAAATCATCTAGGGGTTATTTGGGGCGCTGATTACGAACCCGACGTCCGTTTTTGAAAATTCCGCCGATTTCGGTAGGTCTTGGATTTTCTTCTGGATAATTGGGGGTGGCCGGATAAGGCTCACCGATTTTGCTCAAACTTCGTATAGGGGCGGGGATTTATTCGGGGTGCCGAACACGATGCCGAAGTTCATTCGGACGATTACGGCAGGAGACCGCCCATACCGATAACTGAGGGTGATCGGTGGTCCTGACACGACCACCTCCAATTATCCTGAAAAAGATCCAAGGCCTACCGAAATCGGCGGAATTTTCAAAAACGGACGTCCGGTTCGTAATCAGCGCCCCAAATAACCCCTAGATGATTTTGGACGAGAAAATTTGGCCAGTTTCGAAAATATCGATTTTCGATGACGTCATCGTCCGCGCAGGCTCGGCCTGGAGCGCCTCGTCCTCGATGGGAATTTGTAAAAAAATCGATGTTTCCAAAATTGGTCGAAATTGGTACCTTTCGATAGCGCTTTCCATGGTGAACAGAACGGTACCATTGCGAGTGTCGAACACTCAAACCTGGGCGAGTAAGAGCGCAAGAAACTCTAACCGCTATCTGGAAATCTGGCCAATTTCGAAATTATCGGCTTTCGATGACGTCATTGTTCGCGCCGGCTCGGGCAATGGCGCCCACGTCCTCGATGGGAAATTGTCAAAGAATCGATTTCTTTGAAATTGGTCGAGAGTGACACCATTCGATAGAGCTTTTCGTTGTAAACAAAACGGTGTTACTGGGAGTGTAGGAAACCCAAATGTGGGCGACTAAGAGGGCAGGAAACTTCAACCGCTAAGTCCGCCGCCCTAAAATGGCAGATGGGGCTAAGGCAGTTTAGGCAGCTGGGGGGTTGCGAGTACATCGTCTTGAAGCACCTTAGGTGTTCTGCCCGCCTATGCATTTTCATGCCCTTGGCTCGCCGTGTCTTCGCCCAGTGGTCGACCGAAATCGGAAAAAATTGGGTCGCACAAGCCTCACCTGCATTATCGGAGCGCTGTAATTTAGTCTATTCATGAGCCACACCGCTGTGCTTTAGAGCGCTTCAAGAAACTTGTGCTCCCAACAAAGTTGTCGAGTTGCAGCCGGAAGGATTCGAACTTGATAGAGTCATTACGCTACGAACTCGTTCGCGCGTGCATTTGCGAGCGGTCGCCCCACTCCATTGATAGGTTCTATTCTATATGCATTGTTCACAGCGTACTCTAAAGCCTCTCCGGAACAGAAGACAGGAATTCCTGAGTAGGGCGGCAGGAAATTTCTAATCTAACCTAATTTCAAACGGTCCTATCGTATATGCATTTTGCACGGCGCACTCTCTCTTCTCGCTTCTTAAAACCTCTTCATTTGTATACGCTGCTCTCAGTGTGTGCACTAAGCAACTAAAACGTATAAGCTTTGCTGTTTAGCACGACATTTGAACCGCTCACACGATTGAGAGGTTCGATCCTACATGCATTGTGTACGGCACACTCCATGGGCTCGTCGGACTGACAGGAGCAAATCCTAAGTAAGGCGGCTGGAAATTTCTCATAAAATTCTCCAAACGGTGCAAGATAGACTTGAAGGCTTTACATTTTCCATTAAGTGAAGATAGAAACCCAGTGGGCATGCTTGCGTTCATTCGATTGACAGGTTCGATCCTATATGCATTGTGCACGGCGCACTCTCGGAGCATTCCAGGCATGACGGAGCACTGACAACGCACGCCATGCTTGAAATACTCCGAAAACACTGCACCTCACATGCACGTCCTGCAAAATAAGGTGTTCCAATCGCAAAAGCCTGCTGCAGTTACTTTTTAGGCCACCCACGGCGAAAACGAGGTGGCCTGGTAAAGCTTTATACATAGTTTTGTAGATCTCGAGGAGACGAATCGAATGGTACCAACAATTTCTGAAACAACTGAAAATTAAAGGAGTTATGAGCATGCGACGGTTTGCGACGGATTTTTCCGTCGCAAACCGTCTTTTTGACCGCGCGACGCGGGCGGTATTGTAGTCCCTTGCATTTGAAGCATGGTCGCCTTGTGCACTCTGTCGTTTTATGCGACGGTGAAGCGCACAGAGGACAAAGTTGGTTTTGCCGTAGGCATTGAGATCTCGCTTTAGGAGTTGTGTGTACTGTGCAGGCGAATGGTGAGTGCGACCCCTTGCGAAACATGCATTGGCTGTCAGCATTTTTGCTTGAAACCTTATATGAGAATGAGGTTGATGGGCTTTTGAGAGGAAAAGCGACCTTTTCCGCTTTGATACTACCTTGCGGTTGGGCTCCGTGACAGCGGTTGGATGGTTAGCCGTTCCAACCGTTTGATCAGGGTATTGATAAGGACTTCCTTATTGCCGTATTTAGCGCAAAGGAATTGAATAGCCTTATCGTGGTTTTCCGTAGTCACTTGAAACTTTCCTATTGACTCTCTCGCATCGCCTTTTAGAGCTGATAGCAAGTAATTGAATTTGAACATGACTGTAAGGGGTTGGGAGTGAATGTTGTTATTGAACAGCTCCCAGAAATAAGCCCATTCCCACACATTCCCGTTAAAGTTGGGTATTGGTAAATTAGGAAGTTCAAGTGCCTTTGGTTGAGGTTGATTAATCTGCGCGGCATCAGGCGTATTGGGTGCATCAATCGCCCTTGACGGCGTAGGTGTTGATTGAACACAGGAACGAAGGGCACAAAGTCGTGCTTGTAAGCAAGATATTGAAGTCGATTGCCTTTGAAAGCGAAGTCGGCAGCAATAGGTCTCGAATTCATATTGCTCCTTGCTGCTGGAGGTTTCGCACTTATCTACTGATGAGGTGAAATCCGGCAGAGTGTGTTCTACATTCAAGATTATTGACGACTCAATAGCGCTAGTACCTTCCTCCAATCAAAGTACGTTATTATTGACTTCTTGAGGGTTATTAGGGTCCAGTGGGACATTTTCCAACACTCCTCTTTAGAATTTGACAAAATGTGCTTAAACTTATTGGTGAAGACCGCTAATAGCCTCTTTTGGGTCCTTATTTGGTAGGCCATAGCGTTTGGTTGAAGCTAGTTTGGCAATACTACTTCTCTAATAAGCCACAATTATGGACCCTATATGAGGGACGAGTGCTAAAGGAACTCTGAGGCTAGATCTTCTTAAAGGTCTGGTCAAACGAGGTATTGATACGATCCAGACTTTATTGAAACATTGAGCACCAAAAATAAAGGGCGGTTAGATTTTTCTTGACATTGAATATCCAAAGAACCGCCGAATTCTTGGAGGAGTATTGAACCGACCTGAGTCCTGTTGTCCGTGAGACTTGAGTTGGTCCAGATTCTATTGACCCGATGCATCAATTTGTGGTTGTGGGTAGCTCGCTTTACAGTCGTTTCTTGACTGGCCACGCGGTGGAATACCCGAAAGTATAATACGTTTATTTCCCAAATCTGCCGCAGGTTAATATGTGGACGTTGCTGACTTCTTCTTGGTCCCAAGGCGTTATAGAGCACGTCGAATCGGCCTCGTCCGAGTAGGGGGGAGTTAAGGGTTTCGGTATGCTAGCAGATCTGTAAAATCTCCTTATATTGAGGGACTACCGAGATGTTTCGGTATGATTTACCTTGCCGATGGGATTGAGTCCGGCGTCCTCTTGATAGTCCTCCTGATTGGTCGAAGGCTGACAGCAGGTATTGAGGCTGGAGGAGTCGAGTCGAAGCGACTTCGATCGAAGGGTGTCATCTCGGCTTCTTGCTGTGCCTTTATACGGTCTTGGGTCGAGCTCGAGAGAAGGAATGTCAGCATAATTTGTAAACAAAACGTCTGATCAGCAAGCAGATAACTTAAGCAAAACTAAATCGTATAGAATGAAATCTTTTCTGGCCATTATGTACATAGTTTGCGCTTCGCGACATCAATGACAGGACGACAGGAGAGGAGGGCAGGTAACAAAGTCATGTATGCCTTCCCCTGCACAGATCCGATCTGCACAGACTCTCACTGCTTGAGCTTCGGATGGTATAGCAGGTAGCACGGACAAACTAGGCTTTTGTATGTTAGTGTTTTCCCTTTTTGGCTTATGACGATCTTTAAACGGCAAGCAATAATATTGCAACTTTTGGACAGATACCTTAACTGTTCCGCGATCCTAGTACAGGGCAAGTGCATGCTCATACTAGTCCCGGCTGTGCTCCTTGAGCTTCTCATATCACCTTCGCAAACAAATCAAACTGATTGAAATCAATTTCACAAATGGGCAATAATATGGGCGTCTTCTGTTTGATAAAGCCGTGACCAGCCATATTTAGGAAATCCTATTGTTTTCTTAATATAGGGCAGAACTTATTTGCCACCCTCTGTTGGTAGTAGACTCTTAGCCGCTTCTATCCATTCACTGTAGGGCTGTTTCCGTTGCTTTTAAATTATGCCAAAAGTAACTGGGCAAGGCTTTGACATTTTCTGCTACGCAACACATCACCGACGTTTCTTACCTGCATGGGAGCGCCTTACGGAAGAAAGTGCTAGCTTGACAAAATCTTAGCAATCAAAGATTCGTGTGGCTCAGTGTGATCCCAAGAGAATGACAAGTCTTCCATAATCCTTCTGAACTAACGCTCACACCACTAAATAGTAGGAAATAGGTAAGGAATGGCGTTAATCGATCCTTGTTCGGGATTCACTACGCCTTTCACATCTACGGAGTACGATGAAGACAATTGTAATGAACACCCGAACCAAGAACGAGAAGAATTGCAACACAACATGCTCCACGCACACAGCTACACTATCAACAACAACGAAGGCGTTGACAAACAAGCCCCTCTTCTCAAATAAACGTGTTAGGAGACTGAGGCGCTAGGGCACGATTGTCGCATTTGTTAGCGTCATATCATGGTCTCTCCTGTTTCATGTAAGAATAGGCTATGCAGATGTAGATTCTTTATGCCTTTATATACAAGGTGTCTCAAAAAATGTTTACACCTCCAAGTTCTCTCTTCGTAAAACATCGGCATTTTTCTTAGTCTATCAATACTGCTGTGCCAAACGAGGTTACGTGGATCAGTTTTATTGAGCGGCCTAACGTTTCGACGTGTTCATCGTCTTCAGAGGCCTAAAAGTGGTTCAAGACTTTAGATTTGTTAATTACCGGACCAAGCGCCTTACCCCCCCCCCCTTTCCGACATCGTCCTAGGTGCCAAAACGAAAAACTCAATGCATGAAAAATAAACTCACCCGCTGATCCACCGTTGAAGCGGTAGCGACGTCGCTCCGCTTCAACGGTGGATCAGCGGGTGAGTTTATTTTTCATGCATTGGGTTTTTCGTTTTGGCACCTAGGACGATGTCGGAAAGGGGGAGGTAAGGCGCTTAGTCGGGTAAGTAACAAATCTAAAGTCTTGAACCATTTTAGGCCTCTGAAGACGACGAACAGGTCGAAACGTTAGGCCGCTCAATAAAACTGATCCACGTAACCTCGTTTGGCACAGCAGCATTGATAGACTAATGTATACACCGTTCGAGTTGATGACTTTGAACACAGTAAAGACATTGAAGAACGTAAAAGCTCGTATAAAAGCTTAAGAGAATAGGAAATTTCTGACATATGAGCGGTATGGAATGTGCCATCCACTCCTCCGAAATTCTGCATTCTACACTCGATTTATTTATTTATTTTGTACGTGAACAATCACGCAGGGTTAAAACAAAAACAGACAAACAAACAAACAAAAACGATCATATTACTGAATAGAAAAACACAGATGGCGATAACTAGTACAAATACGAACAACTCGGTAAGCCATTAAGAAGCTTCTTGGAGATACCGGTCAATAATCCTTTTGAACTGCCTCAGTGAATTTGGCACAACGATTTTCTTAGAAAACTTTAGGAACTCAGAGCCAGCCCGATGTGTAAAAAATGCCGATCTAAAATTAGTTCTAGCTCTTGATATTTTTATCTCACTTTGACCACCTCTAGTGCTAGAAGGTGATACAGAATAGAAATCACGGAGGCGAAAGCCCCATGTGCAATTCATCAACTTGTAAATTGCAATTAAATCGTATCGCTTCCTACGACAACCAAGAAACTGCAAATTGAAGATCTTGTTCCTTACAGTGGCATGGATTGATGGTGGTTCGCTTGAATACTTGTTATAATTTCTCCATAAAGTGGTCGTATCGATTGATCTGTGCCTCTCTTAAGGTTTATAACTTAAAAACACACTATGGCTTGCGAAAAAGGTAGGGTTCCTAAAAAATTCACGTGGTGTTCGAAAGGTTCTAACATTCACTGCTGCTAGTGAAGTTTTTGAAGCCGTTTGATACTCATATGAAAGCACAGGGTAACGAGACTTCTGCGACGTATAAATAGTTAAGATTGAGCTATACCCTCGCCTGAAACCTTGCTTTTCAGACTCGATTGGTTGTGCATGGGCTGAATGCTTGTCACAATCTTGCTGATAATTGACCATCATAACCTGCGCTGTGCTTTTTTTAACGTTTAGAACTTAGCAACCATGTGAAAAACACGTGACATATGATTTTATTGACTATCGCTCTTGCTATCGCTCTAATAATGCTCTCTTCATATCTGAGCATATAATAAGGGTCATGCCCGGCTCTAGGCTTCCCTTCCAAGAGGAGAAATTTGCCCTGAAGTGCTCTGGAAGTTCGAAAACACAGTCGGACTGCAGAGACGATTTGCCACACAACTGAATCATGCGTGTGGTTCCCCAACAGTCAATCGAGTCTGAAATAGAAGGTTTCAGACGGGAGCACGACGCAATCTTGACTATTTGCACGCCGCAGAAATTTCGTTATCCTGCGCCTGCATTTGAGTCTCAAACATCTTCAAAAGCTTCTCTGGCAGCAATGTTAGAACCTTTCAGCTAGTACCTACATTTATAAGATACCCTGCATTTTTCGCAGGCAATAGTGTGTTTTTGAGTTTTAAATTTTAAGAGAAGCACAGATCGGTCGATGCGGCCACTTTATGGAGAAATTTTAACACGTATTCAAGCGAAACAGAACAAATCGAGTGTAAAATGTAAAATTTTAGGGGAGTGCATGGCGCATTCCATACCGCTCGTGTGTCAGAAAATTTCTATTTTCTTAGGCCAGTCTCCTTGTGTCCAGGAATGGCCGTTCTGTTCGTTTTACCCTCTTGTCACCACGGCCAGTTGGCTTAGGATGTTGAATCACGACTATGTCTGCTTATTATGGCATGTAACGCTTAGTCTCTCTGGCTAGTATAATGCTGTGATGACAGCCAAGCTCAAAATAGCACTATAACTTCCCCCACTTCTTTGCGTTCAACGTTGAGAAGTTGCTTGAGATCTGATGAAGCACAACACCTTCGTCAACAGACCTTCTTGCAAGAGGTTTGACCCGACTTCCGTTTCTGCAGTCGCCTTCACGTAATGAAAGCCATCCTGCAGCCTCCAGTTTCCAGCTTGTATGTAGCTGTCAAGTTGCTAATTTGGCTGCTAACGTCACTTGCTGCCCCGTAGAATAGAAGACCTGTATTCCACGTATTGTTGGGGCTGCTTTATTATAGAGGCGCTTCTAGAGCATCGCTAGATTGTCAACGTGATTTCGAAGTATGCGCATCAACGTCGACACTGGGGTTATTACTGTCGATGAGTTTCGCAGTATCCTACCATATATAAGCGAGAACGGTCGTTTGGTTGTGTGTGAGTGAGTGTGTGTGTTTGTTTGTTTGTTTGCACAGAAGTGCTGCAGGAGTGTGTTGGGAGGAAGTATGGGAGGGGGGGGGGTTGTAGTTGTCACCAGTGGTCAACTGTTGAGGTTGTCGACAGGCGTCCATGTTCAGACGACATGTCACCGATGTCGCGCAAAGGAGGTGCGGGTTGCGAAGAGATGTCCCTCACCTTTAATATGCGTAAGGGTTTAGAAGAGGTGTCAGCAAGGTGGGTCAACAGGGTGTCTGGGTTCAGAAGACGTGTCACCGATATCCCACCAAAGAAGTTCGGGTTGATGAGAGGTGTCACCGATGTCGCGCGAGGGTTCCGGATTCAGACGACGTGTTACCATTAAAGGTGGGACCAGTAATGGGGGCCGGTGAAGGATGGGGTTCCAGTAAGAGGGACCGGTAAAGGGTTAACCAATAAAGGAGGGACCAGAGAAGGTGGGACCGGCAATGGGTACCGGTGAGGAGGGATCCAGTGGATCCAGTGAAGGGGGACCGGTGAAGGAGTGGGAGGGGTCCAGTGAAGGGGAGACCGGTCCGGTGAAGGAAGGGGAGAGGGATCCAGTGAAGAGAGGACCGGTGAGGAAGGTACCAGTAATGGGGACCGTAAGAGGGCGGGGAAGTGGTCCAGTGAAGGGTGGACCGGTGAAGGAGGGGGAAGGGGTCCAGTGAAGAGGGGACCGGTAGAATGTTGACCAGTGAAGAGGAGACCAAGTGAAGGGGGGGGGGGGGAGCAGTGAGGAAGGTACCAGTAATGGGGATCGGTGAGTTTGGGGAGGGTCCAGTGAAGGGGGACCGGTGGAATGTTGACCAGTGAAGAGGAGACCAGGTGAAGGGGGGGGGGGGGGAGCAGTGAGGAAGGTACCAGTAATGGGGATCGGTGAGTTTGGGGAGGGTCCAGTGAAGGGGGACCGGTGGAATGTTGACCAGTGAAGAGGAGACCAGGTGAAGGGGGGGGGGAGCAGTGAGGAAGGTACCAGTAATGGGGATCGGTGAATGGGGGGAGGGGTACAGTGAACGGGGACCGGAAAAGAGTTGATGAATAAAAGGGGGACCAGTGAGGGTGGGACCAGTAATGGGGAACGGTGAAGGATAGGATGACCAGCGAAAAGGGGACCAGTAAAGGGAGGTCCAGTGAAGGTGGGAGCAGTAGTAGGAACACACAAAGGGGAAAGGGAACCAGTGAAGGATCAACCGGAAAAGGGCTGAGGGGGACCACTGCTAAGGGACCAGTTAAGGGGGGGGGGGTCCAGTGAAGGTGATGGACCTGTTCTGCCCTATTCCGCTATACCATTCTATATAGCAAAACCAGTTTTTTTACTGTAATGAAGGAGAGAAGGTCTAAAGAAGAGAAGAAGACGTTCGGTGTGTTCTATTCTCCGGGTTTGGGGCGAAGCCCCAACCAGACTTTTGGCGGCCGGTAGGCCGTTGAACGTCTGGTTTCTAGATAAATCATGATCCGGCTGTGTACGGAGTTGGAAGCGAGCATTTGTGATATGGTCCCGTGTTTGTGCTCGCGAGCGAAGGTGAAGGAGAAAAGGGTGCTAATTGCTACACAAACATTGTCTTTTGCAATGCGGAGACGGCGCACGACCACAAGGCACATTAACGCCCGATCAGTCGTCAGTCGTTTGTGATGGTAATGAACGCACTGAAATGTTGGTCATGTTGGAAGACACCATCCTCAGGCTGCGCCTCGGGACTGTACTGTATACGAGTAGATCGTATGCGGTTGGTTGGGCTTCCCTCGACTTTTCTGTTCTATTTCTATTTGTTCTGGCCTTCACTTTTATGCACAGCTCCTTGACAGAGTGTGATGGTAAGGGCTGAAGTTTGCCCCACTCTTTTTAAATCACACCAACTTCAACCATGTTCAATGATCTTGTCGACCTATAAAGCAGCACCAAAACCTTGGGCTATACACAAGCAAGAAGTACAAATTATGACTATAAAGGACAAAAGGATAAACGGTGGCGTTAGCCAATCGCTTTTGGGATGCGCCACGCATTCTAATTCTACGGGAGGCAATATCTGATCTTCCACGCGAACTTCGAATGACGACTGGTGTCAAACTACAAGCTTACGCCGACGACATGAAACTCTATTGCGCCTATGAGCGAGTAAATTGCGTGGAAGCGCGCTAAGCCCTTCAGGTTTCCATTGAAAACATGTATAAGTGGGCTTCAAATTGGGGAATTTGTTTGAACCTCGACAAGTGCGCTGTGATGCACATAGGAAGCACTGACACCCCATCGTACTTTATTAATGGGACCTGTTTGAAAGCATGCAATTCATTTAAAGATCTGGCAGTTACATTCGACTCTAGTCTTAGCTTTTCTATTCATATAGAAAACGTTGTCAAAAAGGCATATTCCGTCATGTTCTCTATTCTTCGAAGCATAAAATGTTCAGATGAGGCCATACTATTACGGCTGTACAAGTCGCACGTACGACCTCATCTGGAATACTGTTCACCGGTTTGGAGCCCACACTTAAGAAAGGAAATTGATAAAATTGAGAGAGTTCAACACGTTTTTACACGCCTACTGTGGTACCGTATAACTCCCGTTGGTAATAGACAAAACATGCCCAACTACCTTGAAAGGTTGAACAAGTTTGGTTTAAAGACATTGGAAGAGAGGCGTGTAGTTTTAGATTTAGCTTTCTCTTTTCGGGTTCTTCAGAGAGAAGTGAAAATACTTTCAAGTAAATATTTGGTCTTTAAGCCATGTAGTGCAAGAAGAGGTGGGTTCAACATCTTATTCAGAGATCCACAGTAAAGGGTACAATATAATGTTCAATAACATTTTTGTCAGGTGTGCAAGGTGGTTTCAGCGACTTCCGGCATCTCTATTTGAGGCTACCAGTGGGAGCACCTTCAAGAGTCAACTTCAAAAACTCGATCTGAGCCGTCTGTTAGCTAACTAGCCTTTGAAGTTCTGAGTTTCTCCCATCTTTTTCAGACCGTCCACAATTAAAGGTTACGACCAGGTTTGCCCTAGTGCGTGTCTCATCAGCTACGAAGCATTAGGCGCAGAGAACTCATGACTTCCTCCCTGTTCCTGCTCTCTTTTCCGTTTATGGTTCCTTTTTTTGTGGTTGCCTAATTTCTTATTCAAGATACATCCCATCTGAGTGGTGTGTTGCTCAAGAATTGAAGGCTTGTCTTCTTTTGTCTTCTTTTTTCTTCTTAACATTCTTTACTGAGTCACTATGCCTGCCTTCTTTTTTGTTTTCCCTTGATGATAGCGGCTGTCGGAAGCTGAAGTACGGAGAAGCCCGAGGAATCCCTGATACTTTACCCTTTAATCACATAGTTATATTGTTTTCATATGCTCAATTTGGATAATTCTCTATATTCAGACAATGTTTTATTGCAAGTCGGCTAGGTTAACGCAGTTCCTATGGAAGCGGCATCGAATGGAAGCGTAATGTGGCTTTGGCCCTCCTAGGTATCACCGGAATTAAGACCGGACTCCTAGGTGTTTCCATCTTTTTGGCTGCTCGAAAGTGATTCATTCATACAATCGGAATCACACCATAGCTATACTGGTTGCCTATATGACCTCTGCACCGTTCTACTACAATCAAATTAATTCTTTAAAACTTGATTTGTATCAATTTACCTATTATTTTTATTATAATTTTTTGTTCATACATTCTTTCATGCTACTTGTATTTGAGCTTCTGATGGCTGCAAAGTAAAATACTAGTTTGCAGTGCATAGCGATATTTTTTTGTGTTCTCTATGTGTGATAACTGAATTTGTGCAAGCTTGCCTTGTTGTTTTACTCTGTTTTTGGGCGCACTTAAGGTGCAGTAATAAATAAATAAATAAATAAATAAATTTGAATGCAGGCCTACACAGTGACTTGCGGCTGCCAGTGATGCGCAAGTCAGTGCTTAATTTTTTCCAGACAAATGTACCAGTTCAGCGACCCCGGATGGAGGGGAGGCTTGGCTGGTCTTCGCCGAAGCCCGAGCAAGGAACATCGAATCGGGCACTTACGAAAGCCGGCACCTCCTGCCTTAGAAATGAAGTCCATTATCTAACCGAGTATTCGAAGACTGCCGAAGCTACAAGCTACAGCTCAGTTAAGGTAAATGGCATTGAGCTGCCACGTACTTCGGTATTCAAGTGCCTGTGATCAGTAATCGCTTCCAGTGACGCTTTAGTTGTTGAAGCCAGCTCACGCGTGAATGCAGCGTGGTCCAAATGGTGCTGATGGGAGTGATGGGAGTGCTCTGCGACAAGAAGATACCAGAGCGCCTCAAGTCTAAGATCTTCAGACAGAGCAATCGTCGGACCGGGAACTATTTACGGATCTGAATGCTTGCCCGTTACTAAAGAAATTGAAAGGCGCGTCAGCGTAATGAAAATGAAGATGCTGCTGTGGACGGCCGGAGTTACGCGTTTGGACCGAGTGAGGACTTGGAAACCGAGTGCGGACTTGGAAAGTTTTTGGTGGCTTTTGGCTGAGCATCTGGAGTAGTACTATTTTAAGACCCGAAACTTTCTGATTTATTCCATGATTGCAATGTGGATTCATCGAAGTTTGCTGCGCCGTTGATGTCATGCAATGTTCGTCTTCAGTCAGAGGAACACTGCAAGAAACAGAAGCCGGTGCATTCTGCCCTCCTTGAGGAACGCCTCTGACAGAATTTCGCGAAAAGTTGTACATATGCTACTCGTTGCGACGACACAACATACCTGTAGAGTTTATTGAGTGCGCATCTTCTACTCCTGCCTAACGAGCCGAGTGCCAGCACCAGCGCACACCTCGATGGAGTTTCCCATCTCTGTCGGTGTGCACTACTGATCGGCACTTTCCCCACTGTCCTTCGTGGTCGTCAGGGATGCGATTACATTACAACGCCATAAGTGGCACTTTGGGCATTGCGATGACGTCATATTTGCATGCGAAGACAAATACGAATTCGAGAAACAAGCGCGGGCATGGTGCGATCGCTTTGCAGAACCAAAGTTAAATGCCATATATTTGTCTACGGACGTGAGTGAGCATTTCACAAAGATTTCAACAGTCCGTACAGTCTTTCGCAGAATAAATTTTGAAATCGTGTAGTAATTCTTTCAAGGTGTCGGGTTGTACCCAATCCGCACCGTGGACGACAACGCCCTGCTACAGATAGCGATGCCCTGATGCCAGATAGCGGCAGCCGGCTACTGGAGTCTCGTCTACGTCGCCCCGACCGGGAGGTCGTCATCTCCTGCCAGCAGCCTGTCAGAGGGCATGTCTGCCCTCTTCCCTTATCCCTCACCACTTACCATATACCATATACTGTATGCCAGTCTATAATAAAGATGACATACCATCCACCGTATAGTAGAACCTAGGAACAGATACTCCGTAGGATTCATCAAATAGGGAAGAGCTCTCCTTTAACTTGATATGGAGGTCCCGGGGAGATTCTTAGGATCTAGGTTTATTTGAAAATTTCTTCTTCTTCAGCGTTTGTCCCGCTTTCTTGCGGGGTCGGCTTTCCTGGAATACTGACCCCACTTTTCCCGATCAAATGCCTGATCAGGGTGTAACCTAGCAATCTTCAAGTCCTGGTGCAGCGAATCAAGCCAGCGCTGCTTTGGTCTCCCTCGTGGCCGCTTTCCGGGCACCTCGAAAGGGCAGTCTTTCGGACAGAGTCACCGCTTGCACGAAGAACCTGGCCGTACCATCTCAGACGAGCTTCACGCAATTTCTCAACTATCGAGGTGACACCAAATCTTTGCCGAATGGAGTCGTTGCGCACACGGTCCAAACGCGTAACTCCGGCCGTCCACCGCAGCATCTTCGTTTCCATTACGCTGAGGCTCCTTTCAATTTCTTTGGTAACGGGCCAGCACTCAGCTCCGTAAATAGCTACAGGTCGAACGACTGCTATGTAGATCTTCGATTTAAGCCGCTCTGGTATCTTCTTGTCGCAGAGCACTCCCGTCAGAGAGCGCCACTTGGACCACGCTGCACTCACGCGTGAATTGGCTTCAACGAGTAGACCGCCATCGGACGCGATTGCTGATCCCAAGTACTTGAATACCGAAGTACGTGGCAGCTCAATGCCATTTACCTTAATGGAGGTGGACTCATTTTCGTCAGTCGTTATATACTCGGTCTTCTTGACATTAAGTTTGAGTCCAAATCTCTCCAAGCGATCGCACCAAGCTTGTACCTGCCGCTGGAGTTCAATCTTATCTTCGCAAGCGAGAATTACATTGTCAGCATAAAGCAGCGTCCAAGGAGCTGGCCGCTGAAGATCACGCGATATGGCATCTATAACGACGATGAAGAGCAGTTGGGAGAGCGCAGAACCTTGATGTACCCCGACAGAGATGGGAAACTCCATCGACGTACCTGCTGGCGCTTGGACTCTACTCCTCGGACAAGAGTAGAGTAGCCGCACCCACTCAATAAGCTCTTCGGGAACATTATGCTGTCTTAAAGCGTACCATATCACTTCACGCGGAACGCGATCGAAGGCCTTCTCCAAGTCGAGGAAGGCAAGATGCACCGGCTTCTGCTTCTCGCGGTGCTTTTCTATAAGTAGACGAACGGCATGTATGGCATCGATGGTGCCACACCCAGGTACAAAGCCACACTGGTTGGTAGAAAGCTGGACGATGTTACGAATGCGTCCATCAACAATTCGCTCAAAGATCTTCATGGTATGCGAAAGCAAACGAATTGGACGGTAGCTTGTGCAGTCTGCTGGACTGCCCTTTTTCTTCCAAATCGGAATCGTCTTGCTTATCTGCCAACTGTCAGGTACTTTCTTCTCCGCAATCACCTGGTTGAAGAACATAGTCAGCCACTCAGCTGGGTACCAGGATTTGGACTTCCACAAATCGGCCGCCAGGTCATCAGGGCCCGTTGCCTTGCCTGGCTTCATCTTCCTTAAAGCCGCTTCTGTCTCCTCAACAGTGATGTTCTGAACGCCACCGTACACGGGAGGAGCAGAGGGAATGGCTGGATGGCCAAACTCTACCGCCGAGATTTCCTCGAAGTAGTTTCGCCATCGATTCAAGGCCATTTTGCGGTCCATTAGGAGATGGCCGTTCTCATCGTTGATGCCAAAGAACTTTTCAACATCCTCGGTCTGGCAATGACGGAACTTGGCGAGTCGATAAAGAAATCGCTCACCATAAAGAAATCGCTCACCTCACTATAAAGAAATCGCTCACCACGCGACTCAAGTCTCTCGTTGACATCATCATAATGAGTGGCTCTTGCAACGGCCACTGCCCTCTTGGCCGATTCCTTCGCTTCCTGATACAAGCGCCATTTCTCGGCTGTCTTGTCGCTGAGGAATGCATGGTATAACCTCTTCTTCTCACGGAATTTTTCCTTAACCTCAATAGTCCACAGCCATGACTGCCTGTCGACCTTACGTCGTCCCGGTTTCGTAGTGCCAAGTTTGGAGCGTGCAGCATCTACCATGGCTTCGGTAGCACCCCGCCAGGTTTCTTCGACGGTCGCGACCGCCGGCAACCGAATGCGAGATGTCACAGCTGCTTCATTCTCCTTCAATCGCCACCACTTAATTCTTGGTGGTCCCAACGCTCGATCTGCCTAGTGCTCAGAGGAGCGATCTTCATAGTGCAGATCAGCGGTCGATGTTGCGTGGCGACCGTCTCATACGGCACGATCTTCGCATCAGTGACTAGCGCTTGGTCTCGATTCCTCACAAGGACAAAGTCGATTTGCGTTTTAGTGTTCCCGCTATAAAACGAGATGAGGTGGGAGGCCCGTTTTCGAAACTTCGTGTTCACGATGGTGAGATTATGCGACTCTGCATACTCAAGTATACGCTCACCATCCACGTTACGTGACCCGTATCCGAAACCACCATGACAGCAGTAACCGTCTTTTGTTGCTCCAACGTGACCATTAAGATCACCTGCAACAATAATTACGTCCAGTGACGGAACTTCTGCTGTCTTCTCATCAAGCAGGCTCCAAAACTCATCCTTGTCTCTTTCGGAGCAACCAGTCTGCGGAGCATACGCAGAGAAGAGGTGATACATTCGCCGTTCAGCAGCGACAACGACCTTCATCAGGCGGTCGCTAAAACGCTCCACGCTTGCAATCGCGTCTCGGAAGCGTTCGGAGACGATTATACCAACACCGCTGGTGGTCCTGGGACTGCCACACAAAATGGCCTTAAAGCCACGGCCTATGCCCCTTGACTTGCTGCAGGACCACCTCGTCTCCTGCACCGCACAGAAGTCAACCTTTCTTCGCTCCAGTGCCTCTGCCAACTCAAAGGAGCGGCCCGACAACGTACCCACATTCAGCGTTGCCACGCGGGTCTTTCCTACGTTGCGGGACTTTTGGACTAACACAGTTGCCCCCCCCCCCCCCCCCGATACCGTCCTCGCATCAGGGACCCTCGCATACTTCTCACACTCGCCGGGCTTTGCGAGTGCGCGTCGGCTCCCGCGGACGCCGTAGCATTATCTCGCGATACATGAAGCACCATCAACCATGTGATGTGACATGGGATCTCCATAGGCCGGCCTGTCACAAGGGCCTGTCACCTGCACTCGAGTGTCCGTGTTCGGCTCGGCTCGCAAAAGCGGGCAGTTTCCAGTGGCACCACGTGGAGGAACGGACATCGCCACCTTTATTTGAAAATAAAAGTTTTATTGTTTCATTGAGACGGTGACGAAAACATTTTTTCTTTTGCACAACTGAGTGGAAATTAATTACCCTAATTAATCCTCCCCCCCCCCCCGTGAACCTCTCCCTGCTGACACCTGATGACCGACGTCAACAGCCGGATGGGTGAGTACTTTAAGTAGTCACTTGACTCTTTCTAATGTGCGCGCGCATGGAAATATTGCTTGTACATATAACATGTATTAGATATATTTATTAAATTTAAAAACAAATAAAATAAAGCTTCCAAAGCTATAAAACCCCCGCATACACGAAGGTATACTCAATTTCAGCCCGGTTGGACCTATGGGATTTCCGAAGTGTAATCGCGTGCTCGTTTCAGAGACGATATTGCGGTTCGAATACGCCGGAAATTGCGTAGCAACCAAGTCAGACCTAAATAGAGACACATATCTAGGGTTTTATCTAACTAAAAAACCTTTACTTGGCAAATTTAATAAAGGTTAGTAAAACCTTTCACTTATAATTAATCTTATTAGTCCTGGCGACGAGATCCCTCATTTCACTGTTTTCAAAAAAATTCTACATACATAAATATATATCAATGAGGATTTCGGATACATTTTTTTGTCTTCATAGTTGTCGTGGAACAGCGTGAAGACGTAAACGCCGTGAAACGCAGAACGCCGTGAAGACGTAAACGCCGTGAAACGTAGAACGCCGTGAAGACGTAAAGCCGTGAAACGTAGAACGCCGTGAAGACGTAAACGCCGTGAAACGTAGAACGCCGTGAAGACGTAAATGCCGTGAAATCGTTATTTTTTTTAAATTTCTTTTCATGTATCACGACAATTAATACTTCGACTAAACTCATTTTTAAGCTCAAACAGCTTTTTAATCGTTTACTAGACTAATCTTCAATTGTGAAATGGGACTCGATCGCCACATAGTCGACTTTAAACAAAAAGCCAAAGGCCTTGGCAGACAAACAAAAAATAGATATTGCTATTTCTCGTCTAATAGAACGGACCACCAGTGCACATTCTTTTGTTGACTTACAAGCACAAAACAGTGCTATCTCGTATAATAGAACGGACGGAGCACATTTCTTCTTGTTGACTCGCAGCACTTCACGGATCCCGCTTCAGGTGATAGCGCCGCGCCGACGACTATGGTCAGCAAACACGACCTGCTTGCCACCCACCTCTTAGAGATCGCGGCAGAAACAGCAGGATCAACACATGCAGGTATGACCGCGCGTCCATGAGATAGCGCCGTGCAGACGACTGTCATCAACACACATGACCTGCTTGCCCTTCACCGCTAAGAGATTGCGGCACACGCAGCAGAGTCAATGCATACAGGTAAAACCGCACCGAGATATCAAAAAGCACGGAGATAGCGAGCTTTATTTACGGAGGGACTGACGATAAGCAGATGATTCAATGGTTTTGGACGAGGAAGCAACATAGGACTCCTACTCATCGCTGCCATCCTCGGGAGGCTCTGTCTTCAGCCAATGGTTTCAGAAACAAAAATGGAATGAACATTTTTTTAATATTTCAAAAATATTTTAAAATGCTTTTTTAATATTTTCAAAATATTTTTAGTACTTTTGAATATTTGAGGAAACATTTTTAAATAATTTTGAATTTTTTAATAATTTATTTTCCAAATATTTTAAAAAATGTTTTATATATTAAAAAAATATTTTGAAACAAAGCGGAAGACAAACCCGCTCAATATTCGAAAATTCAGCTTCTAATTGTTGAAAGATGCTATAGAAATCAATGCAAAACTTTCGCCTCAATGAGGATCCGAACCCTCGACCGATCTAGGAGAGCACCTCCTGCTTGCACTGCACCATAGGGCGTTCAAGTCAAAATAGTTAGGAAAAAATTCAATATCTGGGTGCCTTTCCACCGCAAATACAACACTGTTGCCTTCCCCAGACAATTCGCTATGTTTCCTCCATACCCCATGAGACAAATAACTTTCCTTCATCTTTCCGACACAAGTCACTTCTTTTATCCTAAAATCGACTCTTAAATAAGTCACTCTTCAAATTTATTAATTTTTAGGCTCAGGGTCTAAAATACACCTACGAAACGAGAATAATAGAGAGGAAGCGCCAGGGAAAGTTCACAGAGATAGCAATAGTGATTTTAGACCAATTTAACTAATTAAATTTAAAACAAACTTTACAGTTCCTAGAAGGACCCTCTCAGAGGAATAAAGCAACCTCAATAGTGCAGTGCGAAGAGGAGCAGCTGGAGAGCGAGTGGGTTCGAATCTCACTCCGAAATTTTTTTGCTATGTTTCCACTACCGTTGGGGTACAAAAAAATGTTCCTATGGCGCAGCGGATTTCTCCCGTACTGCAAACGCAACTGGTAGGTTCGAATCCCGGCTAAGGCATATTTTTTGCATTTCGTCCAAAGATTGCTCTGCCCATACGCCTCCATAGAACGTCTGTAATTTCTTGTTTGACTAAGGCGGACGCAAAGTAGCGTTTATCAGAGCTGCACCAGCCTCATAAAATAAGGCTCCCATAAACAAAACAGATAGTAAATCCTAACCGAGAAGCCCTTATCAGGCTCCACCCTTCTCCTGCCCGTAAATCCTTATCAGCCTCCAGCCGGTTGACACCATCACTCGATCCATAGTCGACAGCTTCGACTGGTCGACCTGCTCCTCAACTTCCTCGACGTTCAACCTCCCTCATCAACTCTTCAACGATCAATCTTGAGACTTCGGTTCGCCGACGACACATCAACAACTACAGTTGGACAGTAGTCGTGAGTCACATATTTCTGGCTGGAAGAAAACTTTTTTCTTTTTAATTGTATATTTTGAATCTTTTAAAATAAGAGAAATTTAAGTATTTCCTTTCTTCTCGATCTCCATAAGTTCTTTGTGACTCCTCCGCCTACTTTCTTTCTCAGTTTCGCTTGCCTACACTCAAGCGCCTAGTGGCTGATGTACATCAAAAAGTATCTCAATGTCAATTTTTTAAAGAGGTTCTAGTGCTCCACCGAAAGTTCAACCTGAGACAAGCTTTTCCTCTACTGCGCCTCATCAACTTAGACATCTTTCAGTGCCACCTAGTTTCCACAGGAGCCATTTAGGAATAAACTTCTGTATCATCCCTAAGATCAACAGATCCACCCGTAAACAATGCAAGGACTTAAGTGAACTTGGAAGTATGGACCAAGGTAACATGGATTTCGCTGACCGTTTAGATTCAGCTTTTGAAAAGTCAGGCCTTTCCTCCTATGCTGCTCAACTACCAACATTCTCGGGTGAGAATGGTGGCATGGGTCTCATGAATTTTTTTGAAAAATTCAATGAGATCGGGAATATTATGGGTCTAAATTAAGCCAAAAAAGTCCGCCTACTCCCAGCTCATTTGAGACGTAGCTAAAGCAATTTTCGACCATTTTGACAACGATACGAAAATGAATTGGAATGAGGCCACCACCAGGCTGAAGGCTCATTTTTCGTCCGACTACTTTTTGGACATTGCCAAGGAGAAGATCACGGACATGAAGATGTTCACAGGAGAGGCGCCCGTAATGTTCTCCAACAGGGTTAGAAGGAACATCCTCGAAGCGTTTCCAGGTACTGACCAAGCTGTCCACCGTCTATTTCTACAGAACATGGTCTTTACCAGCGGTTTATTAGACACTATTAAGAAAAAATTAAAACTTCTGGGGCTACTGCCAACTAACTATGACCAATTGGTAAAAGAGGCGGAACGAATGTGGAATGTCGTTCGCACAGATGGATCTGCTCGTGAAAATAGCACGCTGATTACCAAAATTGACCAGATCCTGGAGACTCTTATCAGCGAGCCGCGCACAGTTAGCTACGTCCACCCTAGTTATGAAAACCAAGTCAACCACCTTCCACGTAGCTGGCAAGGCCGTTATGAAGACAAAAATATGAATTATTTGCGTACACGCTATAGAGGTAGTTCTAATCGCCAGCCAGGTTTTTCCACATTCCAATCATGATCTCGGGCACCACCTAATTGGCAGGACCGCTACGAAGATAATTGGAAGAACTAACCATAGCTTTCGTTTTCAAGCACTTTTATCCGTGTGTAGAACACGCTAAGATCACATTCGTAACTGCCCGTGCACCTCTCAAATCTCTGACGCACTGGTCAGTTTTGGTAGGCCAAATACCAGATTTCCATAAAAGCGTTCGATATTACTATAGAATATCGTGCTGCGAAACACCCTACTTTATATGACTTTCTTAGCTGCTACCCCATTAACAAAGTTTCTGCCATTTATCAATGCTTATTACCCACTTTGGAAAATATTAGAAAAGCACAGGTTGATCCTGAATAATGGAGGGTTAAGTTAGATTAAGATTTTTCAGAGAAAGGTTAATCAAACTCCTAAGAAATTTCAGATCAGTGACAAATTTCATATTTTCCAGGACTGTCTGTACTATACAACGCATAGTACGACTGCACTGTTGACTCTTAACCCAAATGCGAAATGTGGTATTCTCTGCGCGCATGACAATTCACTAATTTGATCTCATTTAGGAATGCAAAAAAACGTATGCAGCGGTAAAAGCTAAGTATTACTGGCCAACTTTGTATTTAGATGTCACAACATATGGACTATGGAAACTGAGCTGTATCTCAAAAAGTAGCAAGGTCAGTACATTGTAAGTTTAATTTAACTCATTTTTGCCGCTTCGCGCAAAAGAACACACCAAATTCTTTGAATGGGCACTTCACAGAATTTCTAATTCGCGCTAATAATCAAATTACTTCTCTTTCAAAAAAAAAATCGCCCCTGTGTCAACCGAACGAGTTTTAAAAAACTGAGGCTGGCACTTGACGAATCGATTATATATGCTTATGAAGAACAAATGTGATAGGATGATTTTGTAACGTGCAAAATAATTTTTCTCTCATAATCTAAAAATGTTAATGAATTATAACAGCATTACAATGCCATAAGGTAATCCATAAGGTATTTATCCTTAATTATGTGTCGATAACACTTCATCTTCTTCACTTTTGCTCGCACATGTGTGCAAGATAACACTTCCTCATTTTTGAGATTTTGCAGCATCCCTGTTTTTCGTTTTTGTATACATTCATAACATGTATTTTACCGTAAAGTAATGTTTCATCATCATCATCATCATAACAGTAGATATGTTTAAACTATTAAATTGAATGCTGTACCGAATAAGGTACTGAATTAATAGTCATCTTCATCAACCTCACTAGCTAATGCGGAAGACATAAACCTCTTCATCTTCTTCACCAACGCACCCCACGTGCCTATCCCTCGAGACGAAAGACTTGAACGTCGTCTCTGATATTCAATCCTCTTCACCCACATCCTTCTACGCAAGCTCGAGGACGAGCTTGTTCTCAATAATTGTGCGGACCCGCATCGACCACAACATCGAATCATGCCTTAATGGTCAACCAGTCACATCACTACATGCTCAGTCTTTAATCGATAGCTCTTTATACAGTTTTAAATTTATAGCGTAACTGCGTTGTAGTTCCTATATTCTCTTACTGTATATCCGATCTTACTTCCTCTCGGATGATTATCGACTGTCGATACGATGCTGATGTTCTCAAGCTCGAGGACGAGCTTACTGTAGGAATGGAGATGTCGGGTTGTACCCAATCCGCACTGTGGACGACAACGCCCTGCTACAGATAGCGACGCCCTGATGCCAGATAGCGGCAGCCGGCTACTGGAGTCTCGTCTACGTCGCCCCGACCGGGAGGTCGTCATCTCCTGCAGAGGGCATGTCTGCCCTCTTCCCTTATCCCTCACCACTTACCATATACCATATACTGTATGCCAGTCTATAATAAAGATGACATACCATCCACCCTATAGTAGAACTTAGGAACAGATACTCCGTAGGATTCATCAAGTAGGGAAGAGCTCTCCTTTAACTTGATATATCAAGGTCCGGGAGGTCGTCATCTCCTGCCTCTGACAGGCTGCTGGCAGGAGATGATGACCTCCCGGTCGGGGCGACGTAGACGAGACTCCAGTAGCCGGCTGCCGCTATCTGGCATCAGGGCGTCGCTATCTGTAGCAGGGCGTTGTCGTCCACGGTGCGGATTGGGTACAACCCGACAAAGGACATGTAACAACATGCACAGGTTATAGGTTTTAGCGTTTATAATCCTTCATTCGACAGGTGATGCCGCAAGAGGACGTGTGCACGGGATTGGTTACCTGTGTTGGGAAGCAGATGAACATCCACCTTCTTCCGAATTTGTCAAGCGCGAACATGCGGAACCACTCAGCGTGCCACTTCGACAAAAGATTCCTAATTACGTGGACTCCGACATTACAGAATGACCCCCTCTCGCCCTATAGCCACTTAATGTCGTCAACGGTTTTGTTGTGTCTTCACGTTCGGCCACTTTCCGTATATCCAGGTTTTGAAGAGTTTGTTAGTTTTCGTTGGCGGTGACTTCATAAAAATTCCTATGACTAATGTACTCTTCTAATTCATTCTATGTTGAAGAAATTGTCTGCCTCTCTTGCTACCGCATTCTCGGCTGTTATCCGAAATGGATATTCGACATTCGATCTAAAGAAAAATCGTTTATCTGAATCATCCAAAAAGCACGGGTTTGAAAAATTCCCTATCCGAATCATTCGATTGTCCGAAAATCGGCATCGGAGGCAATAGCTACTCGGGAGAATTGGCGTCGCCACAGCTGTAGAGCTAACCCGCTAGACTGACACTTCTGAAAATGACGATTTTTGCTTTTAGCCCTTCTGAAGTTCAAATGCGAAGGTGCTCGAATTCTGCTAAATTCCTTTCTTTCGACTCGGAGTTTAATACTAATTTGTAAGGAATGCTCTGTTAGCTTTCTCGTGTTCGTGATATTAAAGCGCACCAAGCTTCTTCGCGCAGTCGTCCATTCCGTGTTTTGTAGTCCTTAGAGAGCAGAAAGACTGCTTTTTGCAACGCTTGTTGTTAGAAGAGAATGGGCACTTCGGACCAGGTGTAACTGTTCTGATTACTAACTTTATGCCTTTAAACCGACAGCTATCTCTTTGAAACTTGTCTTGCACATGTAGAGGTTAACCGTACATAGTGGTTTGGATATTTATAATGGAACTGGTCTTTTACTTCTTTTCTATTTTATACTTTTCAAGAGAAAAAAGTCGGACTATGCCTAACAATGCTGTATAGTCGTCCTTGTCTAGCATACGTCCTTTGAATTCCACCCTTAATCCACATTTTCTTTCTGTAAGGTTATATTCTTGTTCGCTTTTCTGCACGTATAACGGGAAAAGTTGCTCCGAATATACTCCAGTTGAGAGGAGGTCTGGCTGCGGGTACATGATGCAACACTTCCAAGTTTCGAGGAAGGCGGCGTTGCTGAGATGGTTCCGTAAATCCGCCTAGCATCGAAAATTGAGGGATCCGAATCATTCGTATGAACCTGGGAGACGTTGTCTCAACCACTCAAGAGCGCCATGCTTCCTATTTTCTTCGAACGCGTACCTGACCCTGTTGAATTGCTCCAGTCTTTCCTTCTAGGCTGCGGTTTTTGAGGTCATCAAAGATTCGTGAAGCCGTGTTATGCCGAAGAGGCATAATGCGTAATGAAAAACCCACCCATAGTTATCCTCCGCTTTTCATTAGAGACGTCAAACAAACAAGGATATTCGCATAACACATTTCACGCCTATCAATCGCATGACGGCCTTCACACATAACGGAAACGACGACTTCGCCACTACGACCACTGCACCACACCGTGGGCGTGATAATGAGCAGGCTGGCATTGCGGGTGCACAAGAAGCGAATCCCTTTGCAAAGCCAAACAGTAATGACCCTCTTCCGAACTTTCCTGGAAGTGTTGGTCTTGGGGAGCTTCTGGGAAATTTAATTAGCGGTATCGTTCTTAGAGTTATTATCAAAGTATAACGGCCTCTCTAGGACATCAGACTTCAAAGGAAACGATGATTAGAGAGGGGATCCCGCAGTGGTAATGGCAGTCGAAAAAATTTATGCTCTCCATAAACCAAGTGTATTGCTTGCAACGATATGGCGTTTTTTCTTCTAAGTATTCTTTGAAAATTTCGTGCTCAGATGTATCTTTGCGCGTTCATAATTGAGCACGTGGATTACCTAGACAGAACGGTAGAACTAGAGGAATTAACGAACAAGTTCACTGCTATAGTGGAGAACTCGTATATCTGATTCCACCATCGAGCAAGCCGGTGTCGGTACTGTGATGGATGGTAGGAGTGCAGACTGTTGAGCATTTGTCGCATCATTCATGGCTTCTTATTGCGCCCACAGCTTCAAGGCTCTTTCTTCACTTTCCCGACTGAGAATTACAGTATCTACTCCATACCACGTACAAGCAAACACCGTGCCCACCGACACCCTCACCACCTGCTGATATGCATGAGGTTTTGTGTTCTCCTCCTTGTCAGCGGAGGAAAGTGCAAAACTAGACAACGGAAGAAACTCAGGGTGTTGTCCGCCTCAAATAAACAACCTGGTTATTCTGGAAAGACGGGCGCCTCCTTTTCTCATCTCGGATAAAAAGTAGACTTGCACTGAATTTTTTAATAACCTCCATGCGTCGGCAGTCACACTTTATACCTTTCCAATCAAAATGAATCGAGCTGTTTGGGAAGGCCAGCAAAGCAACTCGTGCAACCCTCTGTTTAAAACACAACTTAATTGAGGTTCATTCTAACAGCAAAGCACTGAGGTTAGGCAAGTACTATAGGAACATTCACCACACCAGAGGATTTCCGCTTTCTTACTATTTGAGGTAAGCTATTGAACGTTGTTGCATTTAAAAGAGGAAGAGCAGTGAGTGATTCAGACAGTCAACACATTTTCAGACTTTCAAGTGTTTCTTGCCTTGAACACGCAATGAGGGGTAAAGCCACACCCCCATGTGAGTTCCATTACTCCTTTGCTTTGTGTTCAACAACCTTCACACTCAGCTCTAATATGCAGCGCTTACGCTTTCATTGACCATTGCTTCTCCCACTCGCTCCGACGACACGCGAAATGCCCTTGCACCGGGATCGTTTCGGCGCCGCTTCTCAGTGGTCTCGGCTCAATTGCGGCTTCGCTTTGTGGTCGCAGACTGCAAAGGTCCCGCGAAGCACTCCACTATTTCCCCTATGATCGCAACTGAGTGCTCTCAGCTGTAGGGAATTGGTGAGCTCCGCCATTCCTGATCTTAAAGTCTACGATGAGCTCGATCAGCAGCGACGTGGGCGTCTTCAACCGGCCAACGCTGACGATGACTAGACTCAACTAGGGAAAACAAGTTTTGAGCGCATCACGTTCCATAAATGGGACTGCATAATGGAATAGAGAACCTCAGCAAAACACGACAACAAGTGCATTTCGGCTGTGACGAATTGGCGGAGCTAGATGCGTTGAGGATCTCCAGCTCGATATGCGCCACTCATATGGAAATGGAGAACCACCTCTGAACACGCATGTATGGTAGTTGCAAGCGACGACACCGAACGGTCCAGTCCACCTTGCTTAAAACGGTCATCTACAGCACATCAGCACGGTCTAGAGTGCAAGATGAACTGCTGCGCTGAGTACCTCAAAAGCTTTGAGCTTGAGCTTTGGAGAAATTTGTCGCCTTGCCAACGACACATTCGCTCGACATTGTCGGCCCAGATCACGGAATTCATCTCTCCAGCTCGCCTATATACAGTGCGGCGGTGCAGGAACAGGTTTAACCATCTTTTGCTGTACCACTCTACATGCTCATACTCAAACCATGTGCAGAGATTTCGGTCGACTTTTAAAACAGCACTCAAAGTTTTGGTTGTCCAAGAAGTGTCTGCAGCCCCTAATGTTTACGGTATCAACTTGGAAGAATATTGTGGCTGTATTGGGACTTGAATGTGCTTCTGTTAGATACATACATGAATTGAATGCAAATCTGCAATTGTGCGCTTTTGGCTGTTTGATAGCTGGCTGGTGCAGGACTGCACATGCTCGTAAAGCAATCACACAACACGAGTTTTCCGCTGACTCGGAGGAGAGCGAAGAGCCACTACGCCGGCAGTTTATTTATTTATTTATTTATTTATTTATTTATTTATATATCCTTGTATAATAGGATGCTGCCATGATACAGTCGGAAGCGAATCGACCATATAATATATAAGAACATATTATATATAGAATATTGTATAGAGTATAGTTGTATATATGTAGAATATATATAGTATAGCAGTATGTAGCAGTAAGTCGAGAATGAAGGCGCAGTAGTTTTGTGTAGGATAGAGGCAGGACAGAATAAACCATTGAAGTGCTGTAAAATAATTCCTTAGCAGTATGTAAAAATATGATAGCGAAAGTACTCAATCCAGGAAAAAGTCTTCAGATTCATCATAGTTGTGTGCAAGAGATTATGACATAAGGTTTCCTGCTGTCATTTCCGTAGAAAATATGTAGTAAACCTCTGAAAAGATGCAAAAATGAATGTCCTTGTTTCAAAACGGACCACAGAGCAGATTTAGCCATAAAGGGATCCGGCAAAAAGATCCAACTTTGATCTAAAGAACGTATAGATCTCGTATTTTTAAAACAGAAGTTAGGTTTAATTTTTTCAGTCTTGCTTTAAAAACAGAACTGTTTTGCGATTCTAGAACGTAAGACGGCAACATCTGTATCCACCTAGCAGAACGAAAGAAAAAATTGTTGTACATTTTGGAGTACGAGCTAGTATTTATTCTGGTGTTATGCAATATTAGTAAACTGGTCCGCCCCCTGCATGGTCTGAAAATCCAGTACTTACTTGGTCTTAGTTTTGTTTCCCCTTTAAGAATTTTGAAGGCAAAAACTAAATCTATGAATATCCTTCGGTAAAATAGTGTGTTAAGCTTGAAAAATTTTAACCTTCTTTTGTAGTTTGGTATGATTTCGGGGTGCTCAGGGTTGGGAAAGCATCTGTACATCAGTATCCTTGTAAAAGTTTGTTGGACTTTTTCAATCTTACGTTGAAGTCTCTTTGTAGTTGGACTCCAAATCTGTGACGCATATTCCAAAATGGGGACCACGTATGCCTTGTATAACCTAATGAGGATTTGGTAACTGCGGCATTCAGTATTTCTGCATATTGTAAACATAGTGGCATACGCCTTGCGAACAACTGAATCTATGTAGGCTTCAAAATTTAAATCAGATTTTAGGGTAACACTGACACTAACAGGGAAGTTGACGCACCCTGGACAGGCGAGCCCTCTCCCCCTGCGCCACTGTGCGGCCTTTCAATGCCGTGCACGCAAAATAAAGTGTGGCAGTGTTCACGGCGCAGCACTGCCGCCTCGAATCCATAGCAAACTCTGAGGACCCTCTCTGTTTAAGGACTCCACAAAAACCTGACATAGTTCGATGCCAATTGTACGCGACTCGCTCTCGCCGTTCGCACACGTTTCACACCTCCCGTGTCGGCCTGACAGCTCTTTTTACTGGGAGCAATTACCACTCACTACTTTATGATGAACTCACTACAGCCCACTAGTTAAAATCCAATCACCATCGCCCCCAAGCCCCTCAACAAGCTTCCCTTCCCGGCAAAGATGGGGGGGGGGTGCGGTTCAAGCCCATTCAAGAACTGTCCCCAGCAAACCAGAAGGGTGAGCGGTGTATCACGTTGCCATCCGAGTAGTTCAAATGTAGTGGTGGGAAATGGTGACGTCCGCTTCACACGTTCTCGGTACTTGGCTGCTGATATTAATATGCTTGCCAGCTAATTATTGGCAGCACGGTGAGAGAAACATGTCGTCATAAACGAAAGCTCACACACTGCGACAAGGACATCAAGAAGCAGCAGTCACACACGATGTTGTCGAAATGCCCTGCGGATGCTAGGAAGGGAAATGGCTTCAATAGCACTCTTCAGACTCTTAATTCAGACCAGTCGCTCTTCATCGCTTTTACCTTCCTTCCTTTCCCTGCTATATGCAGTAAGAATAAAGAACAGAATCAAATCCTTTGCGGAATGCGACGCGCATTCTATTTAGTTCTGATTTCATGAAGGCAACTTGAGCGCGCATTTGGCCTTCACGATAAGATGCGGTGGCCAGGAACAGGTGAGTACATAGGTCATCCTTTCCAGGGTAGCCCGCACCAATCCACCGACCCGAGAGTGATGGAGGGTTTAGTTGGCCTAGGTGTTAGAACCAGGATCCTCGAATCGGGTGATAGCCGGCATCTCTTCGGGCTGTGCTCCACACACCCTTGCATAAGGTATATCCACTATTATAACGTCACTACTCTCGCTTTTATTTTAATTCCAACAAAAGTCCTGTAGAGCATCCTGTTTCTCTGCTCTTCCTCTCTAAGGATCTCATGTCAAACCGACAGATCTTCGTTCAGTTCGTACACCAATGCTTTTGCTGGGGTGAAATGCTTTCATTGCCGGCGTTAGCACTAGAGCCTCACCCCGTTTCCGAAATCATAGCTGCCATTGTGTCCCATCAAATCTCAAGCCGTACCTTAAGACAACAAACAATCTACGGTTAGGTTTAGCCAGGATGCCCAATTACTGTTACCTCCAAAATTTCAAGTAATCAGTTGACGACATGACCCCACTATGTCCAACACTTCAAAAAAGGCTGGCAGCATGGAACCTCCTAACAGCACTATTCGGAAAGTTGTCAGAATGCAACCCAGAATATGTGCACTTCGTAAAATATAAATAAAAACAAGGTTTGATAGAGAGGAAAAATAGAGCATTAGAAAACCTGATAACGGTTCCTGGACCAAGTCGCTAACTGTGGAATATTTGGGCGAAAAGTTCTGACTGGTAAGCTACCAAAAACATTAGCTCATAAGTAGTTGTAAATACCTCGAATGGGCCTAAGCTACTAGCATCCCACTAGAAACGACGTCTGGCTTCTAGAACCGTACGTGGCAGATGCACTTTTGAGTGGCTGGAAACCAAACCAGTTTGGGATGAATGGACGCTAAAATAATGAAAAATCTCCCTTCTAATCCTCTGTGCGAAGGCCTTATTCTGTCCAGTGGTTGGTGCCTTACAATGTTTCGGCTTTTGCAGCAAACAGCTTTCCTATAGAGTTAGCTCGATCTTTGATCACTGAAAAAGGTGTTAGCCATTTATTTGCTCCATAACTGTGCGCTAAGACAACTATAAGGACACAGTGAGAATCTAGGTGGGAAACAAAATGAAAACCTCACCAAACTTCTCAGTGCGATATTGAAGAGTGACGACGAGACATTTGCTGAAGGAATAAAGTAAATTATAATATAGTATAATTATAATATAAAAACAATAATGCGTTAGCCGGAGCAGTGGGAATGTTGCAGCATTATTCCCCACAGTGTGTTCGAAGACAGATCAAAGCTTTCTTCACATACCTAATTCAATAGCTTGACGTTTTGAGAGCAGTGTTAAAAAATGGCAATTTTTATGTAAGGACAATGTGAAGTGCCTCGATGTGGCACACACATGTTATGGCACCCTTTGCAGACTCCCTAAAAGCGTATTTGGCCTGGATGGCGAATCACTGTGCTGCCAACTTACCTGTTCCCTGACACGGAGTAGGTGAATTGGTACCTTGAGGAAAAGACTGCTACGAGATCCGCACCCTGAATTGACGGAAGGCACGGCTCCTCTGGAAACGCCGAGGAAGGATGATAGTTTCTATACATACGGAGATCCTCTGAGGTCACTGCCTGGCCCAAATGCATATTCCGTGCGCGAAGTCAAATGGACGTTGTTTCTTCATGCTCCTAATGTACAGGCCTAGCAAAATCTTCTATTCGTTCGCAGCCATAGCTCAGTTTCAAACCACACTACCAGTGTTTATTTGCGCAGTGATAGTCAGAGCAGCTCCCTCCTGACTCGGGTGAACATCAAGCGCTACAACCCACGATCGCCTACTTATTCACCCCACTTCCCAAGAGCATTCTCGTTTCGTAGCGATGTATCGGTACACCGTGCAGCGGAAGTCATCAGATTCATGCATTACATGTCTAGGGAAGAAAACAACTGCGCAACCGACAAGGGGCGCAAGTTCGCATGCTACTACATGCTACTACATACAGCCTGTTCCATGCATGCAGGAGTTCGGATTAGAAGTTCGCCTCACGCCTACCCCTGTTCATTCTGTCATTCATCTGTGGTTGGTGAATTCCCTTCAGGCCACTCTTGAGGGGGTTACACTGATTGTCTACTACAGCCTGTTCCATGTCATTGTGTACGTGAAACACCCCCGAAAGTAAGTCGCTTTAGTAGTCAGCTGAAGTAAAACACGTGGCGCGTTCAAAAAACTAACTGTTAACCGGCATTTTCTATCATTGGTTTCTAAAACAGAGCAACTCAAAAGTAATGGTTCGACAGAAACGCTTGCATATATCGCAGTTTTTTGACAACAGTTGGTAATACCGACTTTACGGAAGCTAGGCTGATTCTTACATGAAGCACTGAATACGCGTCTGTCAGCACGTTCGCAGAAAATGTTTTCTTCTTCGACGGCTGCCGTGTTCCAGTTCATTGTGGACCACCTAATAGCGACGCACTCGCTGAAAACACTCGTGCTCCTGAACATCCGGTTAAAGCACATTATCACTAGGAATAGAGTCAAGGCTAAACCCGCAGTTCTCGACTAGAACACACTTCTCCCTGCTTTGTACAACTTCCCACTATAAGAGCAGCCACACGGCGACACTACCGACAACTACAAGCCCTCCAAATACGAACGGGTCTTACCATTAGACGGCATGTCTGCCCGCCATCACAATTAGCGGAGTGGGGCTATCGCGTGCGTGGTGATAGCGAAAACTGCGTGTTACTACAGGAGAATGCTCTCTGGCTGCTAAATTCGGCGGTGTATTCGATAGAATGGCCTTTTAGCGACCTGAAACAGGACCATCTTTCTGCCAGCGAACTGAAGCGTAGCAGCATCTCTGAGGGTTCGTTTCCAAAAGCCATGCTCACTCATCGGCGCTGAAGTGTCAGTCACTACGCGCTCTCGCGCTAGAGCGGTATTTTTCCGTAGAACTACGACTGACTATTCTGTCAATGTCAACAGAACGGCTGTCGCTCTGAGGCTGATAACCGTCTGTGGAGGGAGAACTCCTACCTGCTATCCACCGAGCCACGTATTCAAGCAAAGTATTCCTTCGTGAACCAGAAGGCAACTCAGCTTAGCAATCGTTCTGCTCTACATGCAAACACACTTAATGATATAGGGCTTTAAGTAGGTAGTGTGAAGGATTAATCCTGAGATATGAGCCTTTACAAATGTCGGGGATCTTGGCTGCAGATTTTTACTCGAACGACAGCGTCGCCAATCCTCAACTAGCTTGGAACTGCGGATCTCCCCCAGTTGTTTGGTCCGTTTCGTTACATCTGGTACACCTACGCAGCAGCAAAAATCAGCACCTTGTAGCAGTTAAACTACTTCCTGGAGCCACTGATCCTCTCCAACGTCCTCATATCGTGGTGATAACGTGGTGCTTATCATCGTTTCGCAGGAAATATCCTGCGGAAGGCATTGTTGACCATACAGACAGCATTTTATCTATTTTACTTTAATACTCCATCTAATTCTCTGAGAAAACGTGCATGAAGAAAATTATCATGCGCGATTTCAGAATCTTTGTTAACCTCAACAAAAAGACCGCTCTGTTGATAACGTTCTTCCAGCCGTCTTTTGAGCAGTTATATTGACCAAAGATGAGCGGATAATGCATTTCGAAACCCGCTCCGGATAAAAGATCATTTTCATCGAAATCGATCAAATAACGGAAAATCTGATAACGAACAAATAACAAAAGTAAAACTGGCAAAGGAAGGGTCTCACCAAATCTGTCTAAAAAACTAAAAGAATCTAATGACACTGCGAGAATTCCCTATTTAAAATGGTAGAAAAGTATGATCCATTTCAAAGCCCTTAATCTTCGTAACTATATAGGTACCCTTAGACATTTCCGCGGAACCCTACAGTTGCAAAGGTAATACCTTCCAAACACCGAACTTGCAGAAAATGAAAAAATGCTGCAACGTCAAGGAACCGTACGCCTAGCCACCCACCTATGAAGTGGCATTCATTGCATTTTTCTTCATATTCGAAGGTAACGACTTGTGGAGCTGTGCAATTCCATAGTAAGCTTTCACGGCTCGTAATTTACTACGCTGAAGGGCTTTGCGAAAACAACTCAAGGGCATTTTCCACTGTGTGTCGAACGAAATTGGACCTTCACGAGGTGTCACCTATATACGCCCGCGCCCAAGTAAGGACATGCTCATCTAAACCTTCTCATCTTCCATGCCTATGGATGATGCTCACCGTTATTCCTGTGACTGTAGACAATCTATTAGGTTGTCCCATAAGCCCCGCCGTTTTTTCAACGATTCACTGCAGATTTCACCAGCGGTCTCTTGCATCCCGCTGCATAGCTCTCGAAAGAGAATGTATTGCTCTATCAGAACATGTATTCTTTTTTCATCATGAATTTTGTGAATTTTTAGGTCGTTGAAGTGAAAAGTGAGAAAGTGAAAAGTAGCCATATGCGCACTTGTTCTCTCCGCTTAGGTTTGTAATTTTTTGCGCAGTTTTTTATAGCACTTGGAAGACAATGTTCTGCTCTACGAGAATATGTGTTGGTCCTATTTTCTCACTTGCCCTCTATTGATTTTAGGCCATCAAATTGGGAATTCCGGCTTTTCCGCCCGAATTTTTACCAAAACTCCGGTTCTGTGGTTGGACTTTTTTGCTTGGTGTCATATGTCGTTTGGAAGAGGATGTCTTGCTTAGTAAGAATTTGTGTCGTGTTTATTGGCTCACGCTTCACCAACAACTCCTTCTCCTTCTTCAGTTGTCGAATATCAACAACTGAAGAAGGAGAAGGAGTTGTTGGTGAAGACGATTTTTCTCTTTTTGGCATTTTGTTGATATTCAATAGAAATCAATAAACGCGACAAATATTCTTATAGAGCAAGACGTTATCTTTCGAATGGCATATAACACCAACCCAAAAGTTCAACCACAGAGCAGGAGATGTCGGCAAAAATAACCATCCTCGTTCGGACGTCCCAATTTGATGACCTAAAAATCAATGAAGGACAAATAAGCAAATAACACTAACACATATTCCTGTAGTACAGAACATTGTCTTCCAAGTGCTATAAAAAACTGCGCAAAAAATTACAAACCTAAGCGGAGAGAACAAGTGCGCCAATGGCTACTTTTTCACTTTTTCACTTTCCACTTCAACTACCTAAAAATTGGCAAAACTCATGATGAAAAAAGAAACATGCAATACATGTTCTGATAGAGCAAAGCATTCTCTTCCGAAAGCTATGCAGCGCTATGCAAGAGACCGCCGGCGAAATCTGCAGCGAATCGTTGAAAAAACGGCGAAGACTTATGGGACAACCTAATAGATACGTAGATTTTTAACACCACGCCTACACCATAAGAGCTGGTTAATTCATTGTTTGTTGTCCGGTCAAAAAAAAAATCGCCTGATAACGAACAACAAAACGGATAGGTCAAAATACCTCGCTAACGGGATAACGGGTAGCAGTTGGCCGCTCACTCCTGACATCAGGGGCCGTATGCTCATCTACCCCGAGTCTCCCCAATGGGGGATTGGGGTGTGATATGATATGTTGATATTAATTGATTTTCCCCCAACGGGGGAACACGAGCATACGGCCCCAGCTGTAAGAGAACTCGCGGACACGTAACTAAGGCCCACATGATTATCAGCACGGTTTTACTGAGCTGTCGACCAAAGCTGTTACCGACTTCTATTACGATAACGTTTGGAAATTTCGCCTTCTTCGACGCCTGGAACAGTCGGAGACATTCGCACTACTACTCGCCCAAACATTCCATCCTACAGAGTCCTTTTTAAGCCAATCTAACAAAAGGCGTTAACAATCTCTGGTCGACAGCTCAACTAGACACCACCGATTATCAAGAACGTCTTGCCAAAATTAGTAGAAAGTCAAAATTGGGCAGTAGGCCATACTACTTGTCATTTCACGGAAAGTGAGTGTTATAGGGAGTGTTATAGCGTGAGCTGAATAAGCTGCAACACCAGTATTCCTATTTTGATTCGTGATTCTGTGGCTTCACAGTACGAATGCAGCGTTCTTTGCCACAATTTCTATTAAACAATGATGTCGATTACAAATTGCAGTCATTGTAGCTGCTGAAGCTTCGGTTTGACTACAAACCGAGGGATACATTTTCCTCGACTAAGCAATCAGTTTAGATAATAGGCTATACATGCGGAACTTCAATACCGAAAGTGATTAGCTGCCCACCATCACGGAACCGCTCACGGAAGACTTTTTAGCGTTATGGAAAACCCCTTGTACAAGCCAGAAAATTAGGTGGAAATCATTTAGCGCACTCGATGGAGAGAAGCGCTTGAGAAAGAGTTGACACTAACGGACCCGTCGAAATCTGAGTAGCAAAATACACCACACGGGCGCTGCTTTGAGCAAGCCTAGGGGCCGGTTCAAAATGTGTCGATTAACCTGAAGCGGAAGTTCTCTCGGTAGTTATCTTCCCGTTTAAATGTGCCTTTTATATCCTCCGGAATGCTGAAGGCCCGTAACTTCTGGCTTTGCTGCAAATCACTGCAGCCTTGTTGCAATGCCTTGCCCAAAATGCTTGTGGATCAGAGCTAGAGCAAACATAACGATTGCACCGAGCAAAACGACAGCACTCGTTACGTTGTCACGTGGCCGCCCGCCGAACTCGTTGAAGGCCTTTGAGCTAAGGATCACAGATATGACGATTTGATGCTGTCGAGGAGTGCCTTGCATCGTCGGGAGAAGAGCCCGTCAACATGTTTTCAGGTTGTGATTCTACACGTTCTAGCAGCCGGAGCGGCATCAGTTTTTCGCACTCCAAAACCGCGAATTTCGCCATGAATCGATAGTAAACTCGAGCGAAAAAGTCGGCGTAACTCTTTTTCTTTTCCATTTCGAGTGCGCAGTACAGCCTACTTACGATTAGATGCGACGTCAAGAAGGCACTTCGAACGCGCTTTTCTCTACAATGAAATGAAGTGAAGTGATACAGTGAATCGTGTACTGTACAGTCGCTAGTCCAAGCAGATGATAATCCACGCCTTCAATAGAGATGCAGTGATGGCTATTCGCGGAAAGGGAACCCAAAAATCGCTTCGCTGCAGGCGTAAGACCAGAACGTCTTACTAGCTGTGGCAAGTGGTTGCATAGCTGAACAGCACAATAGCAACGGAAACATGGTACACCTGCAACAGACGTCGTGCACATCACAGAGATGTATAGTACTCGAACCAACCCTTTCTGGAGCAGGCGGTGAGCCAGTGAACATCTCCTAATAATCCAGCTGCTTATGTCTAGGTCGCGAAGTCAATGCGGCTAGCGACCTGGTGCCGGAACGAACAGAAGGAAGGAGCCGGCGTTGAAGAGTGCAAAGCAGGAGTGAAGAGGGCGAGCGTCGCTATGTTCCGTAGATACTTATTCCGATTCAGTGTCCTTCTTGCACTGACACAGCCCTCAGATGCCGGCGCCTTACGAAAGCAGAACGGACACGCGATCACCGCAGCACGCAATCGGGATGACCGCGCGCAGAGAAGCCCGAAGTGGCAGAGCCACATGGAGTTCCGAGCTCCGGCGACGCTCAGGGACCAAGAGCGTTGTCCCCCGAGTGGAATCTTGCCAAATTTCGGATGGCTGCTAAGTGTTCGTGCATGTAGACCGCTTGAGCGAATCGATGGTCAAGGAGACGACAGATGGCATTAGCTGTAGTCGTGGAACACCCAACTCGCAAAAACGACATCGCCGCTATTCTTGTTGAAATTCTACACCAACAAATAAACTTCAAAGAACAAAATAGGAGGAACGCCATCAATACAATGCAAAAAATGCGTGACAGAATATGAGCTCCTGCAGCAGGTTCGTGCATCATCCGCTTTTCAGCAAAACTGAGTCTTTCTGCTGTAAATACTAAATTTTAACGCTGGAGAGTAACGTATTGAAAATGACTGCTTAAGGGGGTCATAATCCTTATCAGGACGTAAGATGCTACAGCAACACGCAAAGGACCGACTCACCGAAGTGATAAAACAAGGACACAAGGAGTCGGCCGTATCCAGCGTAGGGTGGAAACAGAAGGCATACTCTTCAGCCCTGGCCAACGTTTCTCAGTCACAACCAACGTGGAAAACATTTATCCGTCAGCATCGATCGATTATTGACCAAGCATCGAAAAGTCATCGGCTATAATTTATTTCGCGAAAAGCAATTCGCAGCGTCGCATCTCGGCCGCTGGGAACGAAAATGCGGGGCGGAGACGAAGTGATGTGGTGGTGCGCGGTTTCGATGTGCGAGCTGCGATCCGTAACAAGGAGACATCGGTTATCTACACGAGCATGAAGTACGGTTGTTGGCTGAGAGGCGGCGGGTAGTCGAGCTGCGACGATCGCTTGCCGAAGCGCAGTGGCCCGGACGGCCCGTCACGTCGCTTGCCGAACCGCAGCGGACCTTGAGGACCGGCTTTTTTCAAATCTGCAACGGAAGGAGGTTAGAACCGAAACATTGGATGCAAAACGGATATCCGACCATCTTCGCGACACTTTCCCGCTTTTTTACACTGTTTGATGAGGAGGTGCGATATCAGATATTTTAACGAGAGTCCAATTGAACGTTAGGATACACTGGATTAAGCGAATCATGCCTTCCGCTGAAGGTTCAAAACGCTCCTGTTAAGGTCGTATGTGTTATAAGAACCCATGTTTCCAAAGAAATGAATTTCTTTGCAACTGTGCATTGAAAAAATGTGAATGCCCTACCTTTTAAAAGGATCCGTTTGTGCCAAATAGCGATCCGTTCAGGTTAAGATCCAAACAACGGAATCAGCTTTCCCTAAGTAAACATCTCTCTTTTGTATTGGTCTTTTTTCTTTTTAAGACTAAGGACGATTCATTTGTAAGCATTATGAGATGCGCGGAGATGCCAGCACTGAACTCGATCCCGTTACACTTTCGTATGAGAAATCTCTTCCACTCATTATATGATTTTCGGCACCGAAATAGGTGTGACTGCTAGTATATCAAAGGTGTCCAATAGCATGTTAGGCGTGATGTATCCCAGAGGGGGAAAGGTACTTCACTAAACAAGGACGGAAGTATCAAAAGGAAACTAAGATAAAAAGGCAACATACTCTGCTGGCGTATAAGAGAACA
This sequence comes from Heligmosomoides polygyrus bakeri, assembly GCA_947359475.1. Taxonomy (NCBI): domain Eukaryota; kingdom Metazoa; phylum Nematoda; class Chromadorea; order Rhabditida; family Heligmosomidae; genus Heligmosomoides; species Heligmosomoides polygyrus. The sequence continues at coordinate 70,573,767 of OX375867.1, forward strand.
TTGTCTTGCAGTTTCCTGAGTGAATCTAGTGACAGCCTCCGTGTACTCCAGTTCCCAAATACGGCCATGATTGACATCAATGGTTTTGATTGACAAGGAGACTAGCAGTCTTCAACCGGTGTCGCTGTGCCCGTTTTCGGAGAGGAGTATTGGGTCTACAGGGGATGCGAGTGTAACGCTCCCACCAGTGAGTATGTATGTAGGCAACACGGAACTCTCGAGAATCGGTTCCAGGTTCGGCTATTCAGCCAAGGTTTTTGACGCGCCCACAAGCAGATTTCACAGCGCACCCTCAGAACAATTGGGAGCCTCCAGGTACAGGTTGCCATTCATCCGCTCCCCATCGCGGCCGTGTCATGTGAAAGTCAGAAAGCATCGCTCCTGCACCGGTAGCATCGAGACTCGACTACGACCACCGACGAAAAATGCCCTCCTCTCACAGCACAGCGTTTCAATCGGATTCAGCAGAAGACAGCAAAAACTGATGAATACCTGCTGTGACACAGCACATCAGAAAACGTGTGAACATCCCAATCACCGCCGAGGTGCCCAACAACTGCGGAAACCCTTTCGCCGACAATATCCTTCCGTGAAGAGATCGTCAACGAAAAAACTCGACGATCATCGCATGTGTCTGTGCTAGCACGAATATCCTGCGGATATTTCAATTCTCCTATTTCTTTTTGATAAATAGGGTAATAAACATTAGACTACTGCTCGTGAGTGGACGAGGATCCGAGCACGACACATACTCTCTTTAAATTCTGCTATCCACCTCCCATTAAGCGCCATCTCTGTGCGCATGGATATGTTCTCAGATCGTTCCGTGGTCATAACCTCACCTGGACGCTCATTCATAAAAACTGGCCATACAAGACTTATGTAAATCGAATAATAGCAGCGGAGCGTTATGAATGGAGAGGCTCCTAAACAGACATTCGGCAAAAAAAAAGAAACTACTACTGCCGTAAATCGATTGTAAGCTGCTCAGGGCGAGTTGAAAGCCCTAACGGCTTCCTTATGAGCAATGAAGATAACTGGAGGAAAATATGAGACCGATGTCGCCTCGCGTGCCATCCGAGAGCATAGACGGATCCATAAAGCTTGTGCATCGCACGATGCTATGCCGAGGAGGGCTTGCCATCGCTGAAGCACATTTTCAATGACAACCTAAACGCGCTCCAACGCCGACAATAACGCAATAACCGTCTGCAGTTTGCGTTTCGGGAATGTGCAGATTTATGGGAGGTGTGATGGGCTCCTTCGAGGGATTTTATTTGCCACTGAAGACTAGTGGTAATGCTGTATGAGCCACAGATATAGCCTGGCGCGTGCTGATAGGTCGACATAAAATGGTTTACTCGGGCGGCAGAGTGCAACAACATAGAGAAGGCCTCAGCTCGGGCTGAGTTCGAAGCAATGGTCACTCACATGGCACGAAGTACTCCGAATCGTTGGTGACGTCGTCGATTTCTGAAAATTGCGGCACTTGACGAGTGTTAGCGTGAAGCTATATGTGTCCCTACAATCTCACTAGTTGGTCTAAATGTGTGTTCAAAACGCTTGTTAGGACAACTTTGCTATTTGCCTCGCAATTACCCCTCGTTGTCTACCAGGGTTCTATTTCGTTTTTCCTTTATTCAATGTATCATTACTGCGAGTGTATGTGCACGCTCTGAATAAATAAACAGACAAATGCCTGAGATCTTGCAGTCTCCATGTTCTCCCGTCTTGGAACCTCGGCATTGTTGTGAAGCTGTTTTTAAGCTCTTCTGTGCTAGAGGCTGTTAGGTGGAATGTTTATTGGCCTGAAGTTCCGACCGTCTCTGAAGGTCCTTTAGGCCTCTGAAAGTGATGAAACGGTCGAAACGTCAGGCCTATAAACATTCCACCTAAGGGCTTCGCAGCGCTGAACAGCTTGAAAACAGTTCCACTCAGATCTTTCCACAAAAGACCACCAAAACTTCCAACTCTTTTACAAGCCTTCTTGTGCTAGTTGTTGGAATCATTTAGGCAGTGACGAAGGACTTAGACCAGAATTTTTTCTTTTAATCTATTATAAATTCTTTTCTAAATTCTAATTGAAATTGGAGCCCCTTCGACGGTCTTTGTTTGTCTTATCTATTGATAGTTGAGTCTAGAAAGCTGAGGCTGTATTTGAACTTTGTTTCTTCGTTTGTCTGTTTTAACGCGCCTGCCTAGTGGACGCTCACACATAAATATGAAGATAAAGACATCCGATGCATGCAGACTTTTACATAAATTGAACCAAAATCTAGGTAACACAGACAGCCTCAATGGTGGAAAAGGATAGCGTCCGATTTCCAAGAAATTATTCAAGAAATTGTTCAGATCTTCAGGTTAACGAATAATTCTGTGGGTCGTGTAAGCGACGAGGGCGAAATCTTCAGCTAAAATGCCGCCGCGGCAGTTCTGTGCTGCACGGCATGTGCAAAGAACACCAGACATTTTCATCTCCGTATAGTGTTGCGCTTTTCACGCTGGCACAGTAGTAGCAGTGCTAGTGACGTCCGTACCCAAATAGCTCGTTAGAAATCCAACTAATTAAAACTCCTGATCGGAATCTACGCAAGGGTGTGTGTCTGCCTCGAAGACAAACAAGTTGCTGCTTGACTTGCTGTCCGTCTATGGTAATCAGGAATCTGACTAGTCGCTCCACCCGAAAAGCTACTGAGCCCATAGTTCCAAGCATTTGCCAACAAGGCAGAGTGGTTCTCACAGGTGGCAGAGCTGGGGAGGATGCACTCACCGGCGAATATGCAGACGGAGAACAGCAGGACGAGCAGCAGCCTGAGGATACTGTAGCTGTGCATGAGAACGGGAGATAGTGTACCGCTAGCCGTACGTCGCCTGAGGCAGAATGCCATAAGCGGCAGCAGACCACGTAACGCCACGCCCATTCGGACCGGGGCAAAATAACGACGACGTCCACATGGCTGAAGAAATTAGTAGATGAGCCGAGTCCACCGAGGCAGTTGCGAGCCAGCTGCTTCTCGACGGCGACGATCTAACGGGCCACTTCACGAGATCGGAGGACGCGGCAGGTGCAGCTGCCTCTTGTAATTTGCCACCCATAACGAAGAGCACCTGCAGTGGCTTCGGCTAACCACATGGTGCAGCACAAATATTTGCGAACTTTGACCGAACGATGGACTGTTTTGAACTGTGTTTGGAGTTTCCTGGAAGCAGTCGTCATGAGATGGCTCTTGAGCATAGCTGCAATTCTCGCGAAGCTTCGAAACCGTGACTCTGAGCGCTGAGATATGAAAATTGGAACGGAGAATACTACAAGTCGGCATAAAAAACTCTTATTGGTAGCAGAAAATTAACTTCCCAATACCCCGGGGTTAAGCACAGCATTCGAGGCGGATTGCAACGTGTTGGCTGTAACGTAATGTTCAACGTGTTGTATGTTCAACTGCCATCAGCTCTGGAACAGCCATAATGTGTGGAAGCGCATCACTGCAAGGAGTGGTGGACGGGAGGAAATTGCTATTCTACATTTTACACAAATTACTATTCGAACCTTAGAGACGGTCCAACCAATCTAATTTCCACCTCTCCTGCTCGACCTGCAATTGGATACCTTAAAGGTCGAGCCGTAATGAAAAGGTCATTTCTTGCAGTTTTTCAACATTTGACACGATTCTCCTGCTCTTACAGTAACTCACGAAACGGATTTCATTAGTTGAACGCGTATGATGCACAGCCGGAAAGACACCTTTCCCGTTGAACAGGCTCTCATTTTGCGGCTCAAGCCAACACGTTGCCGTCATGAACCATCTGCGCTGGCATGACTGATGAGCTGAGCAACTGCTTTCAAATTTCCAATCTTTAGTTAATGCTTCAGACCCGGACGCGAGAGGCGCAAGCAGGAGCTGATTCCTGCGTACATCAGCGTCCAAAATTATTCCGAAATTTTTAGGTTCAGTTCTCGATCAGGATAACAGAAGCCTTCAGGACTTCAGGGAGGGTGATTCTGTAACGGATGCGTTTTCAAAGAAAAACAGCTCAATTTGCTACCGGCTAGCAGCAGTAAGTCAATGTTGAAACCAAAAGAGTAGTCCTGCTGTCTGCACAGCATCATATAGAAGTGGCACTGTGGTACATCCTTAGAAGAGCTTTGCCAGCTCCCAACTTTATAACTGATACTTTGCATCTAACTGGCTAACAGTGCATAGACACGCCTACACCTTCATCAAGGCCCTTCTGAGCCCTATCGGAGGCAACCCCATGCGTCCAGTGTGCCCTTCTGTAGCTGTGAAGGGGAGTGAGCGAGGATAGCTTCTTTTCAAGCACACTAAGAGACTGAGAGTCGAGTTATTTAATGCAAATTGTGGCTTTCATAAGCTGGCCCGTAGATATGTGTTAGGCAAAAAACCGATGACAAAGGTGGCATTTTACAGAACACGCCCAACGAGTGATGACAAAGACATTTTAGCTCTCACTACGTTTTCGGCTTTCACCGATGCTCTCGATCCTTGTGATTAGGTTAAGACGAGCGCGGCCCTTTCGCAGGGCCTGGAAGGGTGAAGGTGTGCGAAGACACGTGATCAAGTTGCCCCAAATTCAGTCGACTTATTGTTGAACACACTCCTAGCTAATTCAGAAAGACAACTTGGCACAATCATCACCATAACGACTAAAACTTCACTCATAATCGAACTTGCGGAAAGCGTAGTCCTTTCGCAGAAACTCTGTCGCCCTCACTAATCACGACCTACGCAAAAGCCAAACGGCTGCACGAGTATTTAACTGCCATCAAAACACTTGCGTAGGTGGCGCTAGAATGCCCACCACCTGCTTTCCAGAGCTGTGATGTTGTCGCCCGTCGCCGAGGCGATTACTCTAGTGCTACATCCTCCTAAGTAGCCTTGTCAGCTACTAATTAAGAACTGCTATTGGCGAGGTTGGAGAGACCCATCTTACGCGACTACAACCTCTGCTCACTGCAGCTACAACCTGTGTTGAAATCTCTAATTGAGTATTTCGCTCTCGCAAGTTGTGAGTAAACTTAGAGAATAAATCAGCTCAGGAAATTCGCATAAGAAATCTCTCACTAAGTATTAGATTGGTGCAAAAGAAATGCAGTTTTTTCGTTTTATTGGTTTCAACACCGTTTTTTGAAATAAACTAAGACTTCTTTATAGGGTGTTACACACTGTTGGAAAGCACCGTATATACGCTTTCTAAATATGTGTATGGAGTTGAATTCAAGTTGCTTATTTAAAAATTAATTTGAATTTTACCTTCAGATGTCTAAACGCGATCTTCCTCAAATTTGTTTCTACGAGTTCAAACTGGGGTGGACTGCCGCTTAAACCACTTGAAATATCAAGGAAGTATGGAGCCAGGGAAGTGTCAATCAATATACGATTCAACGTTGGTTCCAAATATTTCGTGCCGCCAACACCAGCCTCGAAGGCGAACCACATGGCAGCCGTTGACAATGATCCATTGAAGACGTCAATCGAAACTGATTTGCTGCGAGCTGCTAAACCACGCGAGATTCGTCGAACACATTATAGTTGCTGCCACTTGAAGCAAAGGAAGCACCAAGAAGCTAATTTGACCGAAAGTCTGAAAAATCGTCGTTGTGAGATATCGTCGGCCCATCTTCTGCGCGATGCCAACGATTCGTCTCTCGAACGGATTGTGATTTCCGATGAAAAGTGAATACTGTACGATAACAGGCGACGTGTGTCTAGTGGCTGAACCAAAAAGAAGCTCCCCGAAGTCACCTAAAACCGGAAAATTAACGAAAATCGCGGTTAGAGACCTGAAAATACAAACCAAATTACTTTTTAAATAAGCGACTTGAATCAAGTTCCATATACATATTTAGAAAGCGCATATAATAAGCTTTCCAACAATGTATAACATCTTATAAAAAGTGTTAATTCAATTAAAACAAGGTGGTGTTGAAACCAACAAAACAAAAAACCTGCATTTCTTTTGCACCACCTAATATGTAGTTAACAGTGAAACGGCGCACGTAACGGACAGGCAAATGATGGAAAAGAGGAGCGGGAAGCGGACGAGAGGAGGAGGAGATGGTCTCAATATAACGGAAGATCGGTTTTGGGGTGATAGTGCTCGTGAAGCATGGGGAAGTGGATGCAGTGTATGTACGTATCTCGGTCTAGGTGAGGACTACGGCGAAAGAAGCGCACTCTCCACTAATCAGGTTGAATTGGTAGCATCTGTGTTCTGCATGCAAAGAAGTGTGGGGTCCTGCTATCTTTAGCATACAGTTCCTATACAACGTATACAACGTTCACGAATCAGTTCTTATTATAAGACGTTGCATGATTCAACACTGATCCTAAGTTGGATTCCAAAGAACAAGCGTAACTCGGTGACCGAAAAATAGAGCGATTCCACGGAAACTGGCGATTAGCGACGAACTGTGGGCGCAATGCTTATGTAGTCCATGGTGAAAAGTCGTCGTTTGTTGCTGATGGAAAGCGGTGCCTAGTTAGGCCAATAAATCACTGCAGGCAAAATTGGCCGGCCTTAAAGTGCTTTAGAGCAGAGAAAAACCGGCGGGTGAACATTTTGGCTAGACATTTTTGAGACGCTTTCCATTTCCGGCTCGCTGCTGAGTTGGAACTTTTGCTTTCTGTTTGCCATGCCAGGCCGAAGCTTGCTTCTTGTGGTCTTTCTCCGCTTTTGGACGGGGAGCAACGAGGCTGCGGAAACTGACTAAGTGCTATCCATCGAAAGGTTGATCTCGACTGCTCCGCTTCTCAACGATTTACTTACTTCTTCCTTTCCTTTTCATTTTCCGACTTTTTCCTCTTCTAACTGCGTTGTTATTGCTGAACCTTGCTTTGATATAATACACCAGAGCAAGAAGATGAGAGAATTGAAGATATGGTCTGCTTTAATAAATCCGCTTAGGATGAGAATGCATTCTACTTCTGAAGAAAAGAGCGTGGAGGTAGTTCGAACGTGTGTTCAATTTCTACAATGTACTTGCGAGTCACCAACAGAGCGAACTCGTAGGCACGAGAAAACAACGACCACAACCGGCCCCTGTCGACCGAGCGACAGTGCTTACAAAATTATAAACCCTGAAGAAGCTAGAGTAGTCTCCCCCGTCTGGGATTCCATGAAATCTATCGAGTCCCGCAAATCCGATTATTGATGAACAATGTCGAGCTCCTTGAGAAGGTTTTCGTTCAACGACATTCGTCATTGGGAGTTCTCTGGGTTAAATGTATGTAAAAGTCTCCTGATAACCTACGTACTAGTAGGACTGGAGCATATGATCTTTCGCCTACAGCAATTCGTAGGAAGTTGACATGCTTCGAAAAGCGCCTTTCCACTCCTATAGTTTGTAGCCCTGCAGGGTCATAGTGATCATGGAGTCCGTGCCAGTGGTCGTCTGTAGAAAGGCCGAAACTGCTCGTTGGGTGGCACCTAGTAGTTCTATAACTAGTCTAGGACTGTCACACGTGCCACACGGGGTTCTGTAATCATTAACTTACAAGAGCTCCTTTCGAAGTGTGTAAAATTCCTTCTCACAATGAACACGCAACACCGTAACAACGTTGCACCCGTCGTTCAGGAATGTGCTCAAACCACTTCCGGAGATTTCTAGAGATTTCAACCATGAAAGTGCACTCCGAGGCGGTAGACTTTCAGCAGTCCCCTTCAGCAGTTACGGCATTTGAACGCGTTCATGAAAGCCAATACATCGCAAGCAACCCATGTGATTGTGGAAGGTCTAGGAGTCAGTGAAGCTCCTTTTACGGATGGTTAGAAACTCCTCGGAAACTATGAAAGAGTTCGAAAAGTGGGTGCCCTACGGTTTGAGTGATCTCCAGAATTTTTTGCGTTTCGGAATTTGCTTCTCCGGGATCAAAACGGCCCGTTTTGGATCAAGTTGTCACGTGTGATGAAAACTGGGTTCTGTACGATAATCAAAGACGATCAGGACAGCGGGTTGATGTCGACGAACCGCCCAGGCATTTCCCAAGGTGGTGGTCGGCGACTGGCATGATTCACCACAACTTTCTGGAACCAGCCCGAACCACTCAACTTGCCGCATGGAAATCGATGAGATGTACCGAAAATCGCACGAGCTGCAGCCGGCAGTAGTCAACAGAAGAGGTCTCATTCTTCTGTGCGGCAATGTTTTGCGAATCATCACGCAAAAATTAAACGAGCTAGGAGTTTTAACGCATTTGCTGAAGCCTGAAGCGGCTGGTAGAGAGGCTATATGCTGTTACAGGATGTTTTGTTGCGATCGAAACTCTTGCGCCAGGCAGGGCTCGAACGTCTAACAGCGCCGGTAGTGTAAGGCGAACATCGCTCCACGGAAACCAGAAGATGCGGGTTCGAGTCCCGCCTGGCGCAAGAGTTTTGATGGCAACAAAACATCCTGTAGCAACATATAGCCTCTCTACCAGCCGCTCCAGGATTAAGCAAATTTGTTAAAACATTATTACTAGTGAGGTCTTCAGCTTAACCGGTTCCATGCTGATATCACAGCCGGCTCATCCCCGTACCACGGTTGGGTGCTGACAGACCTGGACGATATCGCGGATGTTACGTACAATCAAACAGCGCCGGTGATGTAAGGCGGAACTCGAGCCCGCATCTTCTGCTTTCCAGGCACCGATGTTCGAATTAGGAGTTGATGTTCTGCCTCACCGCCATACTCACCAGACATTGCGCCAACCGACTACTACCTTTTTGAGCTCTTTCAGAACTTCTTCGCTCGTAGAACCTTCGCAAATCAGGACCAGACAACTACTGCCTTTCTATAAATTGTCGCATCTCGACCTCCCGTTTTTTCGCCGATGGACTTAGGCAACTAGCATTGAGTTGGAAAATGTGTTCGATTCGACCGGTGCTTATTTCGAGTGAATTCGGTGTGCATGAAGAAAATTATGACCGCCTAAAGTGGACCAGTCAAAACGGCAGAACATTCAGGCCAACTTAATAGTAAGAGAGAGTCGTCCGATTCTGTATCCGCAGTGGAAGACTAGACGGCATAACCGAATGATTTTCATCGGTAGATCGGTAAATCGGTACATCTTTCTACATAGAGGTCTCCGATCACATAGCCGCTCTTTCATGCTTTTCAAGCTCTCGCTTCACGAACCTGCAGTTGTTGAACTTTTGAAAGGCAGAAAGAAACTTTGTGCAAAAAACATTCACACGGCAGCTTCTGCAAAAAACGGCATAGGTTCCTTTATGCTCCAAGGTATCATGCTATTCCCTTTTAGTGATGAAGTGAGGTGATTCTAGGACAAACTGCACCCCGACTTATTGAGTTACGAACAGATCGTAGTGGACTCCACGGTGGGAGACTAATAGGGTCGGCAAATGAGGTTGGACGAGCGGAAGTCACCGCGTCTGCTCCATTCATGAGCAGAACTTCAGGACACTGTAATTCGCTCTGTGGAGAGAGGCGAAAACGTTGTTGCAGGGACTGGGATGTTGCTATTATGTATTATATGCACACCATTTTCACGTCGAATTGAGCCCTTTTCAGGTCAGATGGGACACTCTTCTAAGCAAGCCAAAGTCTTTCGAAATCGGAGCGAACTCTTCCAAATTGAAATGAGCTTCTTCTATGGCAAACTAGAGACTCTCCAAAAAGGCCAGAATAAATTTTTGTTCGAGGAGAATTTAGTATGAATTTCTCTGGTGTTTTTGTTTCAATTCATCTGCCCAAGAAGTAAACTCATTGTTTGAAACTTCATAGAATTCTCATTTTTTGAGGACAAATAATGTTTTAAAACGTGTTTTAAATAGCAGGAAGACAGCCATTTTTAGTGAAAAAGGGATTGGGCTTTGCCCTCTTCGTCGACCTTGCGATTCTTATTTCGATTGATAGCAAAATGTCTGTTTGCATTGACTTTGACGCCTGTTACAACAAAAACAATTGTAAAGAATACACGTAGTCTCACTTTGATGGTTCATGTATGTGGCAATTACACTATCAATCAAAGTCGCGGCAAATTTAATGAGCCCATGGCGCGATCTCATCTTTTGAAGCGTCTTGTCTTTCTGTCTCTGCCTCGTCTTTAAAGCGTCGAGTCTCTGCAACAACGTCTTCTCGCTGCTGTGCTTTAAGAATTAGAATTTATTACTTTTTCTTTAAAAATAAAAATTTTACAAAATTATTACACTTATAGGAGCAAGTAAACTAAAAATTTCAAAGAGTATTCACCTGTATCACCTGTCGTCCCGTTGATCATCGACTTGCTCGAGCGGGCGCCAGCAGCGTCTCCATTCGTCCCTGTCGCGTGCCAGAGTGGTCCAAGGGATCCTCCTCGCTCGAGGGACACGAAGAGCGTCATATCGGTCGTTCAGGGCTTTCACGAAGAAGTCCGACCAACGCGTTGGTGGGCGTCCTGGTGTTCTTTTGACATCCCGCGGAATCCAGTCTGTGACGGCTCTCGTCCAGCGGGTGTCTGCGAATCGCATTACGTGGCCGGCCCACCTAATTTTCGACGACTTGGCCCATGCGACAGCGTCTCTGATCTTCGAACGTCGGCGAAGCTCGGAACTCCGGAGGCCTTCTCTCACTTGCGTGAGTCGTGTCACTCCGAGCATCGTCCTCTCGATTCCACGCTGCGCGACGCTGATCGCGTGTTCATCCTGCTTTCGTATAGCCCAGGTCTCTGAGGCGTATGTTAGGGCAGGAAGAACAGTGGAGTCGAATAGGTGGGCACGGAGTCGGACGTTCTTCGTTTTCTTCACGACTTCTTCGACGCTCTTGAAAGCTCCCCAAGCCGCTCGTTTCCTCCTGCTCAGCTCTGGTGCTAGGTCGTTGGCCATGTTGACTTCGCGACCCAGATACACATAGCTGGAGCATTCGGAGATGTTCGTTCCGTTGAGCGAGAATGGGGCATCAGAAACCCATCCGTTCTTCATGAACATCGTCTTCGTAAGATTCAGCTGCAGTCCAACGCTTCCACATACACGATCGAAGTCGGCCAGCATTCGCTCCGCCTGACTGATGCTCGGTGTTATGAGAACGATGTCGTCAGCGAAGCGAAGATGGTGCAGTTGCCGGCCGTCGACCTTCACTCCCATGTCATCCCATTCTAGTTCGCGCATGACGTTTTCGAGGGTGGCGCTGAAGAGCTTCGGGGATATGGTATCCCCTTGTCGAACCCCTCTCTTCACGTCAATGACGACGTCGTTGTAGAATGGTGAGATCTTGGTCGTGAATCCACTGTACAGCTCTCGAAGGACTTTGATGTACTGAGTAGGAACGCCCTGGGTGAGCAGGGCTTCCATGACCGCTTCAGTCTCGACGGAGTCGAATGCCTTCTTCAGGTCAATGAACGTAAGGCACAGCGGCAGCTTGTACTCTCGCGACACTTCGATGAGCTTCGTAATGGTGTGTATGTGGTCGATCGTGCTGAATCCTCTCCGAAATCCTGCTTGTTCGCATGGCTGTCCTTCGTCCAGCGTTCTACTAATCCTATTCAGGATGACTCGAGTGAACAGCTTGTAGACTACGGACAACAGGCAGATCGGGCGATAGTTGCCAATGTCGTGCACGTCTCCCTTCTTGTACAGCAAGACGGTCTTGCTGGTCTTCCACTGAGATGGAACCTTGCATTCGGACAGGTAGCGTGTGAAGAGCCGCGCCAAGGTGTTGATGAGCGCTGGCGGGAGGTTCTTCAAGTGTTCAGCTCTGATCCTGTCAGGACCGGGTGCTGTACGTTTCTTCACCGACGAGATGGCGTGTCGGATCTCGGAAGGGAGAACAGAGGGGATGACGTATCCATCCTGCGGAAGATGGCGTAGGGGCAGGTGGACGTGGCTATCGAAGAGATCGGAGTAGAAGTCGTGGATGACTTTCTCCATGGTCCTTCTGGAAGAGGTGACGGTTCCGTCAGGACGTCGGAGAGCGGTCATCTTGGTCTTGAAGTTGGCGAAGTTCCGGCGGGCATTGCGGATGCTCAGCCCTGCCTCTGCTGCTTCAGCCAACACTTCCGCCCTTCTCTCCTTCAGATCTTCCTTTATCGCCGCTCTGCATAGCTTTGCAAGCTCGGACGTCAGTTGATAGTTGCCTGACGCACGTGCTGCTCCACGCTGGCGCATCAGCTCGAGAGTTTCCGGAGACAGGCGTCTCTTGGTGGTCTTCAAGCTCTCGGCTCCCTTAGCACTATCGTGGAGATGGTGCACGAAGCGATCGTATTCCTCGTCGACGTTGTCCATGACGGCATCTTCCCAAAGGCCGGCAAGAGAGGTGTAGAGATCCCAGTTGATGGTCGTTCTGGGACTCCTCTTCTTGAACTTCGCGGCCTTCTCTCCTTGACGCGAAAAGCGGAACCTCGCGCGAAGGAGGCGGTGGTCCGATCCCGTGTAGAACTTGGGGACAACGGAGACATCGGTCAGGCAATACTTGCGATTGAAGATGATGTGGTCGATCTCGTTGTGGAACTGGCCACCGGGGGATTCCCAGGTCCATCGTAGGGAGGGAGGCTTCTGGAACTGCGAGTTTCCATGGATGGTCTTGGTCGACATGATAAACTCAGACAGCCTTTCACCTTGCTCGTTCCACTCCAAACCGTGGGTTCCGATGTGAAGTTCTTCCGGCGACCTTCGTGGCCCGATCTTGGCGTTGAAGTCGCCGACGATCACCTTGTAGAAGGTGTGATCTTTCTTATAGAACTTCTCCAGCTCCACGTAGAAGGCCTCGACGTCTTCGTCGTCGTAGTCGGATGTTGGGGCATACGCGACGAACACAGTCAAGGCTGGCACGGAGCCACATCGCTTCAGTCGCAGACGTCCGATTCGGCTTGTCAGAGACTCGTACGAATCGATGTTCATGGCCAAGTGCGTGTTGACGAGGACACCAACGCCGCCTACTCCCCTGCTGTCGCATGTTCCGAGGAACAGTTCTTCTCCGGAGTCGTAGGCGGCGTGTAGGGGGTGGTGTCTTCTCGTCTCGGTCAGTCCGATGACGTCGTACTTGATCTTCCTGGCTTGCATCATCAGGTCCTCGACGGATGCTTCCGACGCAAGCGTGCGGGCGTTGTAAGTACAGATCGTCATCCTAGTCCTTCTCAGTTTGCGCAGCCTGGTTAGGCCCTAAGATTTTAGCAGCCTCTCCGTACTCGTCCTTCCCATCGCTGCAGAAATGGGGGATCTTTCGGGGTCAGGGGAATGAGGCCCTTTAGTGCTGCTGTGTTTGACTGGAATACAACACGTGTAGCTAGTCAGGCTCTGTCGTGCGGGCGGGGTACTCCGGGCAGCCAGCCAGACTGCCCGAAGGGACGGGGCGAGACTTAAGGCGGCCTCGAATCGCCTTACATGTACTCCCAGTCTACCGAGTGCAAGCTTTTGGCCGAGCCGACACAGTTACAATCCGCACAGTCACGGACACATCCACGCACACAGTGCACGAACATGCCGCTCCCACGCACAAGGAACGCATCGACCCGACACAGCAGGAGCAAGGAGTCCATCCCCTGCATCCCACCTGCGTCTCTGGGCAGTACACGGTCGCATTTGGTTCGCGTTTAATTCCCCTATCCACCACCCGGGGACGCGCCACGTGGCCCTGCGACAAGCGGCCCGAGATCCCTCTTAACAAGAGAGCCCGAAGGCTCTCTATCGAGGGAGATCCGTGGTCAAAGAGTATTATACCAAATTTTTCTTGAACAAATAATTATTCTAACCACCTTCGAGAATCAGTAGTTTAACTTGTAAGAAGCTCTTTTCATTTTGGAAGACGTTCACTTTAATTTTAAGCTAGCTTAGAAGAGCGTCCAATTTGATTTGAAAAGTGTCCAATTCAACGTGAAAATGGCATATAAACGTTTAGAAATGACAACATTTAAGTTTCAAAGTCTATATAAAATAAGCACGAAAATCGAGCAGTGGAAGAAGAAACACAGTCGCTCAACACACCTAAAGTACATACTCAATATCGAAGCCTTCGAATGTCTCACTTAAGCCCGCAATTTTTCCTTCCGATGCTTTCGCGGAAATAACTAGCAGTATTGCTCTGCGCAACTACCAGAAATCACACGTTTAGCGTAGACGGGGACTAATTCGTTCTTGGGCTCATTCTGTTAAGAGGCTGAGGACGCTGTGTCTCCGCACGAGTGTTTCCTTATTTCTAAGAACTAGTGTTCACTTTCATTTCCGAGAATTTTTGCAGCCTTGGGCCGTGAAATCTGCAAGAGCTCTATCGCTAAGTATTCTAGTGGTCACAAAGAGGCCGTACTACTTCAGAAGAACTGCCCCTCATGAGCTCGTAGTTTACATTGTTTCACTTCTCCCTTTCCGTTTTGGAATTCTCGTTAACGCGCAATGATTCTATATATTTATAGGTAATCGTGGTCCCACCCAAAATTTTCAAAATGGCACATCCATAAGGCAGTTCGACATGATGTTTTGTTACGCAGTTTGGGACATGCGAAAGAAAGAAATGAAAAAGGAACAGAGCGTGCTCATGACGAAAGAAGAAACACACATCGATTAACAGCAGGTAGGATCCATTTAGAAAAATTGGCAATCTATCTATAGCAACACTTTTGAAGGCAGCAAATTTATCCCAGTCTTAGTGGTCCCTCTTGGAAATAAGCGCTTTGGCTGCGGAGAAGTTATCGCAATGTCGATCGATGTTGATTCATCAGAGTTCTGCAGCAGAAGACGTGCTTGATGAGTCCCAGATAACTGCACGGAATTGGACTCGTAAAGGTCAGCATCAGCAGAAGCACCAGTGCTGACTCACCATCAGCTATACAGCGCACATATCGAGGTCCTCGCTTTCGCTTCCCGCTACCAGATACGACATGAAGCCTCGATCGGCAAAGCGACGGCACTAGCGCATCCCATATTTCGAGCTATACTGGTTGCTGTAGGCTCACTGTCATTGCAACTGCTGCGTGACTAATCAACTCTGCCACGAAAATAAGCGCAAGAAAAACTGGAAAAGAATGCTTTGATTTTCCTCACCAAAAATCGGCGGTAGTCAAACACCTATGCAGACGCTCTAAAACACCATCCATTAGGAAGTTTAGTTGCCGATGCAAAAGCTTTAGGCCTTTACGTACAAGAAAAAAGTGCAAATTTGCAGGCATAGTTTGGACATAGGGAACGCTCAAAAGCAACATACAGCACCTTTACCGTAACAAACTCGGCCACTGCTTGAACACTTATTGAACAGATTCCTTTTTTTGACAAAAAATCTGCTTTAGCGAGGAAATACGATGACAGCCGAAGGCTGCTCAGGAACCTAGGTTTCTTCAATGCCATTAGAGCCGTCAGCACATAGGCCGCATAAATATCCAGTTTCTGAATTTTGTTTTAGTCTGAATTTCGATGAAAGTGTTTTGCTTAACGTTATGCATCACTCAAAGGAAAATGATTAGCTCTATCAGAAACCAGTTTTCCTTTTCCCTCATTTTGGTTGCTGCACATTTTTGGGTGTAGGTTTTTAGCGCGTAAAGTGGAAGTTCGAAAAAAAGAAAAATGGCCTTCGCCGACAGCTCATTTCCTCTGCTCACGTATAGGATATTTTGAACGACGAAAAAAATTATAAACCACAATATTATTTTAAAGACGATGATTTGTTTAATAACAAAGTATGTTGGATTTTTTCGTTAATTTTCAGAGCCTTATAGTGGAATGTTAGAAGACATAAATTGTTTTACCATCCAACAGCTCCTGCTCTTTTGTTCAACTTTTTGGACAGTGTTATACGTCTTTTAAAGAAAATATTTTGTTCAATAAAAGTGTACGTTGCGTTCAATTGCTCATGCCGATTTCTGTCAATTTTTAGCGGATCGTTAAAAAAAAGAGAAAAGTGACCTTTACCGACCCTTTTCGCATATTGTCGTATGCCATTTGAAAGGAAATGTTTCGTTCTATCAGAATGTACGTCTCGTTCTTTGGTCATTCTAAGCTTTGCTTATTTTCGGGTTACCAGGTTCAGACTAAAAAATTAACCAGAGGGTAGGAGCTGTTGGTAAAAATAAAGTATTTCTTCTGGACGCTCCACTTTAACGCTCTGAAAAGTAACGAAAACGAGGATGAATGAAAGCAACCTTCGCGTTACAACTTTATGCCAAAAATCTCATACATAAGCAGAAAAGGGGAGCACTCGGAAAAGGTAATTTTTTGACCCTCCATTTTAATTAGCTGAAAATTGACAATCATCAAAACGGAAAAGGCGAAGTACACTTTCTGATAGAGCAAGTTATTTATTTATTTATTTATTTATTTATTTATTTATTTATTCACAGCGTGGTGGTAGCCACGCAGCTAGCAAAGAAACAAAAAAAGCAGCAGAAACATTAATAGCGCAAAATTGAGAACTAAGTAGGCACCAACAAATGAGAACGGAAACAGTTATAGCAGGGCAACGTTGGACAGCAATCAAAATCTCAGATAATCCTGAGAGATTCTCGTTTCGGGCTAGAAGTAAGTTGAACTCCCGCAAGCTTCTATAGGTCAAGAATGCTGATCTGACTGTGGTCCTCGCTACCGGCACATAAAGCCGAAGCTTACCTCTTCCTGTTCTAGACAGATGGCCTCGGAAAAATATGCACGGGTTTATGGGCAGCTTTTGGGTGAGAATCTTTAGAAGCATCTTGAGATCGAATGATTGGCTTCTACATTCAAGAGACTTTAATCCCAACATCCTCTTTCTTTCTCGGCCATTTGGGATTAGCGAGTAGTCTATGCCAAAGCATCCATTACTGCTTTGCGAGTGAAATTCTTCTGAATTTCTTTCGAGCATGTCAATGTCTTTCTTCTTGAGAGGGGTGAACACAGTTGTGCCGAATTCAGCTATCGGTCGCACATATGTTTTATAAGCTCGCAGAAGCAGATCAGGATTATTGCTCTTCAAAACTTTGAAAAGGTTGTAGGTGCGAAAATTTGCCATTTTTACTAAAGATTTGTAATGAGCGTCAAAATTTAGATTTTTGCGTATTAGAAACCTAATATCGCGAACCTCGTCAACTACTCCCACTCTAAGTGTTGAATTCAGTAGTTTGTAGTCAGGGAAAGAGACCACATTTCGGCCACCAATTACTAAGCAGCAGGATTTCTCAGATGCAAGTGGTAGTTTCCACTCATTCGCCCAATTGGAAATGTAGTCAATAGCTGTTTGAACGCAAATAGAGTCTTGGTCTTCTTTGACAATCTTATAAATCTTTAAATCATCTGCATACATTTTGCATGTGCGTCTTGAAGTTCATATGTATAAATAAGGAAGAGGAGAGAGAGCACTCCGCCTTGTGGAACTCCAGTACACGTATTGAAAACGGTGGAAAATGCTCCCTCAACTTTAACCTGACATGTATTTCCAGTAAGGAAGCTGCACGTCCAATTAATTACCATAGGGTGAATACCGACCATGCTCATTTTGAACAACAATTGTGGTATCGGGACTTTATCGAAAGCTTTGGAGAAGTCGAAATATACCACATCAACTCGACTTTTACTTTCCATTCCTTCAGTCCAGTCATTGAGAGACGTA
Organism: Heligmosomoides polygyrus bakeri; assembly: GCA_947359475.1. Classification (NCBI taxonomy): domain Eukaryota; kingdom Metazoa; phylum Nematoda; class Chromadorea; order Rhabditida; family Heligmosomidae; genus Heligmosomoides; species Heligmosomoides polygyrus. The sequence goes on from OX375867.1 coordinate 70,591,264, forward strand.
AGCATTGAGGTTTCAACAGATCTACCTGGCAGAAATCCAAATTGGTTATCTGAGATTATCTTATTAACTTCATGATGCCTTGGAATATGTTTATTAACGATTTTTTTAAATTAAGCTCATTCAAATAGTATAAAATAATCTAAAGGACTTTCAGTGGAATTTAAAGCAAAATGTAGGGAATTTCGAGGACTTGTTTACGGCCTATTACTCAGAACTAACCGTCTTGAAACCCCATTTTAGCAAATGGTGTGCACTCCAGTGGGATGAAGTTCTTATCCCGTATCCCGTCGAAGATTCTCATAGAAGGAAATCAAACGACACACGAACAAGATTGACCAGCTCAAAGCCATCACAGAGCAGTGCTGAGATATGGCCGTTTCTCTGCCACATTAATGGTTGAAGTTCCACGTTATTTCGCCGTCCAATCCAGCGTGTCTTCTCTCCTCTGAACACAAAAATTTCAGGTGCCCGTTGGGAGAGCACATCATCATTTTAGGTGACAACTGCACATTCAAAAAGCAACAAACCACCAGTTCCATTTTATTGATTCTCCCTAAGAGCAGCTACTTGCGGTCAAGTTCAGCGGGCTTGTCTTCAGTAGATCAGCTGAACTCAGAAGCAGCAGCCTCGGAGCGAAGATGCTCGTCAATCGGTAACCAATCGGGAATTCTTCTTAGAAATTCAGTGAGCGCTGAAGTTGACAGGCAGAACATCAGAAACGAGAATCAAGGAGCACCTGCACAACGCTCAAACAAGGTGCACATGTACATAATGCTGACTGATGAGTGATAATATGGACATGCAAGGCGTTCCTTAAAAAATCCACGAGTGCGCAGAGGCAGCTCATCAGCGCCTGAATACGGTAAGGATCCGTTCGATGCACTGTGCAAACAAACACATTTTGATCAAATTTTTCATCTGCTTTCTCGTCAATGTTTCTCCTCCTGAATTTTAGGCTCATCCCCTAACAAAAAGGCACAGTATGCACTTCGTGTGGTCCCTCCAGCGATTCGTTCTCCTCAACTAATAAGAAAGCCGTTTATTCATTTATCAAAAGCACTTGGCACGAACTCGCATGTATCAGATGGTGGAAGATTTGGCGTTCCCAAGTGTGGTATTGCATCAGCACCAGAATACGGTAAGGATCCGTTCGATGCACTGCGCAAACAAACACATTTTGATCAAATTTTCCATCTGCTTTCTCGTCAATGTTTCTCCTCAACGGATGAATTTTAGCGGCATTCCAGCAGGCGCTCACTCCATTCGGCGCAAAGCCTTCAGGTCAGCAACTATTTATACCACCTCTGCTGCTAGACCCTTCATTAGCGGATTCTCTTCAAACATCCTGCAGCAGCACCTACCGAACGTCCTAACCAGTTTGGCTCGGAATCGATCCTCGCTCCGAGGAAAAGCAGTAAAGTGAATTACAGTGAATGTGTAGTGAATGGCGAAACTTTAGGGAAGGAGCAACTTCGCAGCAAAGCGTGTCCAGCGCCGCACAAATTACGGACTGAGAAAATGAAATTTCAATTCTCACCAATTCAAGAAACTTCCCATAGCACTTACAGCAGCGAATACGTAATGGTGAGAAGAATTGGGTAATGAGAATGGTTGGCATTCCGACGGAACACTAGGAGTCGAAGGAAGGTGAGCGGTGCTGTAGTACCTATCGATCGCTCTGCAACGTCTCAGTCACTGGAACATAACAGTGCATTTCAGCTTTTCATAAAACTCTGTACTGAAAGCTAATTACTAGTTTAACTAAGATAAACTCTCACACATGGTACATCGCTACCAATGGCGTTTTTGACATCCTCTTGCTCATGGTGGGATTTCTCCTCTGAACGATTTCTAAAAAATGACGGCAAGAAAACGAGATTGTTCACAGATTGTGCAGAATTCAGCAACATTCAGCTCCATATTCCTCAGATTTCGGACCGCTGAACTAAACGATGTGTTGTTTAAAGTTGGGTGGCTTGGAACTCTAGCGATCCTTTTAGACTGATCTGAGCTTCGCAACATCTGCGGGAGGCTAACTCTCCACTGAATGTTCCATACATCTTTTTTGTGTTATTGCCCATTGACCTGGTCTTTAAAAACACAACTGCTTGTCAAAAAAAGCTTTTTCTGTTTTCTGGCTAACGAAAAAAGGGATCAGTGCGTTGCCCATGACCTACATAGTCCAATCAGGAAGTCCAACTATACGAACCCCACTTATGCAAAGAAGCGACGTAGGAAGCAGGATACTTATTGGTACTGCAAACCCTGGACTCTTCCCATTAGGATATGATTTGGATCTTCCTTATATTCATTCCTCTGCACGATTTTCTGTTCTGAGCAAGGGTTTCCATTATTTTAAAAGTCTCTAAATCCTTCGTCACTATTTTAATGCTAGTTTTCAGTGAATTCTTTCCTGACCCTACAGGTAAACTTCGATTTAATTCTACCTTAGTAATTTCAAGATTCAACCCGTAAGGCTCTAGTACTCGAAAACATGGCCTATTGGCTTTCACGAAAAGGATTTAAACTAATTGATTTTTACAAGACACCTTCTCAGAAGCAGACCAAAATTCTTTTTGTAGCGGTACCAAGCACTCGTATTGATTCGAGTGATAAATTTTTAATGGAAAGAGAGTCAATGGATAAGGTGCGGATTGAATTCAATTTCAGCAAACGCTACTCAGAGCTCACCATCAGAAGAATTACGTTGCTGAGAAGAAGGCTGTATTTTCCAAGGAGACCATGGTATCAATGACTGGCGCAGTCATTTATGCCCCACCATGAAGGCGTGCTGCTGTACTTAATCATAAAACTTCGCCTCCAAAACCTCAGTCGGAGCTTTCTGACGAACATACGACGAAGGTATTTACAAAACTGTGTTGAAATCAAGCAATAAATTTATTCGGAATTAAATTTTCTTTGATGTTCAGAAAGCCATTTTCAAAACGCATTTTCGCTTCGCCTCCCATTTGCGTCTCCTTACAATCCGGCGATCTTTGAAAGATAAGAACACCAGGGGCATACATCGAATAAAGTCGGATACAGCCACAAAAATATATGTTCGAACGCTGACCGGGTCGGAACTGGCAAAGGGCAAGGAAGTTGCGAGGTCTGGTCCAAATGCAGCTGAGCAGACCTAGCTTACATGGCAAATGAACGGGAGGCAGAACGACTTCAAGAGCGTTGCGGGCAGAACAATGCCAGGCTCTCTTATCCATCCTCGCCACTCCATAGCGCGAAAGGCATTAAAACTGTGGCAAATTTCTGACTACTTTGCCTTCGTACTGCTAAAGTTCGACACGATGTAATTACCACATCCGTTTTCTGCTTTTCCTTCTTTCATCGAAACCCGCGACCTTGATTCCCTTGTCGATTAAAGTATTCTTCGGGAGCGATGCCAGCGCCATACCATTCTCAAGAATTCGTCGTCTATCATGCCCTACCCAGATTCAATATCTTTAGCTGTATCCTACAGCATTCTTTAGTCCAGTGGGTAGACAAAAACACAGATAAGTACAAAACTGACAGCATTTATCCCCGACCCAATGCATAAGCATGGCGCGAGTTAGTAAAACAGGGTTCTCATTGCGCTTAAGGATGAACCTACTCTTAACAAGAGGAACTATTAATAATAGAAATATTAACTAGTAATAATAGAAAAGAAGCTGAAAGAACGAGTAGCAATTTCAGCAAGAAAAGAGCAGGGCCTTTCGGAGTTCTTCGTTCCTCGTTGTCTGCTAAGAATGTAAGAAATTTTTCTAAATGAGCTTCCAGGGGAAAAAAGCAGAAGTCTTCACTAAAAGCAAGAACAACAATTCGGCTGACAAATTCTACACTACGTCCGAATCCCGTCACAGTATTTAATCTTCTTGCTCAACCCGACGAATTCTACATTAGCGAGCTGTGAAGAGGCAAGCAGAAGAAGAACTGATGTACGTAACAATGACCATTCTGGGCGTTTCGCCACCTTCACTTCAAATGGCGTTTCTTCGTTGCGTCGTCACAACAAAGAGCTCTCGAGTCATTCGCTTGGTGTCCGATTCCACAGCGTCAACGCCTTACATATTGCCGCAGTACGGTAATTACCGTAATTCGGAGGAGGGTCGAATTTGTGTCGCGTAAATTGACACCGCACCAAAGCAGCAGGCAGCGAACCGGTCTCCGTCATCCGCTCACTCGCAGCTACCGTATCGAAGCGATTCGGCTTCCGCTCCGCTTGCGAGATGAGAGAACTCGACGAAGGCCGACCGACCGACCGACAATTATCGCATCGCGCTGCTGCTGACCGTGGCGCATCTACCGTAGCCTGCGCAGGGACCTGTTCCGAATGCGATTTGCCTATAGAGGGCGCAAATTGCAGCACAGCACACCTCTCCATCTTTGAAAAACGATGGAAAGTACGCCTACGGTGAGAAACAGAGTAGTTTTTGAGATTCCAGCAAGAAATTCAAACAGCGACCGTGACTGAACCACACCTGGCTACATACATTTGTCCTCATCATGAAACTCTTCAGGCAATCCTGAAAATGCCTTGTTCAATCGGACTATCTGTTTGAACACTAGTTTGAGCTTCTTTACATTTACACATACAGCGGAGAGCATTGCATAATCAGAGGCTGAATGCGTAAAAGGTTGTCGATCCTATAAAAATTGCATTAGGTATCTTTTTTTTTACGAAAATTTCGAGGTGCCTGTGAATTCTATTCTATTCTATTCTATGAAAAATCTTATAATCTTAAAAATCTTGTAGGGAAAGCACTTAGGTCGTCCTCAGAAATTGACACTTGTAATTTTATAGAGGGCTTTGGAAGTAGATGTCGCTCCTTCAGGCAGCAAACTGCCGTGTCATGACGTCCTGGGAAAATCTAAAAACATGAAAACCTCTCATTGACTTTAGATCTGCGAACAAGAAATCTTTATTTTTCACTGTACAACTATCGACATTAATTTTTTTTTTTGAAATTCAGTCCTATTTTTTTTACTCCAGGAAACACAACTGCTTGTATATCTCCGCATTGTCGTAGCCACACCTGGAAAAAATAACGTATTAACAGATGCAAACATCATTTAAAAAACTGAAATTGAAGACAATCCTCTGCCAAAACCGAGAGAGAGAGTACGACCTCCCCCCCCCCCCCCCTCCCTCCCCCCCCCGCGACGACGCTACAGTACTGCCCCACTACCCTTCGATTCCCAAACTCAAGCTTGAAGCTGGTCAGACCTCCGCCAGAAGAAAGCAATGCTCTACTGTTGGTGGGATCTCCATGAAATACTTTACCGTGAGCTTCCTAGAGCCGGTGCTACAGTGACCGCGAAGATCAGCGCTGTCCAATTGCAAAATTTGAGTGAGGGCAGGCAACAGAAACGATCATGATGAAAGAACTTTTGCTTTCCTCACGAAATTGTTCAGCCACATGTTGCAAAGATGTCTCGCCAAAAATTTCAGTAAAGATAAAAGTTAAAGTTGAGTTGAACTCGAAATCACCCTTCCACGATGCCACATCAGGACATTAAAAACTACGCTACTAATGGAAGGAGAGCTGATACACCTTTCTTACCCTAGCTGCTCCATGTTATTTGGACGTCACTTGCACGTCGATCAATAACATTTGCGAAAATTTACTATTTATGACCCAAAACGACGTAAATCGTAAAAATTGCCAAAAATCACCGTAAATCATAAAATCGTGAATCGTAATTATGCACACCGCTGTCCAGGAAGTTGCAAGGCTACAGAGAATCTCCTATAAACTTTGTCTTGCGGCGCGCTTAAGCAAGTGATTCCGCTAGTTTTCTCCTATCTCCGCCAAAGGTTAAAGTTTCGGAACCATTCGCTCTGGCGCCTATGATGGCGTCAAAATTAATACTCATGCCGCTGTTTTTTTTTCATGAAAGAGTCACGTTCATGTAGAGATGCACTTCACAACCCGATATTACACCTTGTGTTACGGAAGCGCCAAGCCTTTCACGTGTGATAAAGTAAAGCTCTACATGGCAAATTGCTGACTTTGTGAACTATAATTTCGGGCAAGTAAAAATGCCGACTCAACAATGAGAAGCACCGAACTCGTTCAGCTTGTTAACAAGGGGTCGCACTGCACCAGATTACAAGCTGCAGATCCTGTAGAGAACGCTGTAGAGAACGGAATAAGTGGCAGTCCGAATACGGTGGATGAGGCAGAACCTTCCATCCTAATTCGTTAAGCTTTTCCAGCGTCCGTTTTGCACAGTGCGGTCTTGCATTGCAGTGATGGAGATGGAGAACGCTCTTTCCGTTGACGATCGCCGGATACTTTTCCAGTAAAGCTTGATTCATTGAGCTTGATTTCCAATTGCTCACAGTAAATCTCTGCGTCAACGGTCTGTCCAGATTTAAGCATTTCAAAGTGGACAATTCCATGGAATTCCACCAAACACCTTTGCCTTTTTGAGATGAATATTCGGCTTTGCAGTACTTGGTTGTTCATTTTTGGAAAGCCACGGATTATCGCACAAGATTTTGCGCTTCGGATTATCGTACAAGTTGTTTTTCATCTTCTGTGATCAGTCGATCAAAAAACGGGTCTGTTCGGTGTCGCTGAAGTAGTGCTTTGAAAAGCGTCGATCAGTTCGCACGGTTCTCGGCGGATAAATCGTGCGGTACCCAAACACCTGCTCTGCATACCTTGACAATCTGGCGTAGAAGGAAATGTATGGTTGATTTAGGTTCGTTGAGAGTACTCGAAAGTTCCTCCACTGTTTGACAAAGACTCGCCTCCAGTTCTGCAATCAGCATGCGTTGTCAAATGCTACGGGTCTTCCTGAACGAGAGAGTCGGTGAGGTCAAAATTACCGGATTTTAACTTGTAAGACCATCTCTGGCATTTGCGAACGTCCACTGCATCTGCATATACATCGCAGATATTTTTGGAAGCAACCATTGCGTTACTACCCATCCGAGATTCGAACAGTACGCAATGCCGAATATGTTCCTCTGAGATTTACCAAGTCATTTCATCTGAACTTTCAGGCTAACAATTCAGCGAATGGTAGATTCTAAAAGTGCAAGTCTCATTTACCTTAGAATCGCTTTAATGCACCTTCGAAATGCACAAATCTAACGACAAATAATAAGCTAAAACCGTAGTGCACGAAACGACATTACTTACTGGATGACCTAATAATTTGCGCCTTCGTATATCTCTCACGTGGGAAGAGAGACATCGTGCAATGGATGAGCATAGTAGGAATGTTTCTTCTTCTGAAAATAGTTTCCATAGTAGTTCTCAACAGCCGGCTCTCACAGTCAACTTTCTGTTTTTTCCAACTCTCCTGAAGGAGATTCCATCCATCCTCCTTCTTCGGGAAACTCTTAAGAGCTTCTAGCAATTCTCATGGTCAATTCCGCTGATTGCTGTCTAACGTCAGATCGCTGGTTAAGAATGCAGATTCCTTGACTACTGCCGTTTGTGAACTAAATTCGATCTTGCTTTTCTTACCGAGTCCTGCCTCGCTACTATGCTAAGTGTACTCAACAGCCAATATAAAGGTACCAGATGCGATAGAAAGTTCAAAAAAGGTGGCGGTATTCCCTTACGTATGAGAAACTATTTCGACTGCAGGAGTGTCAAAGTTGTAGCACATCTAGTTCGGATAGATCGATTAAGGTAATCAGTGACTTTTCCTTTGTGAACATTCTTGTACTCTTCTTGGAGACTTCAACTTACCAGAATTACACCCTGCTGAAAAACTGCATACTCCAACCAAAATTTCGCAAGGTTTTCTTGAAACGGTTGCAAGTCATGATTTCCGTCAGCTTGTAAACTCGCCTACAAGAGGCAGCTCCTTTTTAGACCTAGTATAATCATTGATCGACAACGTCTAGGTTGGGGCACCTTTTGGCAATAGTGATCATGCAGCAGTAACGTGTAACATTAGTTTCGAAATTTACCACAAATCGTAAGATGGAAAAGTGATTTCAAAGGGCGATCTAAGACGCGATTATTGAATATTTAGCTAAGATCGACTGGATAGGTTCATTCACAGATACCAAAACAGTAAATGAAATGTATGGAGTAATTTTGGCAGTTTTAAATGACACTATTGAACTGTTTGTTCTAAAAAAAGTGAAAATCGCTCAACAGGTTTTACCAGAATACTTGCATAAAATGTTGCAGTGTCGCTTTTTCATTCGGAACAAAGCCCTTTGCAAAGGAGATCCAGGCGTTTGGATGAAATATAGGTGTATAATAATATATGGCTTACAAATTTACAAATTGAAATGGGGATCAAACGGTAACAAGCTCATGTGGAAAAAAGGTTGGTTGAAAGTAGAGATCGCACCATATTTTTTAGATATATTCAGCTAAAGGCAGGGAATAAAGGCACGGTGCATACATAAAAATAAAGATTGATAAAAACTAAAAAAATAAAAAACTAATAAAAAGCGCAAGGCCGATACTTTGGCTAACGTTTTCCAAAAAAATTTCAATAAATCACAGACGAGTCTTCCCAATCGTTCATTTTCCGAAGCTGATCAGCTCATTCCTACCATGCCTACCTCTCTCTGGTTCTATCGTGACGAAATAGTAAAACTCATGAACAATTGCCAAACTCGCTCTCTACAACGCCGGATGACATTTCCCTTTGTTTTGGCAAGGCTTTACGAGGAAGACCGGAACGCAACAAGATGCCACTGGGTGAAAGATATCACCAAGCCCCCCACCGAAGACAACATAGTAGTGTTCGCCATTCCTGTTATTGGCAACAATCAGATTCTATATGGACACATATACTAAGGATCCTGCATTGGTGGAAGAAATCGACGCCAATCTCTACGTCGACAATCTATTCGTCAGCGCGGAATCGACAACCGAAGCCTCAGAAGAATACAAGGCCACGAAGAAAATCTTCGGCGAACTCAACATGAACCTGCGAGAATTCATGTCCAGCGACGCGGACTTGATCGCACGAATTTCGCCTGAAGACCGGTCGATCGACGAAACCCCAAAGATACTAGGAGTCCGATGGAATTCCAACGACGATACTCTTTTCATCGACAACTGTCCCTTGAAAACGACAAGAACTACGAAGCGAGCCATTTTCAGTGCGTTAGCTGCCGTGTACGATCACATGGGATGGCTCACTCCTCTCATTCTCAGAACGAAGCAGTTCTTCCAATACCTATGGAGCAAAGACTACGATTGGGATACCATGCTGACGCCCGACGACATTCGTAAATAGCAACAACGACGTCCACCTGCTCATGGCAAAGTCAAGATTGCCAAAGATAAAGGAAAAATAATCGTTCCTAAAATGGAGATGAACGCTCTCACAATGGCTGCACGGCTCACAAAGTCGACATTAGATGAGCCCAAGAACTCCATTATTATAAACTCAATACGGATCTTCAGTGACTCGCAGATCGCTTTACACTGGCTGAAGAAAACAGCACCAGAAAAGGAGTAGAACGTCTTGTACACAACAGGCTTCGCGAAATCAAGGCCATTGCCGACGTCCTGCGTGAAAAGGAAATCGAAGTGGAATTCGGATATATCAGTACTGAAGACAATCCAGCAGATGTCGGAACAAAAGGAACAACGGCAGAAGAATTCCAGCAAAGCATGTGGAGGACACAGCTACGTCAACCAACTGAATTCTGGTCGCCAGCAAACACAACATTCCAGCTACAAGGCGACAACGAAGCCGTCAATCAGCATGTCTTGGCAGTACAGTACCGGTCGCGTCTTTTGAATAGACGCTGAAAAAACCGCCCTTTTGCGGTTTTTGCGTCTTTTTGCTATAACTCGTCCAAATGTCATCCATTTGAAAAAGCAGGAGCATATTTGAGCTCAGGACAACGAGCTCTATCGTTTGGTATATATTCCATATGAAAGATCAAAAATGGCCAAAATTGAAAACTTGCGCTCCATTGAGAAGGCCGGCCGCGGACGAGTTGTCGGCCGCAAGGCATCGAAAACCGCTGCATGCTCACAATTCCTCTAGTTTGAGGTTTTTTTTGAGAAACGGTTGGTACCGTTGATTCATCTCCTCGACATCTACACGGTCATATATACAACTTCGCCAAACCACCGCATTTTCGCAGTGGGTGGTCAAAGATGGTTGGAGCAGACTTTTGCTAATGGAGAAGTTTATATTCCAGGACTTGCATGTTCTCGGAGCATCTCAAGCACGGCTTAAACTGTTTTGTCATGTCAGGAATCCTCTGAGGGTGCGCTGTGCACAATGTATATGGGATCGAACCTATCAATCGACTGGGCGCGACAGCTCGCAAATTGCACCGCGGGCGTGTTCTGTTATAACTCTGTCAACTTCGAGTCTTTCCGACTGCAAGGTGTGGATTTTGTAGGCAGTAGAAGGCTCAAGAAGCGCGCTGAAACATAGCGACGTAGCTTAGGACTGGATAAAGTTACAGAGGTGCGAAAATGCAGGCAAACCTTGTGTGACACGATTTTTTCCGAGATCAGTCGACTACTACAGGAAGACGAGGCGAGCTAATGGCATCCAAATGCACGCGCGAGCACAAGACTGAAAGCACTTTACGACGACATGCTCGTAGCAGTGGCGAGAACTGTTATCTAGGCGAGTAAGAGCACGGAGAACATAGACCGTTTTTGTTCTAAATTGCACGCGCGGGCGTGTTCGGAGCGCGATAACTCTGTCAGCTTCCAATTTTCTGGCCGGAAGATGTGGATTCCGTAGGCAGTAGTATGCTCTAGTAAAGCGGCGGTGTGAAATTGCAGGTTGGGCATGTTTGACACGATTTTTCAGAATTCGGTCGACCGCTACGGGTGCACGAGGCGGCTAACGACATGCAAACTCGCGGACGTGCAAAGCACCGAAGGCATTTTACTATGATCTGCTCCGAACTCTCCAACTGTTTAAACTGTCTTAGCTGCATCTGCCATTTTAGAGCTGCGGACGCAGCGGTGAAGCTTCTTCCGCCCTTACTCGTCCATGTTCGAGTTTTCGAGCCCCAGCCAGGATACCATTCTGTTCAGCTTGAAAAGCCCTATCGAACGGTATCAATTTCGACCAATTTTGAAAACATCGATTTTTTGACAGTTTCGCATCAAATGCGAGGCGGCTCAAAGCCGCGGCAGAAGGACAATGACGTCATCGAAAATCGACATTTTTGAGCCGGGCCAAGTCTGATACCGTTCGATAGAGCTTTTGATGTTGAATTGAACGGCTTTACTGCGAGCAGCAAGAACTGTAGTCTGGGCGATTAAGTAATGTAAGTAACTGTAATCCGCGGAGAGCATCAACCGTTGTTGTGCTAAATTGGACGCACGGGCGTGTTCTGAGCGCAATAACTCTGTCAGTTTCCAATCTTTGCAGCCGGAACGTGTGGATTCCGTACGCAGCAATATGCTCTAGTAAAGCGCCGAAGCATAGCAAATTATCTTACGAATTGGCAAGGTTACGGCGGTGCGAAAATGCAGATTGGGCATGTGTGACACGATTTTTCAGAATTCGGTCAACCGCTGCGGGTACACGAGGCGAGCTAACGGCCTGCAAACTCGCGTAAAGCACCGAAGGCACATTACGTGCTCGCAGCTCTCTAGATCCCTAAACTGCTTTAGCACAATCTGCCATTTTGGAGCGGCGGAGGGCGAAGGCGAAGTTCCTTCCGCCCTTACTCGCCCACGTTCGAGTTTTTGACACAAGAGATAGTACCGCTCTGTTCTGCTCGGAAAGTTCTATCGAACGGTGCCAATCTCGTCCAATTCAGGGAAAAGTGATTTTTTGACAGTTTCCCCCGAGGACGAGGGCGCTCGCTCTTCGCCGAGCCTGCCCGGCCGATGACTCATCGAAAGTCGACGATTTCGAAAATTGCCAAATGTTCTTGTCCAAACTTCGTCCTAATCGTCTGGGGTTATTTTGAGCGCCGATTGCGAATCCCACGTCCGTTTTTGAAAATTTCACCGATATTGGCATGTTACAGCCATTTGAGGTTGGTAGGGTTAGGGTCACTGACCACCATCAGTTATCGGGATGGGTGGTCTCCTGCCATAATCGACCAAATGGACCTCGGCATCGTATTCGGCACCCTGAATAACCCCTGCCCTTAGAGGAAGTTTGAGCAAAATCGGTGTTCCTGTCCCGACCACCCTCAGTTATCCAGAAGGAAATCCAAAACCTATCGAAATCGGCGGAATTTTCAAAAACGGACATCGGATTCGTAATCAGCGCACCAAATAACCCACTAGAAGATTTTGAACTCAGTTTGAACAAGAACATTTCGCAATTTTCGAAATCGTCGACTTTTCACCCACACTGCGACTGGGAGTTTCGGAAAGGGTCTCCATGACGTAGAACTCTCCTCGGTTCTCCCTCCAAAACGTCGTTGCATGCCAAGGCTCGGCGAAGAGCGAGCGCCCTCGTCCTCTGGGGAAATTGACAAAAAATCAATTTCCCGGAATTGGCCGAGATTGATACCGTTCGATAGAGCTTTCCGAGCCGAACAGAACGGTACTATCCCTTGTGTCAAAAACACAAATGTGGGCGAGTAAGCGCGGAAGAATCTTCACCGCTGCCCTCCGCAGCTCTAAAATGGCAGCTGGGACTAAGGTAGTTTAGGCAGCTGGAGAGTTATGGGCACTTCTTCTGATTTGTCAACGTACGCATTCGTAGGCCGCTAGCAGACGGCGTGTTCCTACAGTGATCGACTGAAATCGGAAAAAATCGTGTCACACAAGGTTTAGCAGCATATTCGCACCGCCGTAACATTGTCCATTCATAGGCTACATTGCTGTGTTTCAGCGCACCTATTGAGCTTTCTACTGCTTACAAAACCCACAAGCTGCTTCCCGAAAGATTCAAACGTGACAGAGTTATTGCGCTCAGAACACGCCCGTGCGTCCAATTTAGCACAACAACGGTTGATGCTCTTCGCGCTCTTAATCGCCCAGATTACAGTTCTTGCTGCTCGCAGTAACGCCGTTCAATTCAACATCAAAAGCTGTATCGAACGGTATCAGACTTGGCCCGGCTCAAAATGTCGATTTTCGATGACGTCATTGTCCTTCTGCCGCGGCTTTGAGCCGCCTCGCATTTGATGCGAAACTGTCAAAAATCGATGTTTTCAAA
>OX375867.1:70604555-70735263 GCA_947359475.1 Heligmosomoides polygyrus bakeri
CGTGTCACACAAGGTTTAGCAGCATATTCGCACCGCCGTAACATTGTCCATTCATAGGCTACATTGCTGTGTTTCAGCGCACCTATTGAGCTTTCTACTGCTTACAAAACCCACAAGCTGCTTCCCGAAAGATTCAAACGTGACAGAGTTATTGCGCTCAGAACACGCCCGTGCGTCCAATTTAGCACAACAACGGTTGATGCTCTTCGCGCTCTTAATCGCCCAGATTACAGTTCTTGCTGCTCGCAGTAACGCCGTTCAATTCAACATCAAAAGCTGTATCGAACGGTATCAGACTTGGCCCGGCTCAAAATGTCGATTTTCGATGACGTCATTGTCCTTCTGCCGCGGCTTTGAGCCGCCTCGCATTTGATGCGAAACTGTCAAAAAATCGATGTTTTCAAAATTGGTCGAAATTGATACCGTTCGATAGGGCTTTTCAAGCTGAACAGAATGGTACCCTGGCTGGGGCTCCAAAACTCGAACATGGACGAGTAAGGGCGGAAGAATCTTCACCGCTGCTGTCCGCCGCTCTAAAATGGCAGATGGGGCTAAGGCAGTTTAAGCAGTTGGAGAGTTAGAAGCAGATAATAGTAAAGTGCCTTCGGTGCTTTGCTCGTCCGCGAGTTTGCATGCCGTTAGCTCGCCTCGTCTTCCTGTAGTAGTCGACTGAACTCGGAAAAAATCGTGTCACACAAGGTTTGCCTGCATTTTCGCACCTCTGTAACTTTATCCAGTCCTAAGCTACGTCGCTATGTTTCAGCGCGCTTCTTGAACCTTCTACTGCCTACAAAATCCACACCTTGCAGCCGGAAAGACTCGAAGTTGACAGAGTTATAACAGAACACGCCCGCGGTGCAATTTGCGAGCTGTCGCGCCCAGTCGATTGATAGGTTCGATCCCATATACATTGTGCACAGCGCACCCTCAGAGGATTTCTGACATGACAAAACAGTTTACGCCGTGCTTGAGATGCTCCGAGAACATGCAAGTCCTGGAATATAAACTTCTCCATTAGCAAAAGTCTGCTCCAACCATCTTTGACCACCCACTGCGAAAATGCGGTGGTTTGGCGAAGTTGTATATATGACCGTGTAGATGTCGAGGAGATGAATCAACGGTACCAACCGTTTCTCAGAAAAAACCTCAAACTAGAGGAATTGTGAGCATGCAACGGTTTTCGACGCCTTGCGGCCGACAACTCTTCCGCGGCCGGCCTTCTCAATGGAGCGCAAGTTTTCAATTTTGGCCATTTTTGATCTTTCATATGGAATATACAATACCGCGGAAAAATCCGTCGCAAACCGTCGCATGCTCATAACTCCTAAAATTTTGAGTTGTTTCACAAACAGTTGGAACCATTCGATTCCACTCCTCGAGATCTATAAAACCATGTATAAAACTTTACCAGGCCACCGCGTTTTCGCTGTGGGTGGCCTAAAAGAATAACTGCAGCAGGCTTTTGCGATTGGAGCACCTTATGTTCCAGGACGTGCAGTGTTTTCGGAGTATCTCAAGCATGGCGTGCGTTGTCAGTGCTCTGTCATGCCTGGAATGTTCCGAGATTGCGCCGTGCACAATGCATATAGTATCGAACCTATCAATCAAATGGGCGGAAGCATGCCGACTGAGTTTCTATCTTCATTTAAGGGAAAATGTAAAGCCTTCAAGACTATTTTGCACCGTTTGGAGAATTTTATATGAAATTTCCGGCCGTCCTACTTAGGATTTGCTCCGGGTGGTCCGACGAGCCTTTGGAGGGTGCCGTACACAATGCACGTAGGATCGAGCCTATCAATCGAGTGAGCGGAAGCGGTTCAAATGTCGTGCTAAACAGCAACGCTTACCCTTTTTAGGTGCTTTACTGCACACGCTGGCAGCAGCTTATACAAATGAAGAGGTTTTAAGAAGCGAGAAGAGAGAGTGCGCCGTGCAAAATGCATATACGATAGGAACGCTTGAAATTAGATTCGATTAGAGGTTTCCGCCCGCCCTACTCAGGAATTGCTGTATTCCGTCCCGGCAAGACTTTGTAGAGTACGCTGTGAAAAATGCATATAGAATAGAACCTATCAATGGAGTGGGGCGACCGCTCGCAAATGCACGCGCGGGCGAGTTCGTAGCTTCAATAACTCTATCAAGATCAAATCGTTTCGGCTGCAACTCGAGGACTTTGTAGGCAGTACAAGGTTCTTGACGTTTCTAAAGCAGAACGGTGTAGCTCATGAATGGACTAAATTACAGCGCTCCGAAAATGCAGGTGAGGCTTGTGCGACCCAATTTTTTCCGATTTCAGTCGACCACTGCGCGAAGACACGGCAGGCCAAGGGCATGCAAATGCGTAGGCGAGCAGAACACCTTAGGTGCTTTGAGACGATATGTTCGCAGCTCCCCAGCTGCCTAAGCTGTTTTAGCCCCATCTGCCATTTTTGGGCGGCGGACTTTGCGATTGAAGTTTCCTGCTCTTTTACTCGCCCACATTTGGGTTTTCGACACTACCAATAACACCGTTTTGTTCATCACGAAAAGCTCTATCGAACGGTGTCACTCTCGACTAATTTCAATGAAATCGATTTTTTGACAATTTCCCATCGAGGAAGTGGGCGCCACTGGCCAAGCCGGCGCGGACGATGACGTCATCGAAAACCGATATTTTCGAAATTGGCCAAATTTACTCGTGCAAACTTAGTCCAAAATCATCTAGGCGGTTATTTGGGGAGCTGATTACGAATCCGACGTCCGTTTTTGAAAATTCCGCCGATTTCAGTAGGTTACTTCTTGTTTGAGGGTGGTCGTGTCAGGACCACCGATCGCCCTGTCTCCTGCCGTAAGCGTCCGAATGAACTTTGGTATCGTGT
Organism: Heligmosomoides polygyrus bakeri; assembly: GCA_947359475.1. Lineage (NCBI taxonomy): Eukaryota > Metazoa > Nematoda > Chromadorea > Rhabditida > Heligmosomidae > Heligmosomoides > Heligmosomoides polygyrus. The sequence continues at coordinate 70,607,414 of OX375867.1, forward strand.
TCGGCACCCCGAATAAGTCCCTGCCCCTATACGAAGTTTGAGCAAAACCTGATCCTGACTCGACCACCTCCAATTATCCTGGAAAATATCCAAAACCTACCGAAATCGGCGGAATTTTCAAAAACGGACGTCGGATTCGTAATCAGCGCCCCAAATAACCCCTAGATGATTTTGGACGAGAAAGTTTGGCCAATTTCGAAAATATCGATTTTCGATGACGACATCGTTCGCGCAGGCTTGGCCTGGAGCGCCCCCGTCCTCGATGGGAAATTGCCAAAAAATCGATATTTCCGAAATCGGTCGAAATTGGTACCGTTCGATAGCGCTTTCATGTCGAACAGAACGGTGAAACTGCGAGTGTCGAATACTCAAACTTTGGCAAATAATGGCGCAGGAAATTTCAACACTAAAACTCCGCCGCCCTAAAATAGCAGCTGGTGCTAAGGCAGTTTAACAAGCTAAGGAGTTGCGAGCATGCCATCGTAAAGAACCTCAAGTCTTCTGCTCGCTTGTGCATTTGTAGGCTATTAGCTCTCTGCGTCTTCCCGCAGGGGTCGACTGAATTTGGAAAAAATCGTGCCATGCAAGGCTAACCTGCCTCTTCGCACCGCTGTAACTTTGTACAATCATAAGCTACATCGCTGCATTTTAGAGCTTTACTAAAACATTTTGCTGCCTACAAAACCCACAAGCTCCACCGGAAAGGTTCACAAATGACAGAGTTATTGCACTCAGAACACGCCCGCGCGTGCAATTTAGCACAACAACGGTCGATGTTCTCCTCGCCCTTACTCTCTCATAATACAGTTTTCTCTACTCTAAATAACATAGTTCAATTCAGCATGAAAAGCTCTATCGAACGGTACCAAGCGTGGCCCATTTCGAAAACGTCGGTTTTCGATGACGTCATCGTCCGTCTGCCGCGGCCTCGCCCTCGATGCGAAACTGTCAAAAAATATTTCCAGAATCGGTCGAAATTGGTACCGTTCGATAGCGCTTTTCATGCTGAATAGAATGGTGCCATTGTTCCTGTCGAACACTCACACCTGGGCGAGTAAGAGATCAAGAAACTCTAACCGCTATCTTCCGCCGCTTTAAACTGGCAGCTGAGGCTAAGAGAGTTTAGGAAGCTGAGGAGTTCTGAGCACGTCATAGTGAAGCACCTTAAGCTCTCTGTTTGTCTGCGCGTTTCAAGGCCGTTTGCTCGTCGGGCCTTCCCACAGTGGTCCATCGAAATCGGAAAAAATGCTTCACACAAGCCTCACCTACATTTTCGCACCCCTGTAACATTGCCCCTTCTCAAGCTGCACCATTCTACTTTAGAGTGCTACTACAACGTTTTACTGCCTACAAGACCCACGAGCTGCAGCCGAAACGATTTGAACTCGAAGGAGTTATTGCACTCCGAACACGCCCGCGCGTGCGATCTATATGCATTGACGTACTGTAAAGGCTAGCTGGACAGCATTAGAGCAATTGCTTAGTAGGGCTGCTGGAAATTTATGATAGAATTCTCCAAACGCTCACTCTACCAGTTATCGAACCCACTCGATTGATAGGTTCATCTCTACACGATTTGCACACGGTGCACTCATAAGTCTCGCCGGGACAGATTGAAGCAATTTCCGAGTAGGGCGTCTGGAAATTTCTAAAAAATTTCTCTAAACGTTTCGAAATATTCTTGAAGGCTTTACGTTTTCCAGAAAGTGAAGATAGAAACCCAGTGGGCATGCTTCCGCCCATTCGATTGATAGGTTCGATCCTATATGCATTTTGCACGGGGCACTCTCGGAACATTCCAGGCATGACAGAGCACTGACAACGCACGCCATGCTTGAGATACTCCGAAAACACTGCACGTCCTGGAACATAAGGTGCTCCAATCGCAAAAGCCTGCTGCAGTTATTCTTTTAGGCCACCCACAGGGAAAACGCGGTGGCCTGGTAAAGTTTTATATATGGTTTTATAGATCTCGAGGAGGCGAATCGAATAGTACCAACTGTTTGTGAAACAACTCAAAATTTTAGGAGATATGAGCATGGGACGGTTTGCACCGGATTTTTCCGTCGCAAACCGTCTTTTTGACCGCGCGACGCGGGCGGTATTGTATATACCACTCGATAGAGCTCGTTGTCCTGAGCTCAAATATGCTCTTGCTTTTTTAAATGGATGACATTTGAACGAGTTATAGCACAAAGACGCAAAAACCGCAAAAGTGCGGTTTTTTCGGCGTCTATTGAAAAGACGCGACCGGTACCGTGCAGCGGAGCGAGCCTTCAGAATCTGTATTCAACGTTCAACGATTCCCAGCGCTAGACAAGCTCGAGGGAACTGCAGCATATGTCCTTAGATTCATTGTGAACTCATCAAAATGGCTGTCATTTCAACGCCGATAGGTCCTCGAAACCGCTATGCCGGAACTTACGAACCAGGAAGGAATAGAGCCACTTAAAGCAAGTAACCTGCAACAAGCGAGGAAATTCATCTGGAAGCTTCATCAGACGCAATTCAAGAAGGCAATCCTGACGTCGTCGAACATCAAGAAGGATTGCGATGTAATCTACAAAGCTGAACAAGCTGAACATCAAGAAGGATTGCGATGTAATTTACAGATGCTACGGACGACTAGGAAAAAGCCTGCTCTCGAAGGAAGCACAACTTCCAGTTATACTCGCACCGGACACGGACTTTGCCAAACTGGTTATCCGAAAAGCCCATGGTGATTACCACTGCCCTGTCTCCCGCACCATAGCCAAGTTCGACAGAAGTTCTAGATCCCACGACTGAGGAATCAAGTAAAAATGGCAATCCGATGATGCGTTCCGTGCCAAAAGTTCAACAACCTGCCATTTCGCTATCCTGGGGCTGAAGACCTACCTTTCAGAAAAGTGGTTCAGACATTCATCAGCTACACGGTTGTGCTTTAAATAGCGCCAAGGAACTTGTGCTGCCTACAATGTCCTCGAGTTGCAGTCGGAAAGGTTCGAACTTGATAGAGATATTGCGCTACGAACTCGCCCGCGCGTGCACTTGCGAGCGGTCGCCCCACTCGATTGATGGGTCTTCTTCTGTATGCATTGTTTGCGGAGCACTCCAAAGTCAACCTGGACAGTCTTCCAAAATTCCTGATTAGAACAGCTAGGAATTTCCATAAATCTCCTCAAACGGTCACCCTACAGGCTGCCGCGCCCTTTTGATTGATAGGTTCGATTCTGTACGCATTGTTCGCGGCGCACTCCAAAGGCAAGCTTAACAGTCTTAGAACAATTCCTGATTAGGACAGCTATGAATTTCTGATAAATCTCCTTAAACGGTCACTCTACAATCTGTTGCTCGCTCTACAGGTTGTCTCGCCCACTCGATTGATTGTGTGGGGCCTATATGCATTGTTCAACTCTACTGAGATTTATATGTCAAAAGATTTTGGGAAGTCCGCATTGGAACTCTAGAAAGCGGCTTTTTCGGCAATTGACCAGAGGACCTGCGTGGTACTGTAGACTAGCAACAGGTCGGGCGATCGCCCAAAAAAATTTTGTGCTGCCCCTTCAGCCACAATCTCGTGCTGTTTTTTGAAGTATAAAGCCAGAACACAACATCTTTAGTTTGCAAAGAGGTAACTACGCAGGTGCTGTACGGTGAGTTGGCCTGAAATCTTTCAGCTATGCGGAAAGTAAGACACATACAAGGAAAGGTTTTTTCTAAGAACGAAACAAACAACATAGAGGTTTAGATTCTGGCGCTGTCAGTAATACTCAATAAATGTGTGCACAGCCTTAGAGTATGTTGCGAGAGTGTGGCTATAAACTCATGCAATGGGGTTGAAACATGCACGCAGTGGTCAATGAGACTTCATCTTGTTCGGTACACTGAAAAGCCAGTCACTTACTCGTAGGACCATTAATTGGGGCGCTAGCCGTGAGCGAAGGCTATGCGTGATGTTGCATAGTTCAAACGACGAGATTCCTAGGACCTTTGAGCCAAGATTTACAATTTACTCATTGTATTGAATTTAGAGCGCACTAGAAATTTTTATAAACGCTTGCAAGTCAAAACGCTTGTACACACCTACCACTAGATTTGAGCTCGATTAATCGGGTCGAATAATTGTTCGAGCGATTTCGAACAATTAATCGCTCGATTACTCGAAAATCGTAAATCGTTGTTGTTCGAACCTTGCTCGAAATCGTCTTTCGCGAAAAACCATTATTCGAACGTTATTCGAAATCGACTTTCACGAGAAACCGTTATTCGAACATTATTCGAAATCGACTTTCGCGAAAATCATTATTCGAACATTGTTCGAAATCGACTTTCGCGAAAAAACATTATTCGAACATTCTTCGAAATCGACTTTCGTGAAAAACCATTATTCGAACATTACTCGAAATCGACTTTCGCGAAAAACCATTATTCGAACATTGTTCGAAATCGACTTTCGCGAAAAACCGCTATTCGAACATTACTCGAAATGGACTTTCGCGGAAAAGCATTATTCGAACATTGTTCGAAATCGAAGATGGGAAGACGTTCGAACATTGTTCGAAATCGAAGATGGCGAAAAAGCATTGTTCGAATAATGTTCGTAATCGAATATTGCGAGAAAAGTATTGCTCGGATATTGTTCGAAATCCAACAATGTTCGAACAATATCGAAAGTAGGCCGCTTGAGTATGGACCGTCTCCATTCTCCGAAAAACCTATGTTCAAACTCGCTCCACTTCTGCGCCTACGGTAATTTTCGGGAACGATTTGCGTTTAACTAGAGGTAATGCGATATTTTGTTTGTTGCTGTTGTACATACCTAGGATGTAAGAGCCCGATTTTTCTAGGCTATTACAATCCCTGAGAATTCTCAAAAATCTCATGAGCATTAAGCAGCGTCACGAAACTGCTGTCTATTCGACTCTGGTGGCGATATTACGATTTTGGCTACTATCTCATCCTTATGTCTAGTGTTGTGTATAGTTTTGTTCAAATGACCTATTCGAACAGGTATTCCAATGATTTTGATTCGAACTTGGATAATGAATTCGAAATTTAAAAAATCGCGTTTTTCGCATGTATTCGAATCCTAACCTTCATAAAACCACTTTTCGATTACGTTTGAATTCGAATACTCGAAAACTGAGGGCATTTGAAACCATGCCAATAGTCGAAAATTTTGCGAGAGCACAACTATGTATATGTAGTTGATCCTATACTGGTTGTTTCAACTGATAATAATAAGTTATAGTAAACTATGGTTTTGATAAAAAAGCCTGATAAACGTTTTCAAGTGATAAAATACATTTTTTGTAAAAGTGATTATGTATTACAAAATAGATGTATGGTTGTATCAGTGAAATGCTAACTGAAACTATTTCTGTGGGCCATTTCAAGCAGTTTGGGCATCGTTGAAAACCTTTTCTTATTGCGTGCTCCGATGGGAATACGGCGTGCTACCTAGGTTTCGGTAGTTACTGCGTATTGTAGTCGTCTGCTAGTGTCTGCGTGTGTTGGCCGGCGCCCCTCTGAACATGGAAGTTCGTCGAGATCGTTGCCGAACGTCGCGTCCGCCGCGGTCGCAGTGCATTAGAAAATGTTCTGCTTTACCATGTGCAGATCAGAGCAATTCCTCATTAAACGTGCATTAAAACTGCGGACGAATTGTCGCCGTCGGAAAAGGCGCTCTATGAACGTCAAAATCGTCATTCTTTTCAAAACCAACCCAGGCGCGAACCGCCGCCACCCGACGTGGCCCGCACGTCCAGCGTACTGCGCGGCGAAGCCTGCGACGGACGCTGGTAATGGGATAATGCGAGAATTTAGTGACATCGACTTGCAAATGAAGAATAGATAGCAAATTATGCGTAGAAGTGAGGAAAATCCCTTCCTTTGGTAGCACCTCAACCCTGGAGAATGTACACTACTTGCAAAATAAATGACCAAGTATCTTGCTATTCCGGTCTTCTAACTGGATTGTGAACGATGATTCAGTTGTCTTCCTAAGTTCAACCCTTTTCATTCACAACTGTGGTTTTGCTCTGTCTTCTTTCGGTTCTCTGTGGAACATGCCTTCGAAATCGGCGAAAAATGGAGTTATTCGATTGTTCGACTTTCGAAGACGGCGAAAAATCGAGTTATTCGATTGCTCGATTTTCGAAGACGACGAAAAATCGAATTATTCGATTGTTCAACTTTCGAAGGCAGCGAAAAACCGAGTTATTCGATTGTTCGAATTTCGAAGATGGCGAAAAGGCGAGTTATTCGATTGCTCGATTTTCGAAGACGGCGAAAAATCGAGTTATTCGATTGTTCGAATTTCGAAAAAAAATTGTCGAAAAGCTCAACTCTACCGACCACAAACATTTCTAGTCATACAGAAACATTTGCTACTGGTAAAATGGAACTTTGGGTAGAATAAGTAGGTCGTACGATAATTTCAAAATTTTCTGTTTTCTGACGAAGGCGACTTTCTGTTTTCTGGGAAATTTTTCAAAATTTCCGCCCATCCCTTTTGAGCACGTCGATCACCACTCCGAGCATCGGCGAGACTGTTGGCGTTAGGTTTCAGAAAACCTTCAGCAGACCTCTGATTTCCAGGTGACAGCCAAAGATGAGGGAAAAGTGTATCGAAGGCCGCTTAAGCTAATTTGCTGTGAGAAGCCTGTAGCCTTTATACGCTGTCTGCATTGTGGCCAGTCCTGTTTCATGCACCTTGTGCCTGTGTATCACAGATGTTGAACTTCTATATTCTTCTATACCATTATGTTGAATAGCTTTCTCATTGCCTTTTGGCTACAAAACCGCTCAGTAATGAACAAGTCGCAAGAAAGCTACTTTTCACAGCACACAGCTGGAAAATGCATAGAAAACGTCTGCAAATGGTTTAGACGTCAGAATCCCCCAAATCTTAACCGATTAATTGATATGCAAAAGTGCAGCAGCGCACAAGAACCAAACCCCCTACCCTTCTCGCAGGATGCAACGTCGATATGCTCTGCGCTCAGAGCCGCTTGCCGACAGAGTCATCGCGGGCGTATAAGACCCCGAACCAGGCTCAAGCGTGGAGTGTGATTTCTGCCAAAAATTTACGACCTCCCCTCTCACCAGAAGGGTCTTGGTACGACCCCCTCCTTCAAGAGAATCGCTGGATTTTAAATGCTAAGTTGTTTCTTACGTGGCAAACAATTTTAGAAAATGTGAAAGAAAGGAAAAATATTTAGTAATAATCAATTAATAAAATTTTGACGCAAATAAATCAATTAAGTGAAGATTTTTTAGGCACGGCAATGACATGGCAACACCCTGAGCACCGCTTCTTCTGCGGAAAGAAGACGTCATTTGGATTTGAATGTATCCACTAAAAATTTAAATAGTTGCTGTATATGGATCTTACCGAAGAAAGTTCACCTTCTATTTGTAGCATAAAAAAATCAGGCCTCTCCTAAGCAACCTTTCATGCGATCAGGTGGAGTGATTCTCCTGGAATTTTTCTTGGGGATTTTCAAAAGCAAAATGTTTCTTGGAACAAGGCTACCACTGGAGCTGACATTAGAGTCCACAATGGCACAGATTTTATTTAGCACTTGTTCAAAAAATGAAGTCTTACCTATGCGGACTCCCTTGCGATCTGGTGAGGTCATGCTCAAATTTTTTTCAAAAATAAAGATTTTCTACCTGAACGGATCTCTAGAGCTGACATGTAGCTTCACAAAAAGCTCAATCTTTTGCTGATACATAATAAAAATGCAGCTTATAGAGCTATTTTCGACATGATCAAGAAGGATGGATCACTGGTTGATTGCTCCTCGATGTGATTGGAAGGTGCTGTATTGCTATATTGTTCAACCGATCGTAACTCGCTCAATTTTGAGAGTTACGCAAACGCGGGTGGCACTCAGAAAACTAGAGAAATTTCCTTTCCGATGATCGTAAAAGCGCATTTCAAAAAAGGCATCCTGATGCGCGGCCGGGGGATGCGATTTTTGCTTGAAAAAAATTGGAGTGATTTTACAAGAACGGACATAACTCGCTTATCTTTAAGAGCTGAGCAAATGAAGGCGCCATTCAGAAAACTAAGATAAATTCTCTTTCTTATTTTGAAAAAATGATCTTCACGTGCGCCCGGGGTGTAATTTCTCGTCGATTTTTGCGGAAATACTTGCCGAAAATCGCAGCCCCTCGGCCTTGCATGAAGATGCCTGTTTGAGAAGCGGTTTTGTGATCACCAAAAGGAGCATTTTCTCTAGTTTTCCGAATGCCACCCGCATTTGCACATCTCTCAAAAATAAGTGAGTTGTGATCGTTTAAGTGACGGCTACTTCGCAAGATCTCTCCTTCCTGCGAGGCCGCAGATTGCGGATACCCGCACTTAAACAATCATAACTCGCTTCCCTTTAAGAGCTGTGCCCATGCGGGCGGCATTTCTGTGCGATTTCTGGCAAAAATCGCAGAGAAATCGCACCCCCCCCCCGGCCTCGTATGAAGATCATTTTTTTCCGAGTTTGATTTTTCATCCGTAAAATAGAGAAGTTTTTTAGTTTTCTGAAAGCCGCCCGTTTTTGCAAAGCTCTTAGAAGTAAGCGAGTTATGTCCGTTCTTATAAAATCACTCCAATTTTTTCGAGCAAAAGTCGCATCCCCCGGCCACGCATGAAGATGAAGGGGCTTCTTGCCTTTTTTTTGAAAGGCGCTTTTATGATCTAAGTAAGTAAGAGTTTAAGTATTGAGAATTAATACTTAATTTCAATTAAGATTTCTAATTAATTAATTAATTAATTAATTCAAATTAAGAATTCTTTAAGAATTACAGAACGCCTTAGTCAAGAAGCAGGCAACATCGGACTTCGAATTAGTCCCGAAAAGTCAAAGGTTATGTGCGTAGGAATTACGAGTCCAAAGGACGGCATCTACATAGGATCGGACCGTTTGGAAGTAGTGAACAGCTTCACCTACTTAGGAAGTATGATCGCCAATAATGGAGATGCTGAGACCGACGTTCGCTAAAGGATCGCAAAGGCGACAGCAATATTCCGAAGGCTCAGGCCACTATGGACGTCGTCCTCTATTTCAAATAGCGTAAAGCTGCGTTTGTATTCGTCGATAGTCGTCCCAACTGCAATGTACGCTGGCGAAACATGGAAGACGTCAACTAGCATCATCAGACGGGTCAACGCGTTCCATTGCAAATGTCTGCGGCAAATTATGAGGACACGTTACACGGACCACGTGACGAACGAAGAAGTATTGCGGCGCTGTCACTCAAGGTGCCTCTACGAAACCGTTACGCAACGTCGACTCCGCCTGGCCGGACACATCTTGCGTATGCCGAAGCACCGGGGCTGCTGAGATCAGCCATGCAATGGACTCCGCCAGGAGAACGAACTAGAGGACGCCCAAGAAACACGTAGCGTCGCACGCTCATGAATGACCTAAATGTTATGAATATTTCTAGGCAGGAGTGCGAAGAAATAGCCCAAGACAGGCAGCGGTGGAAAGACTTCGTCGCCCTATGCGCTCAACAGCACGGGAAGAACTAAGTACTATGTTTTATGATCATCGGAAAGCAAAATTATTCTAGTTTCCTGAACGCGACCCGCATTTGCATAATTCTCAAAATTGAGCGAGTTATGATCGATTGAACAAAGTACATGTATAGCACCTTCCAATCGCATCGACGCGCAATCGACCAGTGATCCATCCTTCTTGATCACATCGAAAGTAGCTCCAGATAAGCTACATTTTTTATTATGTATCGGTCAAAGATTGAGCTTTTGTGAGGCTACATTTCAGCTCTAGAGATCGACCCGTTCAGGTAGAAAAATCTTTATTTTTGAAAAAAAATTGAGCATGACCTCACCTGATCGCAAGGAAAATCGCTTAGGAAAGGGTCGATTCTAGAATATATATATATATATATACATATATATATATATATGTATATATATGATCGTTTTCTTAAGTTACATGTCAGCTCTAGAGATCGACCCGTTCAGGTAGAAAAATCTTTATTTTTGAAAAAAAATTGAGCATGACCTCACCTGATCGCAAGGAAGACCGCATAGGCAAGACTTGATTTTTTTTGAACAAGTGCTAAATAGAATCTGTGCTGTCGTAAACTCTAGTTTCAACTCCAATGGTAGCCTTCTTTAGGAAACATTTTGCTTTTGAAAAATTCCTAGGTAAATTCCGGGAAAATCACTTCACCTGATCGTTTCAAAGGTTGCTTAGAAGAGGCCTGATTTTTTCTGCTGCAAATTGAAGGTTAACTTTCGGTGGGAGTCATATACAACAACTATTTAAATTTTTATTAGATACATTCAAATCCAAATGACGTTTTCTTTCCGTAGAAAAAGCGGTGCTCAGGGTGTTGCCATGCCTAAAAAATCTTCATTTAATCGATTTATTTGCTTAAAACTTTATTAATTGAATATCAATAATTATTTTTTTATTATCTACAGACCTCTGCTTACAATACTTGCGAAAGAACCTCCGAAAAAATTTTTCCTTCGGAACCATGTTGAAGTATGACCCCAACCCCACCTGCGCGCCACGAGTTCGGGGGCCGAATTCGTGGCGCGCCAATTCCATTGCAACCTCAAGGGCCCTCTAATCCTTGGGTTTAACGACTTGGCAAAAAAGAATCACATTTTTATACTAATTGAGGGGTGGGTATTCTTCTTATATGACTCGTTCTCCCCATTCAGACATACACTTTAGAGCTTCTCTTATCAGCATCAGGCCTTTCCTTTTCCTTTCATCTTTGATTCCACTGAGCTTCTCTTTATTCACTGCTCTGTCTTCTGCTCTCACGTTTTCGACAGGTCTCTATTATCAGAGCTATCGCGCTTGGCAGCAGTCCGCTCTTCCAACCTCCCTCACGTCCACGTCCAGCGCATGAAGCCAAGGCTGCTTCGGCCTCCCTTTAGTACGTTTTCCGTGCACAGCCATCTTATGGCCTATTTTCCGAACGGTCTCGTCAATCGCACGATGAGACGACCACGTCACCCTTTCCAAAACTATAATTACTGACTATTATGCTCACTCCGGTGTCTTGGATTTTTTTCACAGTAAATAACAGGGGCGCGAAAAAATGCGTTACCTGAATGAAGACACTGATAAACACAACACAACACACTAAACATACTTCTATTAGTGCATCTTCCACTGAGCTGCCTCCAGTGGAAGATGCACTATTAGAAGTATGTTTAGTTGTGGTGTGTGCGCTGGGCGGGACTCGAACCCTATTCATGCTACACAGGCAGACTGCCAGCCTATTATTACATTCCCACCATCGCATAAATCTTCGACGATATCCTTTTTGGAATGAGCTATCCGCACGCACGTGATCGCTAAAGGCCTCCGCACACTTTTGCGGCGTTGCCGCTGCCCTATCCTTCATCATAGAGCAGGGACGCAGAGCGCGCCGCCAGCGGCGAGCTCAGCGACGCGCTGCCGCTGGGCGGCGCCGACGCCGCTCAGCGGCAGCGGCGATAATGATAGGAATCATTGTCGCCGCTGCCGCTCCAGCGGCGCCAGCCGAATCTGTCCGCGCTCTAGCCTTTTGCGCCGGGGATCCAAGAGTGGAAACGGGCGCGTCCTTTAAACTCGGCGGTCGATAACGCCGATCAGCTGATTATTTTCGGCGCTCGTCTCTCATTTTCTTATTTTGTCGTGCATTTCTGCTCTTTCCTGGGCTTTTTTGCTTCGTATCGGTTGTTACATTCAATTTCAGGTCGCCGACGACCGGCTGCGAGGCGAGGAGCCAGAATATCCCGCGAAGGTGAGTGATTCTTCAAGTTTTAATTTTTGCTGCTGGTTGTTTGGTTTTTGTTGTTGTCTTGTGTTTTTGTACTCTTTGTGTATTACATAGGTATTGGTTGTAGCTTAATGGTAACCAATTCATGTTCGTTTTTAGGCCGCTGAAGGCCGGCATCGAGGCGACAAGCCTGAATATCCCGCTACACACAGCGAATGTAAGTGCAGTCTTATCTTCTCCTTTCGATTACAGACCCGCGTCTTAATTGCTTTCATATTTTGGCAAGGGAGGGAATTCCAGGATGAAGGCAATTTTAACGGGTGCGCTAGTGGGCACACATCCCGGAGTCCCTTACCCTGCCCAATTCTTTGCTCTCCTCCGCGTGAGCGGAATTGGACATAACACAGCTTTCAAGGCTTTTCGAGATTCAATAAGGCACGTGGATGTCAAACTGCATCACATCAGGAATGGAAATGAACTAGCTCAGTTCACTGTAAGGTCTTCTTTGAACTGTTGACTGGACGCTTTTTATCGGCTTTCATTCCAGCGGCCTAGCCAACTTCAGAGTCTGGAGAAGTTGGAATCAATGAGACAGAATGTTTCCGGCTTTTCAAGGCTCTAGCAAAGGAGAAAGCAACGAAACGTAAGCCGAAATAGAGCGTCTAGAGCGTAAAACTATGGGTTTTTTGAGGCGCGTGGAGCATAGTTGGAAGAGGTGCCGACTGTCGCGTGCATCCGATACCAGGTTTCTATTTCGGGTTCCCCATCCAGGCTAACCAAGTCTTCTAACCCGCAGGTGTCCGTGAATTAATAGCGGACTAGTCTGTGAAGGATAAAGCGCCGATTTGTTCATCGCCTGGCCACGGCAAGTAATTTTATAGCCCAAATACGCATTCAAATTGCCTCCACGTTTTCCCAAGGAAGCTGTGTTTGTGGCGAGTCCCGCAAAGGGAGCGGTTAACGCAGATCCTTCTCCTTATCCTTGCCACTGTTCTGTCCTCTTGACCCGACATTTTCTGCTGTGAAAATAATGTTTGAGGAAACAGTTCTGACCTTTTAACTTCTTCCTCATCCGCAAACACATGTCTACGGACGCGAGGAACACCACGAAGTCGATCTTTATGCACGACCTCGATTTGGTAGGCAAGTTCCGCTGGATAATGGACGTCCGCATGCTTCTAATCCTACTTTTCAGCTGCACGTTGCTGTAGTTCCGACGACTCAACTGAGCCCATAAAGTGTAAACTCGAAGATATTTTGAGGCCGCCGGTCCAGCGACAGGTTTGTCAAATCTGCTCCCCTTGAATTGAGTCGCTTACCTTCCGATTTGATGTTTACTTGTGTTTACTTTAAAATAAGCTTCTAGTGAATGACCCATAGAGTATGGATTTCAGGATTTTTAAAGATGTGTCATATGGTAGGATGCACTGCGGTCCACGTCTCAATCCACTGGCTAGCGAGAAACCTGCAAGCAACTACGTTTGTAAGAAGAATCCACTAGTGTACTCCGATGACATCAGTTAGTTTCAAAGATCATTTAAGGCATTAATGAAAAGCTTATTTCACTGCCTTATCCTTTAGGATTGAGAAAGAAGTCGAAGTTTCTATCACTGTCCGTGAACTGGAGGGTGTAATCCGTATGAGGGAGACTTGGCGAAGATGGAACTGCAGCCGTTTGCATATGACAAACAAGTGGATGAGGCTCTTCGTCTTTTCCGTGTTTCCATCGATATGAATGAATTTATTGAATACACTCGTTTTCAATAAACTTCTCTATTCATCGCTTGTTGGAAAGGAAAGAAAAGCTGTTTTTAGTTGTTTCGCTCAATCGGTTCGATTCGCTTAAGCAGAAACACAGCTCTTCAAACTAAGTTTCGTGTTTGAGTTTAAGGAACTGAGTACTAGGAACTAGGACTTTACAGAACGTCCGTGGTTTTGCATCAATAAACAAAACAATGTTCTTCAGCCTCGCAACTACCAGCTATAGTTATGAGCTTGCACTTCTTGCCAATTTGCTTTGCTAGAAGTTGCCATTATCCGGGAGCAGCAGAACGTAGTCCATTCTGGAGACGACTCGTTCACAGCCCCGGCTGTGCCCCGAGCCAGCGGAGGGGTGGAGGGTATCTTCGCCGGCGGGTCGGTCCGGGAGCAGGGGTGTGCGTATTCGATTTTCGATTTACGAAATTTCGAATTTCATTTACGCACACTCCTGTCCGGGAGGATGAAGGATTGCCGGTGGTAGTGGTTTGAATATGCGGGATGTTCGTCAATCATACGCGTCCGACATTTGTCACGATCGCCCTGACAAAAACCACTTGAACGGGAGCACAAATACTCACATACGACCCCTCTAATCACAATAAATCTCCCTCAAAACTCGCCCAAGCACTCTGGCATCAGTTTTGAGCGCGACAACGTAAAAACACCCAGCTTCAAGCTCACTAAGCACTGCTGATATCACTGAACAGCTGATTCACGTTGATGCGGGCGCGCGATTCTCATCGGGGCGCGTTATCCTTCAGCAGCTGTTGGTTCCGACTGGAACGAGTACAGTACCTCGCCGTCGCCGCTGAGCGGCGCCGGCGGCCGCCGCTGAGCGGCGTGACTGAGCGATTTCGTCGCCCGCCGCCCGTCGCCCGCCGCAAAAGTGTGCGGAGGCCTTAATATCAACGTGTTGTTTTGATGTCCATCACTCTCCAAATGCAGGCAGGTGGTTCTATCGCCTTTTTCTTTACTGAGGTAACAATAGCGCTGCCACGCCCAACGGCAACGGCGGCGTGTCTTGCGCTTGCGCGTGATCTTGGAGCATTACTAACCTACGGAAAGTCATTTTTGTAAAATCTAACATCAGCTAGGTTTTGCTTATGAACTTCAGCACGCTTATCATCGGCTTTCTTTTCGGACCGTCTAGTAACTATGGTTGCGTCTACTATTTTCCCCTTTTTCTTTACTATTTTAATAATTACTCGAATATTATTACATTATACAATTCGCTTTCGAAACTTCCTGGTTTTCGAATATTCGAATTCGAACGGATACTCGAAAATTAGGAATTATTCGAATAGTCGAATAAGCACAACTGCACAAGAAGCTCGCTACGCAACATCGGTGACGCGTCTTCTGAATCCGGACGTTCAGAAATGCGCGTAGTTGCCGTTGTGTCAAGGAGGAAGTACCCGCGCTTCCCCTGCTGCGGCAACACCCCACGTTGAATAGCAAAATTTGCCCGCTTCCCCAATCTGACACAAGATGTTGACATTAGGCCTCCTTTGGGTAGGAACGATCATGCAACTATACGATTTAAAATTTCGTGTGCACAGAATAATAATAAAGGAGGCTAATTAGAGACTTTAGAGCAGCAGGCTATGGAAAAATCAAGGAACCTCTAGCCGATATAGACTGGATAGGAACCTTCAGAAATGCAGAAACCGTTGACGAAATGAATGAAACACTTCTTCATGTTCTCCATCATTTGATAGATTCATATGTCCCTACAAGGAAGATCGAGCCATGTAAGTTAGGTCTTCCAGATTACCTTAAGCGAATGATTAACCGTCAGAAATCTTTATGGAACATAGCCACTAGCTTTGGATACGCCATAGACTGGGCTAACTATGAACGGTACAGTAGAAAGTTAGAAAAAGCGCTATTCAGGTACAATATCTACGTTTAGAAAAGAAGCATCTTTTCTGCGGACAAAACGGCTTTTTACAAATATGTTAGATCTCGCTCTAGTGAGCATGGAACCATTCCGAACCGAACCTTGTAAACGCAGAGGGGGTAGTTGCGACATTAGCTATGGAAAAGGCAAATCTACTAGCGGAAGAGTTCCATAAGGTGTTCAACAACTCACTGGTATGCAACACTTTACTTGCGTCAATTCAGGGTGGAGCTCCTACCAGCTTTCCACAAATGAAACGTACGCTATGGTTCCATAAAGAATAAATTTTTGAAATACTGTCCAATTGGCCCAACTCACAGTCCATCTCTCCGGATTTCCTCCCGTTGTGCTTTATTCAAAACGTCATTGAATTATTGTTTTCCCGCTAGAACTGATCTTCAACATGAGTTATATGAAGGCTGATGTTCCCTTGAGATGGAGACGTTCGTTCGTTACCCCATCCGCAAAAAGCCTCCATATAGCAACCCTGGTAATTATCGACCCATCAGCATAACCTCAGTGTTTGCAAGAACCTTCGAAAAAATTGTAAAAAGGCACATCTTACAGCACATCGAGGGAAACGGCATCATCTCTAAGGAGCAGTTTGGATTTATGAAAAACAGTTCAGAAGAGACTGCTGAACTTACTTCTCTAAATCTCTTCTGATTGGACAAAGACTACCGAAAACAAAAAGTGAACCGATGTTGTCTACTTTGACCTCTCCAAGGCATTCGACAAGGTTCCGCTCGGAAAGCTGCTAGTCAAGTTAAAGAAGGTTGGTATCCACCCCATAATTGTGGACTGGGCTAAAAGCTTCCTCTCAGGTAGGACGTATCACGTCAGAATCGGAAATAATTTCTCCTCGGTCAACTCAGCTTCTAGCGGAGTGCCGCAGGGAGGAGTTCTATGACCTGTCTTTTTTCTCTTGTACACATATGAGCTCCCTGACGCTGTGTCCAGATTTGGAGTCTCGTGTAAAATGTACGCAGACAACGTTAAAATTTACAAAGAGGTCGACAAACCCGAGCCATCCAGTGAAGTTCAAGAGGCTATTAACTTCATCAAAAGTGGGCAGAAAACTGGGACCTTCCGCTTGCTGCTGAAAAATCACGATGCCTTGTAATACAGTCTAAGTCCCAAAAGTATTCTCCAACCTATAGGCATAAAGGTATTAACTTAGAGCAGGTTACAGAAGCTAAGGACTTGGGCATTCTCATATCTAGTGATTTAAAGTTTGATTCGCATTACAAAGCACTCGTAAAAAAAGAACACTTTCGAACATATGACTTGTTCAAACCATTGAAGACAAACGATCCTCAGGCTTTTTTTACGCGCCTACAAGTGCTATGTGAGGCCCATCATCGAATTCGGCATTTCCGTATTCAATCCTGTGAAAAGAAATACATCAGCCTCCTTGAAAGTATCCAGAACAACTACACTAGAAAGTTGTTTATGAGATGTTTTAGGGTGGGCTATGCCAACATTCCGAATGGAGCATATAGGGCAATACAACTAGGCCTACCATCTTTAAGTAGTAGAAGGAAAAAGGCGGACCTGATCATGCTATTTAAAATTATTACTAAGAAGCTCTCAATAGACCCTATAGAGTTTTTTGGTGTGCCACTGACTAGGAATCGCATAGGAAGACAGAGGTTGTATCCCAGAGTTGCTAGGTCTAAAGTTAGGTCAAACTTCCTCACATATCGAAATCTAAAGGAGCTCAACCTACTCATTGGCGACGATGAAAATGTGATTAACATGTATATGTCTCGTATTAGAAGTCTTCTCACTCGTAAAAGCTTTCCGTAGATTGCATATTGTTGTATTTCTCTGTAATTCTCTCGTGATATTTTTATTTGCTTTTTTACGAGTGGGGTAACCTTGTAACCCGCGCCTGAATAAATAAATAAACAAATATTACAACTAATACATCTATTGCTTGTGAGAGATCAGCATGTTCTAGAGACCTCCTAGAAAATCTGACCTACAACTGTTTGTGTACATGCCGGCTATATTTGCACATTTATTGATTTATTTATTTGTTTTGTACACTGGGAGGAGCCCTCAAAAGTGACGATAGGATGGAGGGAGCCCACAAAAGTGACGATATGGAAAACGGCAAAAGTTTCTTGTCCTAGTGATTGCTAATAGGGCAGGGTATTAATAAAAACTGTATCCGGGCAAGTTGGTCATGGTACCCTAATACCATTAGGTACATAGGTCTGTGCTGGAGCTTCGAGACACGGGTATGCCAATTACCCTCGTGGAACCAGCACATTAGGATGACGGAGTAGTAGAATATTAGACTAGCATGCACAAATACATATAGCAACTACCGGATAATCCATCTCGCCCCTAATCTGACCTCAGAGTTGCTTTCTATACACTATTGCAGGTAGATGCAGCGGTCACTTAGACCCTTGTCATACCATCGCTCACCCCGAGCGACGCCTAATGATATGCTCCCATATCGATCGGGCGGCGTGATGGGATCGATATGGGTGCATATGATTAGGCGTCGCTCGGGGTGAGCGATGGTGTGACAAAGGCCTTACAGCGAGGGGAGGCGTCCGATTTACGGGTCGTGGACCGAGTGAGCTTGGACAAAATCGGTTCGGTGTCCTCACTTTCGAAGCCGCTGTCAGACGCAAGTAGAAGCCGAAGTAACCTATAGACTCGTAGGGGGAATATGCTGGCCCGAGCTCAGACTGTGTTCGCGAAACCGGCAGCGGCTGACCGCGACCGCGACACTCCCGACATCTGAACCTTGGAAGTCGCACAGTAGCTCCTCCGTTTTAGCGTCTTCCCCACCGGAGGAAGACATATCGCACAAGAAAAGGCTATGGAATCACCAAGATCCAAATTTTTAGAACGATGCCCTCTAAAACATGCTGCATGGGCTGGGAATCCCTACCAGCTATGGTCTATTCGCTTCGCCGCTCTCTTTACAATATAGAAGGTAGCAGGACCTGTTCTGACGGAGGGAATCGTAGTTGGTCGAATAGCTGGACAAAACCAGTGAGAGCTTCATGCAAAATCCGGAGGGGTAGTTGTCGAGTTCGCGGCAGCGGCTCCCGCGCAGGCGACAGTGATCAATAGCGGAGCAGCAGCGGCTAATTACGGCGCGTCGGTGGCTGCCGCAGCCGCGATGACCATTCGTAAGTTCAAGGTATAAGCAACGAGCTCTTCAACAGGAGGTTGGCACAAGACTCTATACACTTGCGACACAGCCTTCGATGTCATGGTAACAAATCCGTTCTCCATCAACTACCCGCGACTTCGACAGTTATCTTCAGTATGTCGTCTCTTTTCTGTAGCTCGAAAGGGAATTTGTGCACAGTTTCACGTGAGAGTGAAATCGCTCCATAACCAACTTCATGTAACTGGAAAAGCCCACATCGGCTGGCTGAATCTGGCCAATGGCACCCAAAGGTATAGTACGAATACTCTAGGTGTCTCGCTCCGCGTGATGTCCGTTGCATATTTTGGTTGATAGAGGTAGAAAACATATTCCGGTATCATTCACCAAGCACCAAAGAAAGGCTAGCGATTGATGCTGGCTTTCATATCATTCGCTCTGCATAAATAGCAGGGTAGCGAATGATAGTCAGCAGATCCAAAGCTCTGACTCAGGTGCATATACTTTGTCCGATAATAAACTATTGGACTACAAGAGTGTATAAACCAAGGGCGCGAACCAAGCCCAAAAACAGAACCCCACCATAGGTTCAAAGAGCAGAACCCCACCACAGGTTCACTAGGTTTTTTCTCGGGGTATAGTAGCTTGAATCGCCGCTTCATTCGAGAAACAGGACCATGAGTCCAGAACGCT
This sequence comes from Heligmosomoides polygyrus bakeri, assembly GCA_947359475.1. Classification (NCBI taxonomy): domain Eukaryota; kingdom Metazoa; phylum Nematoda; class Chromadorea; order Rhabditida; family Heligmosomidae; genus Heligmosomoides; species Heligmosomoides polygyrus. Next base: position 70,626,646 of record OX375867.1, read on the forward strand.
GCCTGTATTGTAACCAGTCCTCCTGCTTCACACACTTTATTCCTGTGTATTACTGGTGTTGGATGCATCATTATATTGAATATCTCATTGGTTTGTGGTTTAAAACTGGTCAGTTACAAACAAATCGCAACACCAACCACAATATTTCAAAAGCTTTTGACAAAGCTCCGATACCGCAACTACTTGGCAAACAAAGTTAGTTTCCACAGCATACAGCTGAAAAAATCTGCAGACGACACCTGAAACTTGTGTAGACGTCAGGACCCTTCAAATTACAACCGGTCAGTTGAGATGCAGAAACACAACGCACGAGAACCGAACTCGCCGACCACACATGAGGCAACTTCACAACCTAGCGCTCCTCGAGCCGCTTGCTAGCATCGCAGGCGTGCAAGGGAACCTTGAGGGCAGCGCGCCCCGATTCCACTATACATAATTTCAAGGACCTCCTACTCCTTGGGATTAACAACTTGTCAAGGAAGAAACACTTTTATACTAGCTGAGGGTGAAGATTTTTCCTATATGACGCGCTTTCTCATTTCGCACAGGCGCTTCAGACCCTTCCCTTGTGAGTGATCATGGACTTCGCTCCACGGCACTGGTTAAAATGAAATAACTTACCTGGAGACTACATCAGCAGTGGTAGGCCGGAATGTTGGAAGTGGTTATGTTGGCAGAAACACCTCTTCCTAGGAATTCGAAAAAGAAAGTATTTCGACAGGAATCCTGCACAACAGAGTTACAGCCGATTGGAAATAGTCTAATCTTCACTATGTAACAATGTTTCACACATTTGTTCAAGCCTCGACCGGCTGGCAGAGAGGCTGCATTTTGTTAGGAGCCGTTCAGACCAGCATCGCGGTGCGAATCGACGAAATGACAAGTACCTATATCTGTTGGAAGAAGTCGGTGGTCAACGCGCACCGCCGCGCGCCAAGCGATTGACCACCGCTGATGGCCATCGTGGACACGCCCAGACAAGGCAGTCTTCGGAGCGCCCCGACCGAACGCGGGAGCGCGTGAGGATCTAGTAGCCTCCCCCCCCCCCCCTCCGTACGCTGTGGCCCTATTTTTAAGAACTTATTTGTCTCTTTATTCGCCACTCTGTTCGTGTTTTTTGTCAATTAAATTGTTGTTTGGGGACGTCGTTCCTATTGGAGTCGAGCAGGTAGCGGCCTGCGTATATCACATGGGGGCCGAACCGACTCTCTTATAGATTTTGTTGCAGAGAGCGAATTTTTGGCTCACGAAGGAGCCAGATCGAGTCCAAGAAGGGACAAAAGCATCCGTGCGAGTGCGGCTCATTAAAGCGAAACCGCAATGGGGTTCGACGACGGAGCGTCACCCAGGAGTAAGGAGGTAAGCACCGATGAGATTGTGCTGATAGGCATGTCCGAGAGGATCGATGAGATCACGGAGGTGGTGCAAAAGGTGCTGCAAGTTTTGATGGAGGGGTTTGAAGAGAATCGGGTTACCACAAGGTATAGGCAAGCAGTGGAGAGCACTATAGTTGACTTTGTGGAAAGAATATCTAAGGGCCTGGAGGACCTAAAGGGAGAAGGCGAAAAATGGAGTCATCTCAATCGAGATCTCTTAGAAGTCCTGCATGCTAAGGGAATTGAGTCACGGGAAGACGTGATAGACTTTTTGAGAGTGAGAGAGCGGGATAGGGACCTCATTGTCGATCTGTGCAGCATTTTGAACACAGATGTTTTCCAGCTGAAGAAAAAAGTAGCTGAGATGAACAAAGCCATGCCGACGCGAGCCAGTCAAAAAGACGAGGAAGGAATGGAGGTATCTCATGGAACGTCAGGTGAGAACGACGAGTCCAGTTACAGAACATTCTGGTATGCAATAGACATGGGATCCGAATCATGCATTTTCGGATATCCGGCCGGATTTATCCGGTTTCGGATTATCCGAAATCCGGCTCGGTCGAAAATTGCCCTCATCTGAATCATCCGAAGATCCGGGTTTTTGCAGGCTTGCAATCATCTGGCGGGAATTCTCTCACAAGGGAAGGGTCTGATAGCGTATATCTGAACGGGGAAAGGGAGTCAAAATACGAATACTCCCCACCCCTCAATTAGCATAAAATGTGTTTCATTTTTGCCAAGTCGTTAACATGCCATTACGTAGCAACACTTATAAAGGTGTGTGTACTAAGCTTAGTTATCATTAGAAGAAATTTCTTGCATACTATGAGCGCAGATGAAGGTCCAATAAACGACTATCCCAGTACTTGCGACATAAAATCGGACCCAGTTCTTCGTTACCAACTTTGACGAATGAAGATGGTGCGAGATTTTACACTGATCAGGACAAAGCTACTGCACTAGCCGAGTATTTTTCCAGTGTGTTTTCTTGTGAAGGCAACTCCGAACATGTCCAGTTCGTTGAGTATCACTCCAATAAACACAGGTGCTGTGACATTTATTTTCACCCGGAAGATATCTGTTCCATACTTAAGCAACTGAAGCCATCTCTTTCCGAGCCATACGACGGAATTCCTCAGATCTTTTACAGAAAATGTTACCTTTCCTTTCGAAGCTTCTTGCACATCTGCTTAACCTCTCTATGATGATGGGGGAGGTACCGCAAATGTGGAAGGAAGCAATCGTGACGGCAATTCCAAAATTTTCCGGTGCTAATTCCATTCACAGTTTTCGACCAATTAGCCTTATTCCAACTCCCGTGAAAGTGATGGAAAAAATAATTAGCAGTAAACTGTTGTCATGGCTTCGGATTCTCCACACGATTGCCACTGAACAGCATGGTTTCACTCCAGGTGCCTCAACCTTAACGAATCTATCGGACACGTTTTACGACTTTACTCAAGCCGCTAACACTGGTAAGCTTGTTGATGTAATCTACTTGGGTTTGTCTAAGGCTTTTAACAAAGTGAGCCACAACAAGCTTATTGCTAAGTTGGAATCGTTAGGAGTTGGTGGTAACCTTTTAAATTGGCTGAATTATTATTCGTCAAACAGAAGCATGACTGTAAGGGTCAGACTGAGCTTCTCCCTTAGGTATCCCTGTAATAGTGGGGTTCCCCAGGGAGGCGTTTTGTCTCCCTTGTTATTTTTGATTTACTCTTCTGACCTTCCACGCGAACTTCGAATGACGACTGATGTCAAACTACAAGCTTACGCCGACGACATGAAACTCTATTGCGCCTATGAGCGAGTAAATTGCGTGGAAGCGCGCTCAGCCCTTCAGGTTTCCATTGAAAACATGTATAAGTGGGCTTCAAATTGGGGAATTCCTTTGAACCTCGACAAGTGCGCCGTGATGCACATAGGAAGCACAGACATCCCATCGTACTTTATTAATGGGACCTGTTTGAAAGCATGCAATTCCTTTAAAGATCTGAGAGTTACATTCGACTCTAGTCTTAGCTTTTCTAATCATATAGAAAACGTTATCAAAAAGGCATATTCCGTCATGTTCTCTATTCTTCGAAGCATAAAATGTTCAGATGAGGCCATACTATTACGGCTGTACAAGTCGCACGTACGACCTCATCTGGAATACTGTTCACCGGTTTGGAGCCCACACTTAAGAAAGGAAATTGATAAAATTGAGAGAGTTCAACAAATTTTTACACGCCTACTGTGGTACCGTATAACTCCTGTTGGTAATAGATAAAACATGCCCAACTATCTTGAAAGGTTGAACAAGTTTGGTTTAAAGACATTGGATGAGAGGCGTGTAGTTTTAGATTTAACTTTCTCTCTTCGGGTTCTTCAGAGAGAAGTGAAAATACTTCCAAGTAAATATTGGGTCTTTAAGCCATGTAGTGCGAGAAGAGGTGGGTTCAACATCTTTCATTCAAAGATCCACAATAAAAGGTACAATATAATGTTCAATAACATTTTTGTCAGGTGTGCAAGGTGGTTTCAGCGACTTCCGGCATCTCTATTTGAGGCTACCAGTGGGAGCACCTTCAAGAGTCAACTTCAAAAACTCGATCTGAGCAGTCTGTTAGCTAACTAGCCTTTGAAGTTCTGAGTGTCTATCATCTTTTTCAGACCATCCACAATGAAAGGTTACGACCAGGTTTGCCCTAGTGCGTGTGTCATCAGCTACGAAGCATCAGGCGCAGAGAACTCATGAATTCCTCCCTGTTCTTGCTCTTCTTTCCGTTTATGGTTCCTTTTTTTGTGGTTGCCTAATTTCTTATTCAAGATACATCCCATCTGAGTGATATGTTGTTCAAGAATTGAAGGCTTGTCTTCTTTTGTCTTTTTTTCTTCTTAACATTCTTTACTGAGTCACTTTGCCTGCCTTCTTTTTTTGTTTTCCCCGGCTGTCAGAAGCTGAAGTACGGAGAAGCAAGAGGAATCCCTGATACTTTACCCTTTAATCACATAGTTATATTGTTTTCATATGCTCAATTTGGGTAAGTCTCTATATTCAGACAATGTTTTATTGCAAGTCGGTTAGGTTAACGCAATTCCTATGGAAGCGGCATCGAATGAAAGCGTAATGTGGCTGTGGCCCTCCTAGGTATGACCGGAATTAAGACTGGACTCCTAGGTGCTTCCATCTTTTTGGCTGCTCGAAAGTGATTCACTCATAAAATCGGAATCACCCCATAGCTATACTGGTTGCCTATCTGACCTCTGCACCGTTCTACTACAATCAAATTAATTCTTTAAAATTTGATTAGTATCAATTTACCTATTATTTTTATTATAATTTTTTGTTCATACATTGTTTCTGGCTACTTGTATTTGAGCTTCTGATGACTGTAAAGTATACAAAATACTAGTTTGCAGTGCATAGCGATATTTTTTTGTGTTCTCCATGTGTGTTAACTGAATTTGTGCAAGCTTGCCTTGTTGTTTTACTCTGTTTTTGGGCACACTTAAGGTGCAGTAATAAATAAATAAATAAATAAATAAATAAATAAATATTCCAGCTGCATGCTGTGGTACTCAACATGATGATGCATAAATATTCAACACCAGTGATACACAGGTACAACGTGCATAAAGCAGCACTGGACACAATGGGCAGGGTATAAATGTTGCAGGCTCCTCTCAGTCTGTTTCTATACATCGGCCAATGACCTCGGGTAAAACCATCCTGCTCGGATTTTCAAAGGAGACCATGATGTGACGTCACATGTAGTTAAAACGAGAAAGTCTATGGATCCCGGAAATTGACCTAAACGGCATCAATACACTCTTTTTCTCATCTTTGCCTGTCATCTGGAAATCAGAGGTCTGCTGGAGGTTCTCTGAAACTTAACACCAACAAAGTCGCCGATGCTCGAGTGGTGATCCACTTGCTCACGCTGAAGTGTGGTCCACCTTTAGATAACGAGCCTTTAAGGGAATGACACCAACCTGACCGAACGGATGACCAGCATACTCAAGGACTTCGAAGCACGTCAACTTGAAGATAACGAAGACGAACGGCTGGAAGTGGTGGAAAACCAGAAGAAGGTTGGGATCCGCAAAATGAACTGATAGACGTGGAAAGCCTGGCAAGCAGTGGGCATATGATAACGTTTTCGGCTGGAACTCCTGTTTCGGAGGAAAGGGAAAGTCTTCAATTGGATTTCGTCTATGGAGGCGATCTCATTTGTCCATATATGGAAGCAAACTGTGAGGAGCCAGTAGCCTTTATGCGCTGCCTGTATTGTGAGCAGTGTTTATGTTCCATGCTCTTTGTGTCTGTGTATCACAGATGTTAAACGTTTATACATCGTTATGTTGAACAGCTCTCCCATTGCGTTTTGGTTAAAAAACCGGTCAGTAAAGTGGCAACAAAGGTGCTCTCCACGGCATACATCTGGAAACACTGCGCAGCAAACATCTAAAATGGTATAGATGTCAGAATCCCTCCAATCAAACAATAAGGTGAAATGCAAAGATTTAGCAGCGCAGAAAAGTCGAACCCTCTACCTCCCTCTCATGGAGCAACGTCACTATCCACTGCGCTACGAGCCGCTTCCCGCCAGCGGCGTTGCTAGCGTACAAGACACCGGAACTCGTGAGGCCCCGATTCCACTGTAACTTCAAGGGTCCTCTACTCCTCGGGCTTTTCGATTTTGCAAAAAAGAAACACATTTTTATACTAATTGAGGAGTGGCGATTATTTCTATATGACTCGCTCTCTCCGTTCAGACAGACATACGCTTCAGACCCTTCCCTTCTCAGAGCACGAGAAATTTCTTGCGGGGCGTTTCGGAATCGTTTCATTACTGTCCTTTACAAGACTTCGCTGCGCATTACCAACTCACTATTGAGTTGGTATTAGCTCTTTGGGCTCTCAAAGCTGTTTTTTGTTTGTTCTGGAAGCGCAAAATAGCTCTGGGAGGGCTCCCCTCGCCAGGCAGCCAAATACGACATCTTTTACGTAGCGCTGGTGTGTTCCACTCCATTGGTGAACTAAGCTAGGCCAGATATAAGTAATTGGGCATTCATGTGTCTTGCTACCAGGGCATATAAACACTTAATTCAAGGTGAGGCGCTCCAAGCTGCTTTGCGCGCTCGTGGCTTCAATTGGTCAAGGAAATAAACGCGGAGTTACTGATGTGTTCCGTTTTTAAGAGGTTGCGTGCCCCTACTATATCACTTATCCGGTTGTATCCGAATCGGATATCCGAAATCCGGCTCGGCCGAAAAAGGCGTTATCTGAATCATCCGAAGATCCGGGGTTTCTAAAATTGTGCTCATCTGAATCATCCGAAGATCCGGGGTTTTCGAAATTGCCCTCATCTGAATCATCCGAAGATCCGGGGTTTGAAAAAATGGCCTACCCGAATCATCCGATTATCCGGAAAATCGGTGTCGGATCCAATGTCTAGTATGCAACAGAGATAAGACCCGAAGTCTTGCAGAATCACCCAGAATGTCACCTGGAGCAAGGAACGATGAATGGGAGGAGGTACGGATGGCACTCGAGGCAGCATGTGCGGAGACAGGAAGACATGGAACACGAGATGCACGATCCAGGTCAGAGCTCGAACGGTCATTTCATTAATTTCTTACAAGCGGCCGCATGTGCTGACCCTGGTGTGTATAAAGGAAGAGAGAGGATTTTAGTGAGTTTGTAAGACGGTTTCGCAGAAAATACTGTACGGTAATCAAAGACGACTGCGCCCTAATCGACATTTTGGGAGATGGCCATCTTAGTGGTCGCGCAAAAAGCACGTTTCGGGCGATACCCTCAACAGTAAGAATCCAAAGGTTTGAAGCCGTCGTAAGAAAACTTGGCGCACTATTGCGCAAGAATCCACCGCCTCTAGGATGCGTGCGATAACCGAAATGCGAAATCTGAAGACAAGGACAGGGCAAAGCGTGGTAGACTTCTGTGTTGTGCTGGAGGAGTTGGGTAAAAGAGCATACCCTGAGAGTGGCATCGAAGAAAGGTCGATGGAATACGCCCAGATTGCCCTAGAAAATATTAAGCAGTGGCCCGAACAGGTTCAAATGCTAAGTGCGCTGCATAATGTCGATCCCAACCACGCACACGAGAAAGTTAAAGAACTAGCAATCTCTATCGAACAGTCTCGCGCGATAAACGGAATCCAGGAACCAAAAAGAACTCCAAGACCCTACAATGACTGGAGGTCGAGAGCAAGTGAGGTGAACAATGGGGAAGGCAACAGGAGGGATTTTATGCCCGACGGAAAGTGGCGCACACGAAAGACGCTAGGCCTTCCTATGAAACATCCACACGAACGTTGCAGAGTGGAAATAGTCAAAGCTGGCGTGGAGATAGAGAAAACGGGTCAAAGCAGGACTCAAACAGAGACACGCGAAAATGCTACAAATGCAGCAGATACGGTCACATAGCGCCAAACTGTCCACTGAAAGAGGACAGTTTGGCGCTATGTGAGAAAGAGGCGAAGGTTAGCGACATCAGTCGCGATGGAAATAATGACCGAGACAGAGATAGGAAGAGGTCAATGACATCAATGATTAAGAATGTGTCGTCAATGGATCTGAAAGTAAAGAAAACAGAAGTACTGAATGGTGAGATAGTAGGAGAACGGGTGACGGTAAAGGCTGAAATGTTGGAAGATAGAGTTCAAGCCCTTCTAGATACTGGTTCAATGATTAGTATTCTCCCCTTACGCCTTCTAGCAGATGCCTACTCTAGAGGCTATGACGTCGACCCCTCGGAAGAGAGGATGACGACAGGATGAAGGACGTATACGATGCGTCCAATAACCTCATGAAGTTCTTGGGATTAGTTCGCGTCAACGTTACTATCCATGGTGGTAAATCGAGTGATGCCACTTTTCACATATCAGATATGGGAAGTGATGAAGTACTAATAGGCATGAACGCAAAGAATACTGTGACAATATCAGAACGAGCAATCATCCCACCATTCGGAGTTCGGTTAGTGACAGCGAGGTGCTCAATTGCGGAAGAGAGAATAGAAGGAGTGTTGTGGTCGATGAGAGAAGACATAAGCAATGGTGTGCTCAGAATAACGAATAACGAGATCACAGTGCCCATTATAAATAAGAGCGACCGAGCCATGATAGTAAATAAAGGCGATGAGATTGGAGAAATGGGAAAAGAGAAGTGGCTGACTAAATGGATGACTGTACCATGCTGGATCAGGGAAGCATGGAAATAGACGAAACCGAAAAAAGAGAAATATTACGAGATCAAACCAAACGGAACCGTCGAGAACAGGAAATCGGAGAAGATGTGGAGTTGTTTTTAAATGAACACCAGGAGGTTTTCGCTGTATCCGAGAAGGAGCTGCATCAAACGAAGTTAGTCAAAATGAGCATTGATACAGGCAACCACGAGCCGATAAAACAGAAAACGCGTCCTGTTCCACTGGGACTCCGCCAGAAGTTGAAAGAAATGTTGAAGGACCTGGAGAATAGGAGAATTATAGAGTCAAGTAATTCAGATTGGGCTTTTCCGATAGTCTTAGTGGAAACGAAAGACGGTAATATCAGATTATGCGTGGACTATCGCGAGATTAATAATTGTATTAAGCAGGACTCATATCCGATACCTACGATAAACACAATCCTGGAGAGCCTGGCAGGAAAAAAGTGGTTCTCAACGCTAGACATGTGCAGCGGCTATTGGCAGATACCCATTGACGAAGAATCGAAACATAAGTCTGCATTTACCACCCAGAAGGACTTTTCCAATTCAGCGTGACGCCTTTCGGATTAAGTACTAGTCCTGCAGTGTTCCAGAGGTTGATGGACACAGTACTGAACGGACTTCATGGTGAAGAAGTATTATGCTACATAGACGACATTATGATTTGCACGAAAACAAGAGAGCGCCATCTCGAACAGCTAAAAGAAATCTGCAATAGGATGAGAGATGCGGGCCTAAGATTGAAAGCAAAGAAGTGTGTTTTACTCCAGGAAAGTGTTTCCTTCTTAGGGCATGTCATCGATCAAGAGGGAGTGCACACGGACAGAGAGAAAGTAGAAGCTGTGTGCAAGTACCCTGCTCCCACAAACGTAAAGGAGCTTCATAGTTTCCTAGGGATGGCCTCATTCTATAGAAAATTTTGCATGAACTTCTCTAAAGTAGCTTCACCACTATTCCGATTGACATCGGCGAAGATAGAATGGACCTGGGAAAAAGAACAGGAAGAAGCGTTTCAAAAACTAAAGGAAATGATTTCTTCAGCTCCAGTGCTGAAGCAGCCCAACATCGAAGAAGCTCGAAGCGGAAGACATCCTTTCATAATTTTCACGGAGGCATCTACTGAGGGTATAGGAGCAGTGTTATGCCAGGAGAACGAGGACAAATTCCTGCATCCGATATTCTTTGCTTCAAAAAGCTTAAGCAAAGCGGAAAAGAAGTACCACATCACAGATCTCGAGGCATTAGGAGTCGTGTTTGCCGTAATACGATTTCATTGGTTCATCTATGGAATACCAACGATTGTAAAAACCGACTATCTGCCGCTTACGGCCCTTTTTAAAAGAAATGATGTGTCTGCATGCGTTCTTAGCTGGTCGTTAGAGCTACAACGGTATAATTTGCAAATTGAATAGATCAAAGGGAAAGCCAATACGGTTGCTGACGCGCTGAGCAGAGGAGCGGTTGGAAAGCAAGAAGGTGAAGAAAACGAGGAAAGCATGCCCGATGTAGTCGTTTGCACATCAAGAACTCAGGAAGGTTCGAAATGGTTTAAGGAGCTGGAGCGTGAAAAGATTGGTCAAATCTAATCAATTTGCTTAAGGGAGGCATGGTAGATGCACTGGCAAAAATTGAAGGCATACGAGAGCCAGTCCGAACTGCAGACTTCGTGATAGAACATGGGGAACTGAAAATGTATCGAGGAAATGGTTCCCTAGTGCACGTCGTTCCGAAGAATGCACGATTTGAAGTATTCCTAGAAGCTCATGCGGGTATTTTAGCCGGACACTTTTCCGCTAATAAAGTATTCAGCAAGCTGAAAAGGCAAGTGTTCTGTCCGGAAATGGTAAAAGATATCCATAAGTGGACCAAAGAGTGCAAAACATGTTTCGTGAACAATCCAGGCAAAACTGTAGTACCCCCACTGAAGCCAATTCAGACGACAAAACCATATGGATCATAAGGGTCGATATCCTGGAGTTAGGAAGAACAACATCTGGAAATCGCTATGCTGTGACGGTCATAGACCACTTCTCGAAATTCGCAGCAGCGTATCCAGTGGAAGATAAGCGGGCGGAAACTGTAGCGAAAGTCATATTTTAAAGATGGATCGCAGATGGCTGCCGTTGGCCCAAAGTAATCATGTCTGGTAAAGGCAGTGAATTCGAGAATAAGATTATGGAGGAGATTGAGCACGTTGCTCAAATAAGACATGTATTCACTAAGGGTTACAACCCACGCGAGAATGGAATAACCGAGAGAATGAACGGAACGATTATTGCCATGTTAAGAAGAATCACCTCGGTTCCGACAGAATGGGATTTAAGACTTCCCTTCTGTATGATGGCATACAACATCACACCGCACAGCTCTACTGGGGAGAGCCCCTATTTTATATTGCATGGAATCGATCCAAATTGTTCTTCGAGTACTATACCTAGGCAGGAAGTATCTCTCTTTGAAATGGAGAAAACGATGAGCAAGTACAAAACAGCTATCGTGCAAGGAGTACAGGAAATCCATGAGAGAGTAAAAGAGCAAAATGATAGAGTTCGCAGAAGTATCAAGAGTGTTTACGATAATGAGAACAACGTGGACCTTGCTAAGCATCCTAAGGTGGGAGAAAGAGTATATGTGAAATGCCCAGCAGAGAAGACTAAAACAAGTCACCCAAAGTTTGCATGTGAGTGGGCGGGTCCTTATAGAGTGATCGCAGTGAGTGAGAACTCAGCAACTGTGACAAGAATATGTGAAAATTCTGATCCGAATCAAATACCAATGGATCAACTGAGAGTAGTACCCTCTTGCTTTTCTGATGAGAGAATAGATACTACAACTTCAAGAGGAAAAAGAGGGAGGAAGAAAGTTATAAATGCTCAAGTTCAACAAATGACTGTGGCTTTTTGCAGAAGAGCCATGCTGACGATGGAGAAGCAACCTGGACATTTGCTGAATCAATGTCTGGACGAATGTCTAATGAAGGCGAAGCTGTCAGAGATCCCGCACACGACGTTCCCGGGCGCCTTCGCAAACGAATCAGTGGGAACATTCTGGAAAGCATGGATTGCAAGCAGTATATTCGGACGCCAGGACATCGATATTGCTCAGAAGATAAAGCTGTATCGACAAGGAGCTGTGTGCCTCAATGGAAAGGCACTAAAGAATATTTTGAAGTTCGCCTATGATCGTTGCACAACATGGACGGAGTTTCTGTGTGAAACACACTCCATCCGAAAGCATCAGCCGATGGAAAAACACCACGTCGAGGACTTATATGATGCAGCACTAAAAGAGCTGAAAGAAGAGCTGAATGAAGAATCGAAGGAGTCGAAGCCGATAAAGGACGGTCCAGTATTGTTCGCTGCTCCAGGCTGTGCAGCTCTGCTCGAAAATGATGGAATCAGAGGCGGTATCCGCACTGAATTCGTGAATGGCGTGAGCTCAATGCTAAAGAAGTTCGACGGTTGGAGCTCATGTGGGACGTGGGTGCTCATCGGCCTGTAGACCAGGAATGGGCGCAGGAAAGCACAAATGATATCGTGGCCGCATGTACTCATTGCTTCGAAGAGGGCGGTAGAATTGTAACCGCTTGGGCTCCGTGCATTCAAAAGAACGCAAGTGCATGGAGGGAGATGATGAATATATGGCGAACAGTGGACGTTGCACTGGCCAAGGCAGCCGGTAAGAATCAGTCCGTCTCGACGTCAAATGCGGTTCTGGTGCAAGACAAGATTTTTGCTGAAATAGGTGCTCCAGAAGGCAGCACTCAATTCTTCGGAAACTGTGACGGCGTTGGCAATGCTCGATGTCTGTACGAAGCCGTCAGACAGTTCGCTCAGGGCATAGATTTGCCCTCATTGTACGCGCCTCCGAGGACGTCGGCTCCCAGGAGGGGAGGCATGTTGGAAAAAGTCGGTGGTCAAGGCGCACCGCTGCGCGCCAAGCGATTGACCACCGCTGATCGGCCATCGTGGACACGCCCAGACAGGCAAGGCAGTCTCCGGAGCGCCCTGACCGAACGCGGGAGCGCGTGAGGATCTAGTAGCCCCCCCCCCCCGTATGCTGTGGCCCTATTTTTAAGAACTTATTTGTCTCTTTATTCGCCACTCTGTTCGTGTTATTTGTCAATTAAGTCGTTGTTTTGGGACGTCGTTCCTATTGGAGTCGAGCAGGTAGCGGCCTGCGTATATCACATATCGACTATTCGCGCTGCCTTATCGATGAAAACACTTATCATTTTGTCGTGCTGCGCAGGGATGCTGCTCCAAACGGGCCCTTACAGAATGTTTGGTTGCGATCAGAGCTCTTGCGCCAGTCGAAACTCCAACCTGCACCTTCTGCTTACCCGGACAGCAATACTACGCCTTACACCACCGGCACTGTTTGACCGCTTGTGACATCCGCGTCATCCTCAAGGCCTGTCAGCACCCACTCATGATATCGAGAACCTTTACTACGGCTCCTTCCTCCAGTACCCTGATTCAGGAAAAGCGGACTGCTACCAGCCAGTGAGGCAGTCTCTCTAACAAGGAAAGGTTTCTAACTCATGGTGAGCTTTTGCGATGCCATTTTGACAGGATGTAGGGCCCTGTGAGCGGAGTCCAGAACCACAGTCAGTTTTTGCTGAATGTTTTTTAAAGACCTGAAAAAGAGGTGTGAAGGCGTGTGCGCAACATTCATCAACCTCGACGATACCCCACGAGATGTGCCTCGGTGGCGCAGTCAGTAAGAGTGGCGCCTCGTAAGAACATACCGGCGGGTTTTTCAGTTCGAGTCCGAGTGGTGCCAATATCTTTATTTGCTGTTATTACGCTTTCTCATGATCACAGGAGGCAATTTTAGACCATCAATGCTTACAACAAACCAAGACTGTCTATTTGCGCCTTGATATGTGCAGGTTTTTCAACTATCTGCACCATATCATTGCATCATCCACAACGGGGGCGGTCGAGTGATCTAACCTAATTGAGATACGCCGCATCATCCACAGCGAGGGCGAAATTTGCTTTGAACGTGGGATGTTTCTGCAGCAGGTGAAGCGCAGCCGTTTACAGCTTAACACAATAGCACCTACGTAGGTTTCTGAGCATTCAGGTTCAAAAACCGTGCCGCCGATTTCGTGCTATTGGCATAGGAGGACCACTAAAGGGATAGAAGTAGAGGGGGACTTCGACAGCGACCAGGAAGGAGCGACCTGGAGGAGGCGTTGGGATGGAGTTCGATAGGGGAAACAATGAAGCAGCCCAGGAGGTGGTACTAAGTAGGGTTTGGACAATAAGGGTTTGGACAGTAAGGAGGAACCAGTAGGGAGTTCCGAATAAGGGGGCAGTAAGGAGGACCAGCAAGGGTATTCATTACGAGGGGACCACTAAGGGAGACCGGATTAGAAGATGTGACGCCGATGTCGTACAATTGGCGTTCTCTCGCCGTCGTCATGCCATGAGCGTGCGAGGGTTACTTAATTGGGGTAGAGTAATAAGGAGGACCACAAGGGGGTGGGGGAGGGATCGACAGGAAGAAGGGACCTGGAAGCGGGACCAGGGCAGGGAGCCAGCAAGAAGGGAGACGTAAGGTAATTCATACGGGAAACAAGGAATCTGCCATCTGTGCAGCCTCTTCAAGCTCAACACACCGGAAACTTCTGAGCTTCTGGTTTCAGAAGGCAGGTTCACTACGTCCCGCTAGAAGCATCTAGATAATGTCTCCGGCGTCGTGCGGCGAGCGTAGAATTCAGAATTCAACATGGGATGCTGGTGCTGTAGAGGAAGTGCAGCCTCCTCCTGCTTCACACAACGGCAACCGCACGCCTTTCTGAGCGTCTGGGTTCAGAAGACGGCTCCTACTCGCCTTGATAGAAGCATCTGGGTAAGAAGATGTATCACAGGCATCATGCGACGAGCAGCCGCTTTCAGAAGTGAGACTCTTCTGCAGTAGAGGAAGAGCAGCCTCTTCCTGCTTGACACAGCGGCAACTGCTCGCGTTTGTTAGCCTCTGGATTCAGAATGAGTATTCGCTACTACTGTGCGCGTTTCTGAGCGTCTTGATTCAAAACCCGTGTTGCCGACTTCGTGCCATGAACATGGGAGGACCACTAAAGGGGTAAGAGTAGTAAGGGACTTCGAGGGCGGGGGCCAGGTGAGCGACCAGCAATGAAGGAGGGATCAGGATGGGACACAATAGTCAAAAAGAGTGACACATACAATTAAGCAGACCAGGAGGTGGCACCAGGAAGGGTGGTGACAATAAGGAGGGACCATTAGGGAGTATTACAAATAAGTGGGAGCAGTAAGGAGGACCACCTTGGGGATCCATTGCGAGTGGACCAGTAAGGGAGACAAAGCGTGCGGGTTTAAGAGATGTGATCGCGCTATGGGCGTCCGCTCACCGCCGTCGTGCCATAAGCGTGGGAGTGTAACTTTATGAGATAGAGAAGGAAGAGGGCCACGACGGGGGGGGGAGACCTGCAGAGCGACCAGGAAGGAGGGACCTGGAGGTGGAACCAGGGGTCGGATTCATCAACGACTTACATAAAATTAACAGAGAATTCACTGCGGAAAAAATTAGATAACGCGGCTTATCGCTCACCATGTCGCTTGATAAGACGCGCTATCAGGGGTTTCGGCTGTAATTTTCTATGTTAAATTGCTATAAGTCGTTAATGAATCCTGCCCCAGGACGGGCGCAGCCTCTTCCTGATCGACACAGCGGCAAATGTGCGTTGTTGAGCTTCTGGGTTCAGTGGAAGTGTCCCTACGTCGTGTAAGAAGAGTATAGGCTTATAATACGGGTCCTCTGGTCACATAACAATTCATGGGAACGGCTGCAGAGGAGTAACCTGAGGGACAGAAGTGCTGAGCAGCACAAACCAATGACGTTACTGGAAGGTCCGGTGTCCGGCGAGATTACTGAACGGGTTCACGCCGATAATGTAGGCAGCAAAACCTAGATGTTAGCGAGATTTATGTTTTACAGATATTGCTTTTCGTAGGTCAGTGCAAGGCCGTGCTAAGCGCGCAAGTGCGAGACACGCCGTTAGGCCTGTCGGAGCCGCATATGAAGGCGCAAATAGTGTCTTGGTTTGTTGTAAGCATTGATGGTCTAAAATTGCCTCCTGTGATCAGCAGAAAGCGTAATAACAACAAACTAAAACGTGCAAAAACAGTGGCAGCACTCGGACTCGAACTGAAAAACCCCCCGGTTAGCTCAGGCTCCTGCGCGCACGCTTTCAGACCTCCTTTTCAGGTCTTCAAAAAAGCGTCCAGCAAAAACTAACTGTCGTTCT
The DNA here is from genome assembly GCA_947359475.1 of Heligmosomoides polygyrus bakeri. NCBI lineage: Eukaryota > Metazoa > Nematoda > Chromadorea > Rhabditida > Heligmosomidae > Heligmosomoides > Heligmosomoides polygyrus. The sequence continues at coordinate 70,642,522 of OX375867.1, forward strand.
GGACTCCGCTCACAGGGCCCTACATGCTGTCAAAATTGCATCGCAAAGGCTGACCATGAGTTGGGAATCTTTCCTTGTAAGCAAAATCCGATGATATCGTTAGTGGAACCAATTATCTTTTCCCTTATAAGCACGCAAAACAAGACGACAATGAGTGCGTTCAAGCGCTCGGCGTCTTGTCGATGACTCCGGCACCGTAGCCCCTCGCCACCGCATGAGCTTCAATCCAGCCGCTAACTGCTGCGCCACTCAACTGGCCACAACTCTGGCTTCAGTTCACAGAAGTGCAAAAGGCTGCCGCCTCGTAGAGGTCGTTGCGTGGCTAACATTAAGGAATGGGTCAGAACGAAGCGTCCCAGTCCTGATATCTCATACACACTGCACACCACCTGTCAAATAAATCTATTCAATACTTAATTCGATTTCAAAGGTACAACATATGCAATTGTTACACACACTCAATGCGTTTCCACAAACGGGCAGGCACTCCCCTTATCGAATATAGTCGGCACGCCGCACCGTAGGGCACTGGGAGAAATATTCCTTCTAAAGGGACCACCACAGCGCTTTCGAAGGCCGACCGCCTCGGTGCGACATGCCGTTCGAACATGAAAAACGGAAGCAAATCACGAGTTCCAAGGGAAGTCATAAATAATGTACAAATCTTCTACAGTAATCAGTCAGCACGGTTACCAAGCCGCGCGTGCGGACCACCACGTATACACAAAAATAAGGAACAAAGTAGGATGAAGGAAGGAATTGCGCAAATATCGTTCGGTAGATGAGTAGTAGACGTTAGTACCAAGGAGTTACAGATTAGTAAGTCAAGTACGAACACGCACGCACAGTAGAACTTTCTGAGAGAGAAGAATCAATCACACAACAAACTCAACTTCGAAAGGAGACACATAGTGAGAGGGGAACATCGACATCCGAGTATTACATATATATTGACAAAGGTGTGCGAGACCAATGACGACTATGGACAAGAGAACACGACTGAGAAACAACGTCAAATCTTGGGTGGTGGTGGAGGACGACACTGACGACGATGGGTGTGGCGCAGGACGGGGTGTAGGGTAGTGATGGCGCATCGTCGCTAGCTTATGTGCAACTCTAAGCCCTAAATTGTGCCCTAAAACCGCGCAAAAGAGGTAGACGGTGACGGGGACGCACTCCACGCGTGAAGGCTACCCCTTCTGTGTTGAACAGACAAAAACAAAGCCGGCCTGACTCAACTATGTACACAATAATAGAATATTTAATAAGAACAGGTAAAACGGAAGACCGGAGCGCTCGACGCAACGCGTCCTCTGCGCGCTTTCGCGCCGACTTTATAAAGGAACCTCCTATTCTACGAAACTACGGAGCGATCACCGGCCAGCGGCGTCTGTCTCCTTGACACGCAACACTTCGGACAGACACGAATATGACTCTACAATCGACACGGAACCCACATTATTAAACGATGAGACAACCACGCATGAACAGCGAGCGAAAGGGCACCATGTGCACCGGAGAGTGACTAACGCACAGCCTTCAAACACGAGCTACAGACGACAGCGGCAGCCGCTAGTTCATCCACTTCACGCAGTTCGGCGCTCCACACAGGCAAGGGATCTTGTCCGACGTATCTTCCAGCTCGAACTGGTAGTCGTAGGTCAACTGAAAACGATAGCCACATCAATGATGCAGGAACTTCAGACGAAAACGGCAACCGCCCGCACAGTTTCGGCACTGGTATGTCAGCAATGCTTTGAAATGCCATGATACCGTTTTGTTGTTTATGTTCAGAAGGACAGAAGGACTAGCCCATGTTTAGTCCTAAACTTGGCAAGCTATGGATCGTTCTTTTCTCTTCACCGCAACGGTTTCCGCAAGAAAACGTTTGAGAAAACTTCCACAAGCAAACGAGAGAAAGTGTCTCAACCGCGCGCCAGAAGTGGCAGTGCGATTGCGCTTCCGCCTGCCCAGCTCACGTTAAGTGTGGCTCTGCTGATCTGTGTCGCTCTGCCAATCGACTTTAACGAAGGTTAAACACCCGCGAAGTTGCAGCAGTATACGAAATTCTATATAACGGTCTAGGAATCAAAAAAGCTTTTGACAAGGTTCCATCAAATAAGCTAAATTTCCAACTGACGAAAATCGGTGTTTATCCATGGATAGGCTAATTGAATAAGAAACTTTATAACGGGAAGATCTTTTCAAGTTAAGGTCAATGAGTCACTTTCCGAATCCCTTCCAGTTACTAGTGGATTTCATCAAGGAGGCGTACTCTCACCAGTCCTTTTTATTATCTATCCATGCTGCCGAAATTCCCTCTCTGACTGTTGAGTACGGTGTCATTAGCAAAATGCTTGCTGATGACATAAAAATATGCAGGAATATTGTTGAGGAGGACGATCACGTTGCTCTCCGAACTGCAATTAACCCAGTTGCGGATTGGTCAACAATGTGGTACATACCGTTATCAAGGGAAAAACCCAAAGTTCTTCATCTGGACAGCAATCCAACAGAAATAGATATAGACTTGGTGGAGGAGAACTCAATAGCGCAGCTTCATTGCGCGACCTAGGCTTCATTTTACACAATAAGCTTTCCTTCGGAGAGCATTGCGAATATACGGAAAGAAAACTGAAAGAGTTGTGCATAATCTATTTAAAACTCTAAGAACGAACTCAGTAGTACACCTATTACGCGCATAGAAGACCTATGTGAGTGAGGAGACCTCGCAGTTAAAAATATGCCCTGGTCACAATTTGTAAGATTAATAAATGCTACTATGGGTCTTCCTGTAGATGATTTCTATTCAATATCTCATTCCAACACCAGAGATGGCCCATGGAAAATCCAAATTCCTAGAGCTAATAGTAATATCAGATCTTTCTTCACAAATAGAGAAACCAACAAAGAAATTTGTGCTTCCAAACTCCGTGAGGCAATATGAAACGATTATTGACAGGTATCTGCAAGAAGTTCCTCAGAACTTTGTTTTCTTTGATCACATTGTTTCACTAACTTTATGCTAGCACTGGTTCTGTCTTGATGTTCTCAGTATTCAGATTAGATTTTTTTCACATTGCGTTGTTTTTTTTTTGCGTGGATTTCCATGTCTACATTTAAAAAAAGAGTAAGCTCCTTCATTAGTACCACTCACCTCTTCTAAGGCTTTTATCGGACGATTAGCGGTGATGATTATCTTCTTATCTTCGGGATACGGCCCAGCAGCGAGGATTCGCGTCGAGCAGTTAGGGTCGCAGGAATGATTGATATACCTGAGACATCAGTAAATGACGCTACACAGAGCCAAATAAAGCAGCAGCGATGAGAGACGAACAATCGGAAAACGAACCGTGCTGGACCACCGGCCATCGTCGCATCCACCAGCAGATCTTCGTCTATCCGGAACATGTACACGCCGCGATTTTGAGCCACGTATCGCTTCTCGCGCATCTCACCGACCTCGCTTCTTATCACCTCTCCCTAATGAAATAATGTTTAAAAAGAACCACGATGTCGGAAATGCAGCTTTGGTCGTCAATAATTAAGGAAGAGTTAACCTTGTACTCGATGATCATATCGCCCATATGGATGTCACGCTTTGCGTAAAGGCCAAGACCTTGGATCTTCGATCGCGCCAAGTACACAGTCTGCCGCCAGTCTTTTCGCATCTTCTGGTACAGAGTATAGCTTTGGGAGTTGCTGGCGAACGGTTCACGACCTCCAAGTGCCTGCAGAGACAGAACTTCAATTTCTCATCCACTGTGTGTTTTCCATCGAAAATTACTCCTTTATGAAAATGCTGATACGTACCAAAGCCCATTCTGATCCAATACCGGAAGCCTGCAGCATTGCTCGCATTTGAGCAGCAGCCAGCTCATCAGTGAATGAAGCTCCAACCCGTCCCCTTGTTCTTCCGCTGCTACTCAAACAACCTTCTTGCGTCGAACGACTAAAATTTTGCAATCGATTTTTCAAATGCCATCTCACTTCCTTTCAGTAAGCGAAAAAACATCTCTAACCTTGACGTTGGTGCGCTGGCCAGTGCTCTTTGCTTGTGCTTAATAAGCGTGCGGAATCTCGGCTCACATCGTGCACAGCCCGACGGATTCACGGCGAGAGGCAAGTCGAGTAGAGGGCTGTTTGGGTGACGGAAGGTGTAAGTGAACAATCCGTCGACACCGGGTAACTGAAACGAAGCCACTATCAATGTTTTAACACATTTGCTTAAGCCTGGGCGGCTGGTAAAGAGGCTATATGTTGCTACGGGATGTTTTTTTGCGATCAAAACTCTTGCGCCAGGCGTGACTCGAACCAGCATCTTCTGCTTTCCGGGCAGCGATGTTCGCCTTACACCACCGGCGCTGTTTGACCGCACGTAACATCCGCGATATCCTCGAGGTCCGTCAGCACCCAATCATGATACGGGATGGGCTGGCCGCTGATATCAGCATGGAACCGGTTAAGCTAAAGTCCTTACTGGTAACAATGCTTTAACACATTTGCTTAAGCCTGGGGCGGCTGGTAGAGAGGCTGTATATGTTGTTACAGGCGGGACTCGAACCCGTATCTTCTGCTTTCCGGGCAGCGATGTTACACCAGCGGCGCTGTTTGACCGCACGTTACATCCCGTAGCAGACCTCGAGGATATCGCGGATGTTACGCGCGGTCAAACAGCGCCGGTGATGCTGTCCGGAAAGCAGAAGATGCGGGTACGGGTCCCGCCTGGCGCGAGTTTTGACCGCAACAAAACATCCTGTAACAACAAGAACCCACTATCAGCCTGACCGTACTAATAGCCCATAGCAATGGGTCCCATAAGTCTGCACAACTCAACGCTTTCCTTATTGGATTATGTGTGCGGAATAGTGCACAGCTACAGACCCACAATCTTACATGTTGCAGTCACATGCGGAATGTCACCACCCACAGCTAGAAAAGCGCCGGAGATTTCATTATTGTGAAATGGCTATGGAAAATGAAGGCACTAGGAGCGTGACGATTTGCGAGAACAGCAACAGCTTACCGATTCTGTGATTTTGCTAATCGCTGACTCGTTCAATCCAAACAGCATCTCTCCTTGAATTCCCTTCGACAGAAATCGCAAAGTGTCGGACTGCGCACGTAGTTTCTCCACTGATGCAATAACCTGTGACCACGCCTCTGAAAATAGGAACTGAAGGGTTTGAAAGGGATACTGAAGCGTGTTTACATTACCACTTCAATCTACGCTATTCAAGACCTTATCCTTTTCCGAGGCTACTCACTGTATTTTAGAAGTTTTTTATTACCAGACTGTCCAATAATTCGTGTCCGAAAATTTTCAAAATTCTATAATTTTCCTTAGAAGTGTTATAATATCAGGCATGTGTAAAAACCTTCTAGAAGGTTCTCCAGAGTTCCAGCTAGGGGTATATAAGGCGCAGTCGCCGCGTCTAGCTACCAGTACAAGCTAAAATGGACCAAGGTCGAATTCGTACGTTCGTGTACTACGAGTGGCTGCTGGGCAACGACACGGGCACCGCGGTCGCCAACATCTGCAGAGCGTGCAAGAGGATGCAGTGTCCCAACGCACAGTCAGGCGCTGGTTCAATCGTTTCGAGAGCGGCGACACGAGCCTCGAGAACAGGGAACACCCGCTGAAGATCATGCTCTGCTGCTGGTGGGACGCCAAGGGCATGCTCTACTTCGAGCTGCTCCCGCAAGGCAGGACGGTCACCGCCTCCATCTACACCGATCAGCTCGAGAAACTAGCCGCCGCCATCCGAGAAATGCGTCCCCGACGGGCCTCGGTCCACCTGCTGCACGACAACGCGCGCCCCCACGTGGCGAAGGAGACCCAGCAGAAGTTGGCAACGCTCGGCTGGGAGACGGTTGCCCATCCGCCGTATTCCCCGGACCTCGCCCCCCGACTACCACTTGTTCTGCCCGCTGAAGCACCATTTGGCCGGAAGAAAATTCACCAACTACGACAACCTCAAATCCGACATCGCGGAATTCTTCGAGTCGCAGCCCCCGGAGTTCTGGGCGAAAGACATCGGCGACCTGCCCAATCGATGGGCCACTGTTGTGGATAACTGTGGTGATTATATTGTTGATTAGACTTGTTTTTCAATAAAGTTGAAAAAAATTAAAAATGGTGAAATTTTCGGACAAGAATTATTGGACAGCCTGGTATTATTGTTCTTAAAATTAGCAATGGAGCTACCAAGGAGCTTAAGAGGAATTTAGCAGAACCTCGATAGAGGGCAATTAGCACCGTCGAAATACAAGTTTTAAGAACGTCATAAGGATTAATCACTAGTGAGCAGCGGAGGCACCATGATAACAAAAAAACCATCCTAACCATCCACACATGGGAAGCCTTTTGATGACGATTAAAAGAAACCGCAGAAAAATATCATTAAGATATAATAATGGATAACAAAACATAGGAATAAAGAACAAAGGTCGGCGTTAGGCAATAACTTTACGGGACGCGTCAAGCATTCTACTTGTGGGGAATATCGCGAAGGCAGTTTGAATACGTTTTTGGCCTAGACAAGAAATTGCGACGACCAGCCGATGAACAACTCAGTGTTTTATCCATGCAAGAGAAGGCTGGTACTAATTCAAGCACCCCGGAGGGGTGGAAGGCTTGCTTAGCCTGGCAGGAAACCCGAACCAACAGCCTTGAATCGGGGCGCACGAAAAGGGTGGCGCCTTCTCCAACTACGCTACCGCGCGCCCAACGCATAACCATATCTGTTCTAAACAGAATCCACTCAATGATCTAGCCTTGAAAACCACAATTAAAGCAATTTCCGGGAAGTTTTCCCAAAAAAGTAACCTACAGCAAGCGAGGCGTGAGCGTGGCAAAACAAATTTTAGGCGGAACAGCGGACCAGTTCTGTGCTTTCCTCCGCTGTCGAAAAGTCCCTCGCGTGCCTAATTTTTGCTCCCCTCCAGTGTTGCAGAGCATAGGATAAAGGATAAAGGATAAAGGATAAAGGATGGCGTTACTCAATCCCTTCTGGGATGCGCCAGCGCATTCTACTTCTACGGGATGTCGTGGAGGCGACATGAATGCGTATTTGGCCATACAATGACTTGCGGTGGCCAGCCGATGTACAAGTCAGTGCTTTATCCTTCCCAGACAAGTCTGGTACCAATTCACCGACCCCGGAGGGATGGAAGGCTTGGTTGGCCCGGGCAGGAAATCCGAACCAGAAACCTGGTATCGGGTGCACGCGGCAGTTGCGCCTCCTCCGACTGCGCTACACGCGCCCTGAGCATAGGATAAAACTAGACAAAGGGAGGGATTCCAGGGTGATGTGAGAGAACCAAACGCGGAGCAGTGCGGGGCTCGCGTGCCACATCGCGGGGTGCGAGTTGTGTGAACATCACCATTCACAACCCTGCATAGCTGACATATCTTCGAAATCGATCATTAAAACCTCCTTTACTACATTTGAGATATTGCGTAAACACGTATAAGAAGCACAACAGATTTGTACATCTGTTTTGAAATCACAAATCTGTAAAACACTTAAAGAAGACCGTTCTGGTCTTTTTCGGAACCGTTGGCGCAGAGGGAAATACCACTTATACTTCAGCTTCTGCAGATTACAAGTAAGCAAGTACTAGCAGCAGTATGGATGTATTACTGTGAAGCTCAAAAATTGTTCAAAAGTAAACAATCGGTGGTAGCTGCTGAGCGAAAATCATCTACTCATTCATTTGTGAAATATGAACCACGTAGTCTCCTCTCCCCTCTTCGTTCTCAGTAACCATTCAACGAACCTGTTGCGGTGTTTCCTTCATAACTTTGCGCATCATAGGAGACAACAAACTTTGGCCGATGATCGACGTCCTTGATCTGACAATTGTAAAGCTCCCGCTTCCTTGCATCAGTTGGCGACCAAAACCACCTCGACACATGGTATCCATTCTAGAACGGTTAATGTTTACAAAACAACTCGAATACACGGCACGTAAGATATGCAGGTACACAGCAGTCACTTGCGAACTAACCGGGAAGATATGCGTGGCGTTGTGAAACGTCTTCAACTGTTCCGGAAGTAACTGCCCAACTTGGAAGAAACTCAGCGCGCCCAGTCTCAGACAGAGTCGCGTGTTTGAGTCTGAGAGGTCGAACAACCGAGACAGGAACGTGTTCTCATCCCGTTCGATGTATATTCGCCGAAGCGCTTCCAATGAAGTCACCATAACATCTGGACTGATCTCGGGGTGCTTCGTGCAGAAGAACGTCTGGAATCGTAATCAGCTTCTTCGAACCATGGATGAACGAAGCGCTGCATAGAAGTCTACAGCACTCTCGTGAAAACAAGGTTGTAGGAAGACTTGGAAAACCGATATCGTTTATGGAGTAGATTGAAGGAAAACTAGAAATCTAGAAAAGAGGGCGCCGAAATGGCAGTGTATACTGACTGAGCTCATCGGATGATTTCCATGGAAGACCTATGAGCATCCATTCCCTGACTCTACTCCCTTTCCTACGTCTTCCTACTACCTTTCCGTTCAACTGTTCTAGTTATTCTACATATCCTTACCATTGGACATACCTTGTCTTTGACGAATTTCGCAGTCTGAATCTTGGCCGCACATGGAAGATGGAAGTTCACGTTGCAGTCCACTTTATGGCATTGCACACTGGCACCTACTCGACCACACAAGTGGCAGATGACGGCAGCAGCGCGAACGATGGCCCGATCGACATGGAGCAGAGCTCCGGATGTGGTTTCGAACACCTGCAACAGCAACATTCAGCAAGCGAACCAAATTGCGACACAGGCACGTCGGCTAAGCGCGTAAGTCCACCCCTTACCTCAGTACTCCACATGGCACAATTGACATGTACCCAGAGATTTGCGCTCAAATTAAGCAGTCGTCCACAGAGAGCAGGATCCCCATCGCCGATGCCTCCACAGAGAACGCAAACACGACGGTCGAGCTCGAATGACGTGCCTAGCCCAACTCCCATTTTCGGCGATAGTGCGAGCTCCTAAAATGTGGTGGTAGGTGATGAACAGGCTGGTTGCGTTTTATTCAAAGGGAACGAAAACGGTTCAATAAACGAAAAGAAGATTCGGGGACTTTTCGAGGTATTTTCGAGCTCTGCCGCGAGGGACGGAGGTATTCATGCTAATCAGCAACGACCAATCCCAAACTCCCTTTACCTGCTCTGCTGCCCTGAGTCACCTCCCCCCCTTCCCCGTGGGTGAGCGAGGAGCGTGACCTCACGACGGCATTGGCTGTGACCTCGGAAATTAAAAACCCGCAAAAGCAAAAAAATGTAATAAACAATACTAAAAATAGTCTCCATGTCCGACGTTCATGAAACCCGGGCATGTTGTAAGAACCGATTTGACTCTTCTGCGCCACGCAGGTTTGTTATGAGGTACAACTTTATTTCGGTCTGACGTTTCGACAAAGATCGTCTTTTTCAAAGGCTTGAAAGAACTTCGAAACCATAGATCCGGCAACGCATTCCGTCAAAGGCATTCTCCTCAACATCTCTAGTTACAATGCATTCCCACGAATGTCAAGGAGTGCTGCTTCAAAGCATAGAAAACTCACCGTTGTTCCACCAGCGCTGAGAGAGGGCTCAGCTATATCAATGAAGTCTATACGAACGGGTATAGATGCGCAGTCTCAGAGCTCACACAACGGGAAAGGGCAAGAAGTCGCTGGTTATTGAAATGCATTCGTTTCGGTTGTTCATTGTTGGATTGCGCTCCCGAATCCGGAAAGCCTCAAGAGTTTTTCTGGCACCGATTTCACTTTCATGTAGCAACACAGTGCATTTAATCCCAAAGTCGTTTCCACCGTCGGTGTTTACCGAGAAAAGCTTCCTCATCACATAATGTTCGTTATCATACCGGGAAACAACATTAAACGGCTTTTTGTTCGAAATAGGTGTTACGACCGTACTTGTGTGATGAGGAATTGCGTTATATGCCCATTTGGGAGAGATGAAGGCTGCGCCCAAAAGGATGTTGTTTACCAAGTGAGACAGGAAGGGTCCTTAGTGTTCGCATCAATGAACACCTTGCTGGGAAGTTGAAACGAAACTGTTTAGCCCTCCCCCCCCCCTAGGTAAACACCGACGGTGGACGCGACTTTGGCGTTAAATGCACTGTGTTGCTACATGAAAGTGAAATCGGTGCCAGACAGACTCTCTGGATTCGGGAGCGCAATCCAACAATGAACAACCGGAATGAATGCATTTCAATAACCAGCGACTTCATCCCCTTGTGTGAGCTCCGAGACTGCGCGGTCTATACCCGTGGGTACAGCATGGTAGGTCCCAGTTGCGCATTGATGTTCATATAGCTTAGCCCTCTCTCAGCGCTTGTGGAACAACGGTGAGTTTGGTATGCTTTGGAGGAGCACTCCTTGACATTCATGGGAATGCATTGTAACTAGACATGTGGAGGAGAATACCTTTGGCGAAATGAGTTTCCGGGGCTAAGGACTTCGAATGTTTGTCGAAACGTCAGGGCGAAATAAAGTTGTACCACCACAACAAATCTGCGTGGCACGGAAGAATCAAATCTATAGTGGAAATAAATAAATGAACAGAAGAAAACGAGTGAAAATAGAAACAACAGTACTAACTGAAATCAGACCCACCTGCTTCACTTGTTGAATCTTGTAGAAGGACTGTAACAGATCTCGGCTGTAGGTCTTCCAATCCTCTCCTGGGGCTCGTGTGGCGTCCTTCCTCTGCGCCGAATCTTGAATGGCTGCCAAGTCAGCAACACGAATAATCTAAACACGGAGATAAGTGGGCTGAGGTCGCAAAGCTGATGACAATCAACAAGCGGTCGGGTTCTACCTGCACGTTATCTCGACGCCCTTCGTCCATCACGTAACGAGTATCACGCGGCGACGTCAAAAACGCATCTGGTGGTACCGCTGGAGCAGCCGGAAGGTCCATCCTCATCTTAAATAGAATGCGGTCAGAAGGACAATCTTAACGACGAACAATACAAAAAACTGAAAACGACACTGTTACCTTTCCCTGGTTAATGCACTTGGCGAAACTTTCTGCGCTTATCTGACGTAGTTTCGCCAATGTTTCTTCATCCACATGTGACTCGGCAGCAGTGAGTTGATCAGGGGACAGCGCAACCTGAACATATTTTCCCAGTGAATGCTCGAGAATAACCTTTTGTTTGGATATTTTCCGCACCCCGAAGATTGATTTACCACAAACGGCTCAGTTCGCAACACAGGTCCCCTTTCCTCTACCTTAAATGGGTTGATTTAAGCAGAAACCAACCCTCTCATTCCTACGGGTTTGGTAAATAGTAACTTGTCAGAAAAAGGTAAGGCGGTAACTTGCCCACAGACTGGTCACTGCAAGTAACCAAATACGCGCACAAGCTGCCTCCACGTGCACAATGGAAGTAGGATGCGCAGCAGGATGGTGTTCAAGAAGATTTACAAATGTCGACGTGCACCAATCACTCCAGCATCAATCCAGTGATGAGCTCCTCTTCTCCTTTAGGGAAACAACAAGCCCAAAACTGCCCTTTCACACTGCACCTCGCGGACGAAACTAACCTCTATGCCTATATACAAGAGACACATAATGAGATCTGCATTGGAACCAACACCGGTCTTCACCGTAGGGAACCGCTACCAGAGTAACAGATAATAAATCTCATGTTTCGAGCGTATCTACTCCCGCAGAACCAGGAAATCGTGCTAAAGTGCGAACTGTATCACCTGTATCACCTGTCGTCCCGTTGATCATCGACTTGCTCGAGCGGGCGCCAGCAGCGTCTCCATTCGTCCCTGTCGCGTGCCAGAGTGGTCCAATGGATCCTCCTCGCTCGAGGGACACGAAGAGCGTCATATCAGTCGTTCAGGGCTTTCACGAAGAAGTCCGACCAACGCGTTGGTGGGCGTCCTGGTGTTCTTTTGACATCCCGCGGAATCCAGTCTGTGACGGCTCTCGTCCAGCGGGTGTCTGCGAATCGCATTACGTGGCCGGCCCACCTAATTTTCGACGACTTGGCCCATGCGACAGCGTCTCTGATCTTCGAACGTCGGCGAAGCTCGGAACTCCGGAGGCCTTCTCTCACTTGCGTGAGTCGTGTCACTCCGAGCATCGTCCTCTCGATTCCACGTTGCGCGACGCTGATCGCGTGTTCATCCTGCTTTCGTATAGCCCAGGTCTCTGAGGCGTATGTTAGGGCAGGAAGAACAGTGGAGTCGAATAGGTGGGCACGGAGTCGGACGTTCTTCGTTTTCTTCACGACTTCTTCGACGCTCTTGAAAGCTCCCCAAGCCGCTCATTTCCTCCTGCTCAGCTCTGGTGCTAGGTCGTTGGCCATGTTGACTTCGCGACCCAGATAGACATAGCTGGAGCATTCGGAGATGTTCGTTCCGTTGAGCGAGAATGGGGCATCAGAAACCCATCCGTTCTTCATGAACATCGTCTTCGTAAGATTCAGCTGCAGTCCAACGCTTCCACATACACGATCGAAGTCGGCCAGCATTCGTTCCGCCTGACTGATGCTCGGTGTTATGAGCACGATGTCGTCAGCGAAGCGAAGATGGTGCAGTTGCCGGCCGTCGACCTTCACTCCCATGTCATCCCATTCTAGTTCGCGCATGACGTTTTCGAGGGTGGCGCTGAAGAGCTTCGGGGATATGGTATCCCCTTGTCGAACCCCTCTCTTCACGTCAATGACGACGTCGTTGTAGAATGGTGAGATCTTGGTGTGAATCCACTGTACAGCTCTCGAAGGACTCTGATGTACTGAGTAGGAACGCCCTGGGTGAGCAGGGCTTCCATGACCGCTTCAGTCTCGACGGAGTCGAATGCCTTCTTCAGGTCAATGAACGTAAGGCACAGCGGCAGCTTGTACTCTCGCGACACTTCGATGAGCTTCGTAATGGTGTGTATGTGGTCGATCGTGCTGAATCCTCTCCGAAATCCTGCTTGTTCGCATGGCTGTCCTTCGTCCAGCGTTCTACTAATCCTATTCAGGATGACTCGAGTGAACAGCTTGTAGACTACGGACAACAGGCAGATCGGGCGATAGTTGCCAATGTCGTGCACGTCTCCCTTCTTGTACAGCAAGACGGTCTTGCTGGTCTTCCACTGAGATGGAACCTTGCATTCGGACAGGTAGCGTGTGAAGAGCCGCGCCAAGGTGTTGATGAGCGCTGGCGGGAGGTTCTTCAAGTGTTCAGCTCTGATCCTGTCAGGACCGGGTGCTGTACGTTTCTTCACCGACGAGATGGCGTGTCGGATCTCGGAAGGGAGAACAGAGGGGATGACGTATCCATCCTGCGGAAGATAGCGTAGGAGCAGGTGGACGTGGCTATCGAAGAGGTCGGAGTAGAAGTCGTGGATGACTTTCTCCATGGTCCTTCTGGAAGAGGTGACAGTTCCGTCAGGACGTCGGAGAGCGGTCATCTTGATCTTGAAGTTGGCGAAGTTCCGGCGGGCATTGCGGATGCTCAGCCCTGCCTCTGCTGCTTCAGCCAACACTTCCGCCCTTCTCTCCTTCAGATCTTCCTTTATCGCCGCTCTGCATAGCTTTGCAAGCTCGGACGTCAGTTGATAGTTGCCTGATGCTCGTGCTGCTCCACGCTGGCGTATCAGCTCGAGAGTTTCCGGAGACAGGCGTCTCTTGGTGGTCTTCAAGCTCTCGGCTCCCTTAGCACTATCGTGGAGATGGTGCACGATGCGATCGTATTCCTCGTCGACGTTGTCCATGACGGCATCTTCCCAAAGGCCGACAAGAGAGGTGTAGAGATCCCAGTTGATGGTCGTTCTGGGACTCCTCTTCTCGAACTTCGCGGCCTTCTCTCCTTGACGCGAAAAGCGGAACCTCGCGCGAAGGAGGCGGTGGTCCGATCCCCTGTAGAACTTGGGGACAACGGAGACCTCGGTCAGGCAATACTTGCGATTGAAGATGATGTGGTCGATCTCGTTGTGGAACTGGCCACCGGGGGATTCCCAGGTCCATCATAGGGAGGGAGGCTTCTGGAACTGCGAGTTTCCATGGATGGTCTTGGTCGACATGATAAACTCAGACAGCCTTTCACCTTGCTCGTTCCACTCCAAACCGTGAGTTCCGATGTGAAGTTCTTCCGGCGACCTTCGCTGTCCGACCTTGGCGTTGAAGTCGCCGACGATCACCTTGTAGAAGGTGTGATCTTCCTTATAGAACTTCTCCAGCTCCACGTAGAAGGCCTCGACGTCTTCGTTGTCGTAGTCGGATGTTGGGGCATACGCGACGAACACAGTCAAGGCTGCCACGGAGCCACATCGCTTCAGTCGCAGACGTCCGATTCGGCTTGTCAGAGACTCGTACGAATCGATGTTCATGGCCAAGTGCGTGTTGACGAGGACACCAACGCCACCTACTCCCCTGCTGTCGCATGTTCCGAGGAACAGTTCTTCTCCGGAGTCGTAGGCGGCGTGTAGGGGGTGGTGTCTTCTCGTCTCGGTCAGACCGATGACGTCGTACTTGATCTTCCTGGCTTGCATCATCAGGTCCTCGACGGATGCTTCCGACGCAAGCGTGCGGGCGTTGTAAGTACAGATCGTCATCCTAGTCCTTCTCAGTTTGCGCAGCCTGGTTAGGCCCTGAGATTTTAGCAGCCTCTCCGTACTCGTCCTTCCCATCGCTGCAGAAATGGGGGCTCTTTCGGGGTCAGGGGAATGAGGCCCTTTAGTGCTGCTGTGTTTGACTGGAATACAACACGGGTAGCTAGTCAGGCTCTGTCGTGCGGGCGAAGAACTCCGGGCAGCCAGCCAGACTGCCCGAAGGGACGGGACGAGACTTAAGGCGGCCTCGAATCGCCTTACATGTACTCCCAGTCTACCGAGTGCAAGCTTTTGGCCGAGCCGACACAGTTACAATCCGCACAGTCACGGACACATCCACGCACACTGTGCACGAACATGCCGCTCCCACGCACAAGGAACGCATCGACCCGACACAGCAGGAGCAAGGAGTCCATCCCCTGCATCCCACCTGCGTCTCTGGGCAGTACACGGTCGCATTTGGTTCGCGTTTAATTCCCCTATCCACCACCCGGGGACGCGCCACGTGCCCTTGCGACAAGCGGCCCGAGATCCCTCTTAACAAGAGAGCCCGAAGGCTCTATATCGAGGGAGATCCGTGGGATGTGCGAACTGTAGTCTTTGAAATTTGCGGGATTTCCATGGCGGTAGAGCAGAACTTTGAGAACATTTCTTACAAAGTTTGGGAAGCAACCATAAAGCCACACTCTTATACTCAATCTGCGTCAATTTCGACTCTGGTATTTACACTTAACGCCAAATCTTCAGAAAGCGACCTGTTACAGAAATTTGGGCCCAGTCATCTAACTGCTCCGCCAGCGTGAAGACAACGCAACAGTTTGCCAGACCACCGGTGAAAACTTCGGGGCTGATAGATGGTGCTGCCCATTCACAATAACTAACCTTGCTGGCGGCAACGAACTGGTAGTAGCACTTCATCGAGCAGAAACAGACCGTATCATCCTTCTAAAATAAGACGAGTTTGCGACCTCAGTCGGAACATTCTTAAAAGCGCAGCAAAGCAATATCCAGCTGCGATGAGAACTTTTGTGCAATACGGCATTCGAACCCTCATCCCATGCTCCCCAACTGCGTTCCTCCCACACCAGCAATTTTGCCTAACGCCACATACCCATCGCGATTATTTGTCGACAAGTGAATACGGCAATATCTTGCATGCTTTGTTGGGTCTGACATGCCAGGGCTGTAGAACAGTTGACACTCCAGCTCCGAAATCAAAGGATTCAGGAAACAGCCCACTTAGTGGAGGTTACGATCACATCACAACTCAACTTTTTGTAGTGGGTGCCCACCTCTAACAACAAGTGTTTGAGAATGAAGAAACGATGAAGTGAGCAAACGCATTGCCTAAGTAGAGCACAAACCTCATCATCACTTGGCGTCAACCCCAACTGGCTCATCGTCTGTTGTATCAGAACAGCTTCCATACTTCTGTCGCAAGCACGACATCTGCCACCAGAAGCGGAGGTCTGCGCTGTATCAGGAGGCTCGCGCTTGATATTGTCCATGCACTCAGCTAAACATACTATGATTGAGAACGCTGAAACAACAAATACCAACGTCGGGTAGGAAACGGCAAGAAACACTAAACTACCTCCACGCGTGGAAACGGTACCTTTCGTTGCTGGTTCTGGCGACATCGGAGGAGTGTCGAGTTGGTACTCGATTGGCTGATCGACACCAAGAATGGACCGCAATTGCTCAAACAACGCCGCGACACCTGTCCCTGGTGGTACCGATGTTTCCTCCTTCACGACCAGCGACACCTCCACTTCTTCGACAGTCTCAGGTTTCTACAAACAAGTGGATTTCACGCACGCATCAGAGACAAAATGCGAACACGAGCAGCACACTGGAGCCTAATAGCGAACGCTTTGAAGTGAGGCAGTAACATCTTCGCCCAGTAAGCGATCCCTGCAATTCTCAGGGGTTCCGTAAGAAATTTTACACGTGCGCTTCTTTAGAACCCTCACTCTTGGTCCTTACTAAACTCTTCCGAAGTGCGACTAGCAACGCTTCTCTGAGCTAGGTGAATGGTGTCGCTGCTCACTGATTAAAAACCGCACCTGCGCCTGAGGGGCAAGAATGGGTGATTCTTTGGTTGAAGACTACTCGCTATAATACCAATGACCTGACCGTAGGAAGACAGCATAGCAATGCTACGATATTCTCTAACGGAGGTGGAACCGGACCAGTGCGATCAATCAAGCAGCTTTAGTGAACGAACAACCGAATACGATTTGGTTATCAGCACGCAATTTTCCTCTCGGTAATAGGAAGCTCTGAAGGATGAGCGAATAGCGATAAACTAACCATGCTAAAGACCTTCCTTCGAGGTTCAAGCGGGATGGTAAACTCCGGTATTTTGCTAGCCACACGCATATGTTCCATACACATTTGGTGATCCAACGAATTCGCAAATACTGTCCACTGATCGAAGGTTCCAAAAGCAGCGTCTTCCGCATCCACCACCATTTCGTAAACTGGCGGCGGTGGCATACTAAAATGCTCACTATTCAGCCTACTCTCTCAAGCTCTCAGTTCCAGAGAAAAATGTTGCACGCACCTTGTGAGCGCTGTAAGGTTCGCTTGTGGAGCAATATCCGCCATTGATAAATTCGTCAGCTCTAGACATTCTGTACTTCGACCCTTACCGGTGTAGTAATCGTCCACAAACGACAACGAGAGGTTGCCGAACTCGTTCCCCACCAATGCTCGTTTGTCTGAATCAGAGCAAATTCCGCTTCCACCTAATCGAAAGGATCAATCAGGATAAAAAACAACGACGTACCCCTTCTGTCCGGCAAATCGCTAATACCCATTGTAGCAAACACGGCACCAGGGTTACGAGGAGCCGGCTCCATGGCCCTTTTCGGTAACTGTTCACACAACCGCAGCTGGGTATTCACTCGCTCCACCATCAGATCGTACTCGTTTCCCATTCCAACTGACTCAAACTGAAATCGGGGCAAATTAGTTCACTTCTCCTCACCACATCAGCACGTTTTGTGAAGACATCTGCGCCTGCCTTTTTCTGCTGCGTTCGCTTCTTCTTCGGTCGGGGTGGTTCTAGTTGATCCATCAGGTGATTTGGAGCTCCTTGAGGGCCAGCGCCCATGGGCGGCATTTGTTGTCCCATAGCTGGCTCGAGCAATCTCTTCAGCATCCCAGAGCCTTCACGAGCAGGGTCACGACCGTCGAAATGCATGGATACTCGGCTGACTACATCATCAAGACACTCGTACACCTAAACAATAAAACGTCGTCCATTATTTGCAGCACAACTGCGACAACATAATAAGTACAAAGGAGGTACACTTGTACAAAGATCAGAACACAAAAGTTGAGTGTCAAAAAACGACAAATACCTCTTTTTCGAAAGGAGTCTGCAGCCGCTCGTAGAGAATTCCACCAAGAACCGGTGCCGGTACACGAGCCCACATATGTGACCGTGGAACCTGAATAGTACAAGTTTCGCTCAAACAGATAAAGCATTCTGGGACCTAACTTTATCCCATAGCTGGCTCGAGCAATCTACGTTGTAGCTGTACGCAGGATCGAAACAAGCAGCAAATCTCGATGGAGTAGATAATACTAACCTGCATTGGAGGGCGCTGCACAATATCCTGCGGAGGCGGGCCACATACTGCTCCGTAAGGGACTTGCTGAGGTACACGCATTTGCTGGAACTGGGGGGAGGTGCCAGCCATTTGCGAGTGGAACTGGACTGGCGTGCCTGCTACAGGTGTCGGCGAGGCTAGCGGTGTTCCAGGCATTGCACCGACAGGGGCAGCAGGCTGAGGAGGGCCCACAGCGGCAGCTCGTTGAGCCATCGCCATTCGCATCGCGTCTGCTGGTTCTACGTTGCGAACAATGTTCCATTTGTGCTCGAATTCGTACACAGTGGACAGGTGCGACTTCAAGTCACGCTTACACGACTCGAGATCCTAAAGAAAAATGGTTAAACAACTGTAGAAGTTCAACAATTACGGACGAAATTTAGACGCAGGTTCTTTGTGTGAAACAATGTGGACAACGAAAAATGTGTAACATTGCTGAGCTAGGACCTGTGCAAAAGAGTTTCACAAGAATAACCTGGATAAGGCCTATGATATGCCATCGCTCACCCTGAACGTTGCCTAATGATAAGCTCCCTTATTGATTCATCACGCCTCGCGATTGAAATCTGAGCTTATCATTATACATCGCTCGGAGTAAGCGATGGTATAACATAGGGCTAATGGTAAGAGCGGCTGTGATTACACCACCATTCCTGCGACAGCTGTAAGGAATAAGATCATCATCATCGTCATCATTTTCACTGTATATAATCGAGAGAGGCATGAGTCACTCTCCGACAACATGCACTCTTACGTGAAGCCGGCCGCGTCCGCCGCGCTGCAGTCCGCCGCGTCCGCTACGCTGTAGCCCGCCGTGACGGCGGGTGTTTACTGCTGACGGCGCATGAACTGTCGGCGGTGCATGTTGATCCCATCTAAGGTGTTTACGGAACGACTGCCAAAGGAGTGCAAAGCAGAGAATACCCATCACCCATATCCATGAGGTTCCAATTTTCAGCAGTGGACTTGGACAATCCAGCGAAGAAAGTTAGGGGACCTGCGCCGGTCTGCTTACCAGGCCTAGCGGCCACCAAAAGACTTCCCCAAAACTAGGAGAATAGAACAACCCCAATCTTCCTCCTTTCTTCTTTAAGCATATTTACTTTTATTACATTAAAAATTGGTTTTACTATTTAGATTAGTGCAGCGGATATGGTAGGGCAGAATCTTACTGCTCATATGAAGCCCACCCGCCCTCTATCGCATGTACGCGATTTATTCTCCGAAGTGCGCTTCTCTACTTGGCGAGAGAAAGAGATGAGAGTCCCAATCCAAAGTGCCTAATCTGCAGAAAGATAAGTAAAAGCAACTGGTATTGCTCGACAGGTCGACACCGCTTACTCTCCGATGGCTAAAATACTCCTACGAATCCCATAGGCACTCCCCTACATCTTCCCCACCCCCACCCCGATAATACTTCCTTACCTATGTGCTGGCAAAGAAACGGAGTGAGAGTCAAGCACGCACATGTGACATTGGGTCCCGACTCACTTATCACCACGCTGTCATGACGTCTATGGCAATCATTCTGCACCTATAGAAAATACTGGTCCCCCCCCCCCCCTCCCTCTAGTGGTCCTGCTTTGCTGGTTTCCTCTTCACTGGTCCCCTCCCACTGGCCCCTTTACTCAGAATCCCTACGCAAGTTGGACGCCTGCGGCACGTCTTTTGAATCCCGACACACGTTGGTCGACGTCTAGGGCGCGTCTTCTGAATACCTTCGCTCTGCACTTGACCGCCATTCTTACCCTGACGCATTGTCCGCTGAATATATCGTAAACTTGGACTATCCGTCGCCAAGATTATCAGTTCGCCAGCAATCCCCATGGTGAAGCTCAGAGAAAGCCCGGCTGGCAGCGCCGCACTGTCGTAGACATCTCTTGGCTCCAGTCCCCCTCCACGTGACGGACACGTGACATTAGCCGATTATATATAGTAAGATAAGATGAGTATGCAGTCCCTATCCATTCGATTCTTTAGCATGTTCTCTTACGTTTGCTTTTGTATTAACTCTGATTGCTCACATAAAAATAAATAAATGAATGTTACCTTT
This sequence comes from Heligmosomoides polygyrus bakeri, assembly GCA_947359475.1. NCBI lineage: Eukaryota > Metazoa > Nematoda > Chromadorea > Rhabditida > Heligmosomidae > Heligmosomoides > Heligmosomoides polygyrus. Next base: position 70,662,773 of record OX375867.1, read on the forward strand.
TGCCGAGAAGGGATCTGATCCATCAGGACCTGCAGGGCCATTCGATCTTGCTCGTTCAAGTCCACCTGAACAATACACTCTTGTGAGCTCTTTCTCACTCCGTTCACCACGATCCGTCGCCCTAACGTGGAGACAGTGGCACTTTGGTCCGGCTGCGAGCAACGATACTCACTCCCAGCCATGCGTGCGGTCGCGACGCGGCGCTGTAGGCAAGGCAATCTCTAGCCGTGGCAGGAACGCGTACGAGTTGCCCGATTCGCCCTGCGTGCTACAGAGCGAGGCCATGTCCCAACCTACCTCTGAACCACAGAAAGAATACTGTGGAACTCGACGTAATTTTGGGACGAAGGCAATGTCTCCTGTCGCTGATCCTAGACAATGAAGAAGTAAGGGAATTTCTAAATGAATGCTCAGAAGTGGTGTGAAACCCAAGGCAAACAGGTGAAAGAGGGAGAGAGAGCTTCGGTTATGGGTTTAAACTGAACAAGAGAAGGTTTTAGACTGTTAGATGATGGCTAAATGTCTGTTAGAGAAAAAGAGGGTGGAGTCTCGTTTCAAGACAACATGTCATGCTCATAGTGTGTTGTCACCAGATATTCTAAAAAAACAGAATGTTCTTGTAGACTACCTCCTCCACTATGTACACTACCCACTAATATTAAAGAGCTTCTACCGTACTGCGAGGTTAACTCTACTTTCATATCACATGAAGGCTTTCAAAGACTTTTAATGAAAATCGAAAATCTCCCAAAGATTCTATTGTGACATTTGGACCAGTAATCAGGCCAGTTTATCACCAGTCGTTAAGTCGTGAATTATTGACGGCCTCTGAGGTATTGAATAATAGCATGGTCAGTATTTTATACACTTTATGACTTTGAGCCTATGAGAAGAAAAGAGGATGGCAACCGCGTCATCAATTTAGAGAAATCTGGGACCTTCACAAAAAGCACCATCAAATCAAATTTTTGTAGGTTCGCTATTTTTTTACAGTTCTTGAACACACAATATATTTTGCTAAACGCGTAGCCGTTGTAGGCAACTCTCGAAACACACTAGACCTACTCTTAAAAAGAATAATCTAATTTGATAGCAATTAAACATTTTCCCATTCTTAACATACAACTCTAAGCTAAAAGATAAAGCCCTGTTCCTCCAGTCATTTCGCAAGACCCCCTATCAATAACCTATTATTGGGTTTTGTTTTTGGATCTTCTTCATCATTTACCTTCACAAGTTCTCCTCCCCGTTCATTTGACATATTATAGCTTAATACTACATACTCAACTGGTGAGCACAAACCTATCTTCATTCCAGTCCCTTCGAGACAGTCTACCGTCCTCGTAACCCCGAATGCGCTGAGTCCCGGGCCGTTCACGCAAAACTCGTCCTCTCCACCAGAGATCCGCCCGAGGCGAGCATGCGCGCGCGACCGCACGCGTCAAAATGAGTATCGCTGCCGCCCCCCCCCCCCCTTTGGTCTGCATTCACACTTCGTCAGTGCAAATCAAGTGATCTTCTATTCTAAAGTAATCCTCGCAGAGCTATGCGGACGTTAATGGATCCTGCTGGTGACCCAGTGAGCACCCTTTTCCCTCTAGAACTGACTTCCTTTCACAAGCGGTAACAGCAATAAAACGACCATTGCCCAATAGTAGAATTAATTCATGTCAAATCATCATCCCATCAATTTTACTGCTCACTTTAAAAACTACCGTTCTGAAAAACAAAGCCAAACCAAGAAGCAATCAAAACAGCCGCAAAACCTGCACAAAACACCTACAGCTATTTGCTTCCCATCCGCATCCATTCCAGCGCTTTTCATCATCTGTCTTCGTTTCGCAGCAAGGTTCTTCTTTTGCTTTCGCATTCTATTTAAGTCCGACTCGATGACCTGCGAAACACAATGTGTGCTACTTCATCAAGCAAGGGAGCGGCAATGATAAATATCAATCTTACAAATAGAGAAGCATCCAACTCAAAGCTATTACCTGCTGATGCTTTTGCAAGTCTAGCGTTCTTGTTCTCATTAGTTCGTACTGTTCAAGCACCTGAAACAAGAGCGTGAAGAGGCTTTCCATAGAGTCATCACGATGTCAGATCCTACTGGGATGCAGGATCTATTTTCTCTCTACGAAGACTTTAGCTGTCTACCTTAAGACGTTCTCCTTTAGAACAAAATATCTTTACAGTTCCTCTACAAGAACAAAACGTAGCCATCAGATTATCAGCCGAACCAGTAATTTGCCAGAAATCAAAGAGTTGCTAAATCAGGCGCCAAACTTACCGGCTGGGTTAAGTGGGCTGTTGACCGAATTTGCTGAACAGGAACCTCTTGGGGTATCTGCGCTCCAATTTCAGATTGATAGAACTCGGGCCTGATCTGGGCACCGCCAGGCATAGTAGGCACTTTGAATCGCTCGTCTGCATTGGCGGCTGCTTGCTTGAAATTCTAAATCAGAAGCAATACCTGCATCCTTTTATCGACGATAAGTATCGCACTATAACAAGAGAGTAAGTCCGTCTGTCCGTGAGTGTATTATAGTTGTGCTCGAATGGCCTATTCTAATAGATATTCGAATAGATATTCGAATACGATTATTCAAAAAATCGCGTTTTTCGAATGTATTCGAATTCGAATGCTCGAAAATTGCGGGTATTCGAAACCATTCGAATATTCGAAAATTTTGCGAGAGCACAACTATAGAGTGTATGTGTGTCTGGGTGTGCCCGTGTATGTCACAAACCTGTGTAAATCAGTAAAATGCGTCGAACCTGTGAAGGCAACCCGCACGCATATATGAAGCCCGTCAGAGTGACCCTGACGTGCAGACGACCAACCAAGACTGATGGCGAATAGCGCGCTTCGACAAGCAGACAGGATCGAAAGACCCCTATATTACTGATTGTCCGGCCGATGTCATTCATTTTGCCCCGATTCGACCGATCTGGATGGGAGTAACGCGGATATGACGGGCGACGAGCAGCTTCATAGAAGGTTGACGGCTTAGTTCGGGAGCCTCATATCAATTTATATTATCGATTCGACACCGATCAATATTTTCGACGACCGGTGTTACCGGTTTTTGCCCTGATCTGACCCGTTAGGGTGGGAGTCACGCGTGCCCGACTGATGGCGAAAGGGCTTCATAGTAGGTGCAAGGGGTTGACTACGAGAGCAATGCCGACCGATATTATAGATTTCACGATTGATGTGTTTCCACGGCGAGAGATATCGATAAGCCGATCAATATCGACTGATATTATGTATTCTTCTGCAGAGTGGATACTTCGGTGTAGTAACCACACGATTCTACATAATAAGTGAAGAAATGTGTGTATCTCTATCGCTGAAGACGGTGCCGCATTTTGGAGCAGCGCGACAGGAAGTACAGCCGCCTCCTGCCGAGGGGGGGGGGGGGGGGGGCGTGGCGTCAGAAGGTACATCCGCTATTCTGCGACCGGGAAATTTTGTTTTGCGTCTCCAAGGTGTCGTCAGGCAACAGTTAGTCTCTCGGTGAAGCCTAGGTGGTTGGTGGTGGGTAAGCAAAGGGGATGTGGGAGACAGATTGCATGCAGCCCGGTGAGGGGCGCGGCCATACTCTGCGTCTCGTGACCGTCCCACGCACTTTGGAGTGTAACTCGCATGAATGCGAGGATGGAATACGTTTCATACGAATCTATTTGAAGACGGTACCCTACCATATCCCATGTATCCATTACCCAATTCGTTATTATACAAGGTGACTCAAAAAATGTATACACTGTTTGAAAGGTGATAACTTTACTCACAGTAAAGGCACTCAATAAGTTAGGAGCTCATACGAAAGCTTAAGAAAATAGAAATTTTCTGACATATGAGCGGTATCGACTGCGCCATGCACTCGTCTCAATCCTTGCATTTTAGACTCGATTGATTGTTTTTCCTTTGAATACTCGCTATAATTTCTCCAAAAAGTGGCTCTATCGATTGATTTGTGAGTCTTTTAATGTTTAAAACTTAAATACTGCTTGAAAGGTTCTATCATTGCTGGTAGTGAAGATGTTTGAGACCCATATGAAAGGACAGAGTAACGAAATTTCTGTGCAGTGTAATTAGTCAAGATTGCGCCATGCCCCGTCTGAAAAATTGCATTTCCGACTCGAATGATTGTGCATGGGCCGAATGCTTGTTACAGTCTTGTTACTACTTGTCCACATTAACCTGTGCTGTGCTTCTTTTAACGTTTTCCGTCGCCCAGTAGCCGCAATTGTGCCGATTAGCCTCTCCATTCAGCTTGAATGTTGTTTCATCAATCCACAGAATCTGACTTGGAAAATGGGGCTCCTGCTCACATTACATTGTGCAATCAATAAACTCGCATGTCGCGTGTCTTTCACGTGATCGTCAAGTTCAAAACGTTAAAAGAGGCATACGATAGATTAAACTGGCCAAGTAGTAGCAAGATTATAACGAGCATTCAGACCATACACAATCAATCGAGTCTGAAATGCAAGGTTTCAGGCGGATCTGTGGTGGCTATTCGCACGCCACAGAAATTTCGTTATCATGTGCTTTCCTATAAGTCTCAAACATTTTCAAGAGCTTCACTACCAGCAATGTTAGAACCCTTCAAGCACTACCTGCATTTTTTGGATCCCCTGCATTTTTCGCAAGCAGTAGTGTGTTTTTAAGTTTTAAACAAACATTAAAACAAGCACAGATCAATCGACAGCTCACTTTTTGGAAAAATTGTAACAGGTATCCAAGTGAAACACAATCGATCGAGCGTAAAATGCTAAATTTCCGACGAATGCATAGCGCAGCCTATACCGCTCACGTGTCTCAGAAAACTTCTAATTTCTTAAGCTTTCATATGAGCCCTTACATTCTTCCGTACCTTTACTGTGAGCAAAATTATCACCTTTTTAAACAGTGTATACATTTTGTGAGACACCCTGTACTTTAGGCAGCTTTCCTACTGTGATAAAGGTAAGAGGAAAAGAAAAACCACTGAGACCAATGGGTTGTATTGTCAGGATTTGGAGGCGAAGCTGCCAACCAGACATTTGTCGGCCGGTAGGCTGCGGAACGTCTGGTTTCTAATAACCGTAAGTGAGAGCATGGTATGAGACATCACCTGTTGCACTAAGCGTTAAATTCTATCAGCGGAATGAAGAAAACGATAAAGCCTTACCACGACGCGCTTCACTCTCGGCTGTTTGCCGCGATTTGCTCTATTCTCCCTGGCTCGGCTAACGAAGTCCTGACGATTCTCGGTATCAAGGACCCGCCATAAACGTTGAATGTGCTTCACGCGATCATTCCAGTCTGGATATTTCTCCTGAACTTCCACAATAAACTCCTACATGTCTGGAAAGTGCTAACTATAGGAACTGCCCTATCATTGAAGCACAAACACACCTTAAGATATGCGTGTCTCTCATTAGCATACAGCACAGCAGCCTTCGTAGCCTGACTACCAAGCGGTTCATCCTCCTCCCATCTGAAAAGCAAGCTACACCAATAAAAGTCTCCATATAAACAGAGGTAACTACAACCTTAGAGCAATACTTGGGTGAGCTGGTCATTCGGCCCGCTGCTGTGGAACTAATCTTTAGTAATGTTGGCACTGTCGTAACTTACCTCTCTGTAGTCGGATTGTTCTTCTCCACACCATCCATTTGGCTGTTGCTCCTTGACAATGATTTCGAGTTGTTGGTCATCAGGTATGAGGGTGTTGCAGATGCAGGAGTAATGTTGGTCACGTCGTTTGGGAAGGCTGAATCATGAGCTAAAGCAATCCGACATCGACTTTACAGAGGGAAAGGAGAGAATGCATTCTGGTATAAAAAATAGAACCGCTCGAGTGACATTTCTGGCGATTTTTCCACTATTCCATACAATATGAATTCGTTGTGCGTTGTTGTTCTATGAAGCCTAATGATGCCCGCCGTTATCACTGTGAGGGTTTCATTGAATGTGCTAGGATAGAGCAGAACAACGGTCATGGTAACTTCGAATGCCTATGCTGTCTATGCGTTGAACCAACAGATGTTAGAAAAGTTAAATTGTGTGCTAACACTAAAGCCATGCCAGATTGGAATTCTAAGCGCCACGTCTTTATCCCGAAAGCATTACTGACGTCCCGGAAATAATCGAAGCAGAGCACATCCGCGACTGGGTGCAAGTGGTCTTCAGCTCGACAATCAGAAAATTTGACAGTCTGAGGTCCCAGAACTATTTTCCATAAAACTTCCTCATTAATGGAACGGTTCTTATTAACGATGAGAAGTCCCCGCTAAAAAAAGTACCACTTCAAACATATCACTACCAGTAAGAACCACCTGTGCAACTTCTGAGAACAAACACGCAGAAACACCATTTTCCCGGGAACTATCAGAAAAATAAAGAGGTAGAGATGCTAACGGAGAAGGAAGCTTACTCGTTGGCCCAGTTGGTGCTGAAGACGAAGCCGTCGTTGGTGTGTCAGCACTGGTAGTTGGTTCGAAGCCGTCGGCCTTCACAATGTCGAAGGCATCTGAGAATGATATAATGAGGAAAGCAATCATGTGCATAATAACGAGATCTCTACCGTTTAAGCTGTCGTCGAAGTCGTCGTCTTCGTCATCTTCCATCCAACTGGTGAAGTCCATGTCCATGTTGTCAAGATCAACCTCACCAATATCGAGGTTTTCAAGAATGTCCACCTTAAACGCCCACATACATTGAGGTGTTGTAGTAAAGTGCGCAAAGGGTACCCACTTCTGTCAGGTCATTTTTCAGTTGCTCAGTAGCCTCGTGCGAAAGCTCGTGTCCACGACCTCCAGCCTCGATGGCCGTTGCGGTCCTCCCTTTACCATACTCAGCCAAGGATGGCTCTTCAACCACGGCATCGATCAAAGCTTTTCCTTCAACAGGTCGCATGCCGAAAAAGCCCTCCTAGAAATTTAAGTGAAATGAAGGTACTTCTGAATGCACGCACTTTGCTCTGCGTAACTGTTACCTGAATAGCTGGCGGATAAGCATCTTCAAGTTGACTTCGCCGCGGTTTCCGCGGCCTTTTCTGCTTTTTATTTCCATCCTCATCTGGTAAATCATCTTCCATAGTAAGAAGCCGATGTCGAGGAATTTTTACGAAGAATCCGCCAACACCTTAAGCGTAACACTTTTTTAAATGTCGGCCTAAAACCCGGAGCACCCAGGAGCAGTACCTAGCTTTGGAACCCTTCGCCCAGGTCCTCCACCTCGACCAACTCCCCGACCGCGGCCACTCGAAGACAGTATTTCCAGGTCATCTTGCAGATAATCGTCCTCAATGCCATCTAAAGAATTGCATAACACTGTGGGAATAACAGAAAATACCTAAAATAGAAGCTCATTTTCCGAAACGAGTATAGTACACTCGCTAGTGAAAACAGTTTCGGAAATGTTGTCCCGTGCGCATATAAGGGCGCCTTGGCTGGCTTGTGTACACTACCCCGCTGACGCGAAACAAGGTAGAGCAAACTGTGCAAGGAAAGAATTCCGGGCCACATCCCAGGGCTCCCTCAACTCACACGGGGAACATTTCGGCAACTACTCAAACATCTACCAGCTGCTTTATAGGAAAATGCTCATCCCTGTTTAAGCATAAAAAATTGCTAATAAAATGGAGTTGCGAACTGACACTTAATCACAATAAAGGAAAAGTTTATAGGCTTAGAGACATGGACCCACTACAATTTCTAAACATGGACCCACTAGAATCTCTAAACATACCCAATAGAATCTACAAAAACAACACGCCTGCTGTGATAAAAAAAAACGTAAAGAAAAGCATACAGTGATCGAAGCTGTCAGATCGGTAGGCGAACGACTCGATAGGGTTTGGCCGAAACAAGCTGGGCATGAACCGTGACTGCAGCACCTCTTCAGCGGACTTGTTCAAAGCGACGTTGTCGCAAATGAGCAGACTGGAGTGGTCGCCTATAATACGTGGTTGTTAAAAATGCACGATGAATACCACAGCTTCTTGTGACAACGTTTCACAAACGTCGTGAAACAACAAATCAGACGAATGTCTAAAGGCCAAATGACAGTCCGCGATGGAAGCGACTGGTCGTCCGCTCAAGGAATGCATATTTCTGCCGGACGTTCGCTCGGCATTAGTCGATTCGCATGTTTTGCATGAGCGACAGTCGGTTCCGTCGCTTCCGTCGCGGACGATGAAAAGGCCCTAAAGAATAGGCTTACTGATTCCTGTCAACGCAGAAGATGTCCTGCTATTTGGTCGGCATGCCGAACATCGCATTTTATTCGCTGACGCCGACTCCAACATCTCGTCGTTGTAGAGGTCCTCGCAGGTGCCGTGATACCACCTGAACTTTTCCCTTTGCTTGCCAAGCATCATGGAGAGCGAAGGAAACGAAAAACAGCGGCCAAAATTTCCCACCTTGCGCACGAACTGCACTTAATTATCTTCTCGCCAAGATTATACGTCTTTGAGCATTTTGGACATTTTCGAAGAGAACTACAAGTGGTGCATAGCCCCTCTCGTGTTAGCTCAGTGCCGGAAGTCACTCTTACATTGCACCGTCGACATCGTGCACACCTGGAAAACTATCAGTAATCCATACGTCAACGCTCCGTCTAGAAGAACTCACCAATGACATCTCCAGGGACCATGAGGAATGCGTTCCAGAGGAGGAGACAAACAGTAGATGTGGTAGGAGACGTCGCATTCCTCACAGAGGAGCAATTTTGACTCGTCCTTACCCTCTCCACAGCCTTCACATATCGTGCAGTCAAGGCACCTCCAGCCCCGGTTGACCACTGCTTGATTTAACTGCAACGAGAGCTATGGTAATCAAAGGCTCCTCCAATAATGAGACAAATTCTCTTATGCTCTTAAGAAGACGCTGCAATCACCAACCTTATCGTGGAGACCGACGCAATATGTATGGAACGTTTGAGCACAGTTGCAGCAGGCTACCATGGAGCTCTCTTGAGTATGCGGCTTGCCAACGGCCCCACATACGAGACATATGCTCGACTAAATAAGGAACTGAGAGAGGGCAAGTCAACAAATGTAAATATAATAGTGTCCATGAGACATAGAAGGATCGACGACATTGCTTGTTAAACAGTTCTTCCACTAGTTTGGTACTCGCTGCAGCAAAATTGACTGGTCTTAGAAGTTACCTCCTAAGTCTTCGACCGTCCCCTACAGAAGCATGATGCTGCGCGCTGAAAGTACCAATACTGGCATTACTCGAATGATGTTTTCTATTGATGTGCACCCGTAGCGAATGGATAATCAATACAATACTGTGTCTCTGACACTTGGGGACGGTCGAACTGTCAGGTCAGTACGCATTCCGGTTAACAACCTTGTGGCGTGAAGAACATCACATACACTATCACCTCCCTATCTATGGGTTAGATTTTTGAGAAATTTTTTGCTAGATTTATTCAAGCCGGAATATCCTTTGAAAACACTTCCCACTAAAATATCAGATTTCCAACGTAAAGGAACACTAATACTAAACTGAACTGGCTACGAGAAATAGAAATACACGAACTTGCTGTAAATACACGTCTTGAGCATCGCATATAACCGCTGTCCGAACATATTCAGCATCGTCTCCACGAGTGTTTCTTTCTTCGTCCTCATCCATCATAGCCTCGTCAACCTACAGACATAACAATAAACAAAAGAAACTTGAGCTAAAGTGGCTGACGAGACAAGAAGTGAACCTTGGAAAAACTACCTCTCTTATATGGGCCTGCTGCTGATGTATATGAAGTTGCTGTTGTTGCTGTTGATGCTGTTGTAACTGCTGCTGCTGTTGCTGCTGCTGCTGCATGATAATCTGCTGGAGGACAACGCTCTGTTGTAGTTGAGAGCTCGACCCGCTGAAATTTCAGTCCTTCGGCACCAGACACGAGACGCCTTTTCAAGAGGACACATAAGAACAGCTTCTCTTGTCTTATTAAGCAATTGCCAAGGGAAATCGGAGTCAATTAGAAAAAAGCGCAAGACGCACAGTAGAGGTTAAAACCACTTTGACCGGCAACCGTCCCAATTGTTCATATTAAGTCTTAATTCATGGAATAACCTCATTGAACCACTACTACATTACAATGAATCTGATCTTTTCTGTGCGTGTAAGATGTGACTGCCCAGTCTGTTTTTCGGAAACGAACAAAAACTAAATCACACAATGAATGATTGCGTTTAAACGCAAGAAATCTACCACGACAGCGTAATAACAGTTCCGGCGGGATCGGGGAAAGCGCATACCGAAGATAACGAAAAAAGAAATCATGTGTCAGTTTAAATAAGAACTGCAAGAGTGTTGCGTCTTCACGCCATTATTAAGGCTTCTTCGTTCTCCGCACAGTAGCTCATTATCCAGGCCGTAGGTAACCAGTTCTTCACTGAACATTCGAACCAATTCCCCTATTGACAAGAAAAAAGGAGAAATTCTGCAGACAATGGAAAATGGCACCACTACATTCCACCATCGAATTTTGGTGGAGTTTAGTGGCACCTGACGTCTGTTGTTAGAACGAAAGCTGGGGACGTCATGACACTCGAAAAGGCGTTAGATCTCGACACGAAACGACAAGATATAGATCAACCAAAAAGTGTTATCCGTTCGCGTTTCGCCAACAGAACGCTTTAGTTCTCAAAACTGTGGCGGCTTGCTAATATTGGCGCGTTAAGTGAATAGTAATTTCCCACTGAAAGATAAATGCACACATAAAAGCATACCGTCCTCGTCCTCGACCACGTCCACTTGCAGAAGCTTTCCCTATTCCGTTCACTTTGGATCCACGTTTGCCACGCTTTCCTCGACTGGGTGGAGGGAAGATCGATATGTCACCACCAGGTGGCTTTGCTCCTCTTACCTTAGAGGAACTGCCCCGGCCGGGTTTCTTTTTCGCACCACCTCGACCACGAGACGGGTAGCCTCCTCGCGAACTAAATAATAATGAGGTTGAAAACTTAGTAAATGGGCCGCAAGAGCAGATGGAAGACATACCTTCCGGGAACAAAATCCTCGTCAACATCAGACGGCGAATTTTCTGGGTAAAACGGAGAATTCCGCGCTGAATCGCTCGTGGTGGCTGGAGAGGAGATACCCTCGGACATGTTGTATACGTCTACATTGAAATCTGGAACAACGGCGGCTGCGGTGACCGGTGAGCTCGACCGAAACGGATTCAACGTCAAGTCCGAGATCGACTTCGAGCTAGGAGCAGTAATTGAATCTGGAACAGGTTGGACTGAAACAACCAAATCTTAAGGTGAACCTAATAAAATAAAAATGAGAAAATATTCAAAATAAAAGACTGATGGGCTTATACACGCGACAAAACTTGCCAGAATCGGCTCCGAGGGGAGAAGCTGGTCCAATGGCTGCGGACAACATAATATCACCAACAAGTGGCGACCTCCGGCAAGATGCACAGACAAACTCCGACATATTCACGTCCGACCTATCACATTCTCGGTGGACAAACCTTGAAAACAAAAATTGAGTGGTTACCTGTGGAGAGACCCTAAACATTTCGACACTAATGGGTGTAACAGACGATTAGGGAACGTACACAAATTGCAACAACTATTTGGTTCAACTACGATAATAATGTAAAAATTTGGACGTAATGCAAAGTTATGGAAGAACTGTTATAGTTTGGAACACGACAGGAAATCTGTCGCAAGAATCACCACGAAACGGGATACGAAAACGGCATGCGGAAATAAGGATAGAAAACAGCACTATACTCAAAGTTGCATTCGATTTGGTGCCAAAAGTTCTCATTCTTATTTCGCGTGAGATAGCCAACAAGTCTCGACAGCAGAAGACTTTGGATCAATTATAGTAAACTTCGACAAACTTAATCGTGTTTACAAATCCTATGCATTGCTCCTTCATACATGGGTGGCATGAGGTAGAGAAATGTGGAAGAGGGTATCAACCATCAATGCAAAATAGTTACCAATCACTTGCCAAAGCCCTCCCCAGAGATTATTGCAGCAGATTTAAATAAAATCTTCTTGTTAAGCAAATACCTCTCAACATTAAGTTCACTTGCTCCGATTTTGTAGATTGATAAAACAGTCTTAAAATCGCTCTTGATACTCTATTCATGTACAGCATTGTTTTCTGCTGACAACGAGTAAACAGTGCATGATCATGCTGAAACTATATACACCCATACAGCACTTCGAGACATCTAGGATCTAACCTAGTATGAGAGAACAATTCGTCGCGTCTGTACAACAATGCGGGCGCCACCCGGAGTATGTCCATCTCGTTTTTTAAGCCTCACCACCCCATCAAGAGATCTGATCTTCACACTGCCACTTTTATAGCAACTTGATTCACAGAAGCTGGAGGCGAAAGGTGGGGAGGAATATGTGACCAGCAAAATGAGAGGAAAATGTAGTAGAGAAGACTACTCATCCTCAAGTGAGCTCAAACTCTGGAAAGCGAATGGAGGCCCGGGCTAAAGAGCTCTAAGAGAAGCTTAGCGTTGCCGCCCCCCCCCATCTAGTTGACCTAGCGTTAATTTTGTTGGAAAACTACTGGCGTTATGGAACCTGGAAGGGGCCACCCAAGCAGGTTCTACTGGCGGTGCGTGACTACGACGCTTCTGAACGCACCTTGACCTCTTCATTTCAATGCACAGTTTTAGCCCCGTGAAGGACATGGGAAGGAACTGACGAAAGATCATAGGAATTGGCCAATATTAACAAGAATGCGTTAGCCCGGCCACATCCAGGAACCCCTCCCCTGTTCAATTTGCTCTCCCAGCTAAAGCGGAGAGCACAGAACAGGTTGCAATTTTTTGGTTTTTGGGTTTTTTTCAGTAATTTTTTGCAGCAAAGATAAAGATATCCTACTTCGGTTTATAAAACTTACGTTAGGCCTATTGCAGAATCTGGCGTCACAGTCTTCAACCCACATAAAATGAAAGAAATCTACTGCAATGAGGGAGTTCAAAACAATTTCACTCGAAAGCTTCTAGTACGTACTGGCGCTTGGGAATATGACCGAACGCCGGGCGCTGTAGTAATAAACAGGCTTCTTCAACTTCCCTCCCTTGCTTCTCGACGTAAAGTCGCTGATGCTTGCATGGTTCACTTTAGGTGCACTAGCAAAGGAGTTACTATGAAGTGGTTATTTAGCCTGTCCAATTCGCACAGTATAGGTGCTCTATCAAGGATAACGGTAACCCGCCCAAAAACAGGTTCATATGCAAACTCATTTCCATATAGAGTAGGTAGTGCATACCTCAAACTTACGAAAAATCTATCACGAGTATGTTGTCACTATGCTGTGCCAGACCAGGTTCTTAGGTGGATCTTTATTATTGCGGCCTGACGTTTCAACTTTCCGTCGTCCTCTATTTAACAGTCTATCAAGAGCGTTATCAATAAAGCAGTTTAAACGGTTTGCTAGCAGAACATTACTTAAATACGATCTTTCTTGAGACAGGTCGACAACTGATACCAATTACAGATTCGTTGTATATATTTTGCACTGCAAGTTGTTTTCGTTTCGGTTTTATTGTATAGTGTGCACGCTATGTGTTTCTAATGTTTGCCTTCTGCAAATATAATAAATGAATAAATTTAAGAAATCAATCGGCATCATTCAATCTGCGAAGATGATAGTCCTTTATAAAGAAAGATACGGAAAAGAAAAACGAAGGATCACTTACTTCTTGCAAGACGTGCAAACACGAGCCACGTTATGGTTGAGAACCATGCCAGAGCAAAGTGGGCAAACGAGGCCGACTCCCATCTGCATCGCCCCGCCGACTCCCGAGCACGTATCGCACACCTCGGCAGCGCCGCCACCCAAAAAGCCGCTGCCGCACTCAATGCACTGAAGAAATGTGGATCAGCCACTGGCAGCAACTAAGACAGGAGAGGTATGCCAGCAGATACCATTCGCGTTTCTATTTTCGCCTCCAACATCTTCACCGCGCCGTATTCAAGACTAGTCTCAACGCAACCATTCGCTGAGATCTTCGCGAGGCCGTCCTTTCTTAAAACAAATGTGTTGAAATGGCGGGCACCAGAGCACCTTCAACCCTATAATCAGCGAACTTAATATTTTGATGCGATAACCAAAAATGACGACTAAGTAGAGCTGCAGCAACCAGAGAGATAAAGCACACCTCAGTGTTTGATAAACATAGAGCCGGAAAAAACCCGTCTGGGTTGTCCACCGTAGTTTCAGAGTGAGATTCAGGGAAATCGTGATGAGACCACGCCGTTGCCTATCGCTCTGCTAACCAGTCGCAGCAGCTAGTATTTGCGTGCGTGTCCGGCACAAACAGGGTCAGGGGGGAGGCTTCTGCAGAAAATCCGGCACTAGTTAAAAGTTCCTACCCCACCGACCGACTTCGTTTCGCTGAAACTTCGTCTAGGGGTTAATTGGGGTACTGCTCACGAATCTGACATCCGTTTTTCACGATTCGGTCGGAGACCACCCATACCGTTAACAAGGGTGGTCCAGGCACGGTCACCGATTTCGCTGGGACTTCGTCTGGGGGTTATTTGAGGTGCTGGTCACGAATCTGACATCCGTCTTTGAAATTGCGGCCGATTACGGTAGGTCGCGGTAGCTACGGGTAACTAAGGCTGCCGAGGCCATAATACCCGCTTTTGCCCAAACTTCGCCTAGGGGGTTATTTGGGGTGCTGATAACGAATCTGACACCCGTTTTTCGTTTTACGCTGGAGTTTGGGCGAAATCGGTGACCACTACCTTAGTCACCCGTACCTTCCGTAACCTACCGTACTCCAGCGTAAAACGAAAAACGGATGTCAGATTCGTGATCAGCACCCCAAAATAAACCCCTAGGCGAAGTTTAGACAAAATTGGTGACTATGACCTCGGCAGCCTTAGTTAAGCGTACCTATCGTAACCTACCCTACTCCAGCGTAAAACGAAGAACGGATGTCAGATTCGTGATCAGCACCCCAAATAACCCCCAGATGAAGTTTCAGCGAAAAAATTTTTTCGACCGAAGTCGTGTCGGTAGGGTCGGAACTTTTAACTAGTGCCGAAAATCTCATAGAGCATCGTTAATGTCTCTCATCCCTGGCTCCGACGTATGGAGCCTGTAGTAAGGGCGCTTCATAGCTAGTAGAAACCAGGGTTAAATCGCGCGCCTGTAGGCCTTGCGCACCGGACAACTCGGACGGGTTTTTTCCCGTTGTAAGGGTATTGGCGAGTCACATCTCACTATAGCGAACTGTTAAAGTGCTGTCTTCCATGTGACATTGCCCCATTCACTCTTCCGCGCAGACCGACGACGTTCTACACGCTAGAAGAGTCCCCAATGTGCTAATATGTACGTGGGTACGCGAGAATTGGAAAGAATTCGGACTGCACCTCTAATCTTATTGCCATATCTGCGCTTTCAAGGAATACTTCCTATAATCTGGATTCCCTCATCCCTAGTGCGGGTCAGGGCGTCCCAAGTGTCCCATTGGGTGTGCTCAACATAACTTGTATGGGTTCAGTGTGGTACGTTAAGTCTACGGCGGAATATTCTGATAGTGAGAAAAAGGTACATAGGCAAGGATAAGAAGGCAGGATTTGGGAGATCCGCCAGAACGTATGTAGGTCCACATACCGCTATAAAGGCAAATACTAGAAATAGTGCATAAGGAAACGTACGCCAGTCGAGTAGCAAAGGCGTCAAGACGTAACGATTTCTGCTGCTTCGATGATAAGACAAGAGAATGATCTCCGTTCATAACCAGTAACTAGCAGCCCATCATGTTCTTGTTTTCCTCGTCTGTTAGTAACTGAATCTTAAAGTTCGATCATTGAAACACTTGAATCGTCTGAGAAATGCGAAAACGAGGTAGGATGACACGAAAACAGCGAGCTTCGTCACAAGGAGTTCCTCAGGCAACATAACCCGGGATCGTAATGTTATGATGCTTCCCATCCCGCCGTCTTATCGAGATCTTTTCGCATCTCGAGAGGAAACCTCAAAAAAAGGATGTGGTGAAGACCTCAGTAGGAACGTCGATTAACTATTCCAAATCACCTCTGAACTACACAGCCGACAATGTGTGCTCTTCACGAAAGCTGGTAAAGGATCAACCTTAGACGTGAATCGCCATCAAAGATACTTGGCAGAAATGCTGTCCCTCTGGGAGTAGGGGGGTCACAGAGAAGTGATCTCTCCAATCTATTCGTATAGAAATTGCTCAAATCTTAAGGTTTTCTTAATTGCCCAACTGTGCGGCACAGAACCGAACCGAACCACTTCTTGCAAACACAGGGACAACATTCCCGCTAGGCATCGAATCAGAGGAATAGTGCTACTTCCAAGCAAACATAACAACAGCAGATAGCAAAAAAAGCCACACCAGCCTTCAAATCAATGTTAAGGTGAGGATGAGAACATTTGGTAATGTACCACAACCAGTTACGTGACGCACCTGCCTAAATAGATTAGATCTTCAACAAGATGACGTCCCCTTCGAAATCCATTTGGGGATCATAGAAAAATGACGGTGAACATAGGGAAGCCGCAGCCCCAAATAGTGCTATAACGTAAGCCCAGAGCGGCAAAACGGGTGACAGATTCCTGCGCTGTAAAGGAGAAGTCTCAATTTTTTGTTGAAACGACGGCCTTGTCTTTAAAATTGATCTAGACAATGAGTGACACATTTATATATCCTCCTTCGAGAGGAAACTGAGAGGAGGCAACACATGCGAAAACAGAAGGGACTGCATGTTAATGAACAACACATTGGGAAGCATTCGAGAATTTTTATTGTATTACTATACTTTTCTAATTAATATATTCTATATGTAGGGGATATACGTGGAAGAACTCAACTGAAAAAAGTAGACCACATGGTAATCGAATCAAGAATATGAAGCTCTAGCGATGCTGGAGGCAAGAGCTGCAAGGAAGAAGTAATAAACGTGATCTTATAACAGAACTGAGGCCATAATGCCTTGAATGAGTAGGCTTTCCGACGTGCAGAGAAACCAAAACCCTTCTAACCCAAATGCTCCTCAATTTCTGCAGAAGCAAACAACACAAGAGAATCTGCTTTCTGATGGGCAAGTTTCCTCACTCGAAAATTTCACGAAAATCGAAGGGCAGGATTTACAAGCGCCACGGCCCTTCCCCAGGAATCTCCGGGAGCTGTCATCATCCTCTCGCCACCCGGCCTGAGGTCCCAGCGTGGCTGCGGTGATACGCCTACGGCCCCCGGGAGCTGATCCAAGAAACCAGGCGAACGGTCGCGATCCAAGCCCGCGGCGAGGTCGCGAACCCAGATATCGACGAAGGCGCGAAGGAAATTCGGCTATCGATCGCTGGCAATTTGCCAGCGTATTTCTCGGCGCCCTCCGCAGCCGCACAGTGCGGCCGCCTGCGTAGCAGCCCGGGGAGGCCGGGGGCGCCCGCCGCGGGGGGCCGCCGCGCAGGCAGCGCGGTCTGCCTCGCCGCGCGGCGGTCGCGTCGCGTCCGTAGGGACCGCCGTACAGCTGAGCGCGGGGGGCGGCGGCGGCGATGCGGGGGTCGAGGGTTGCCGGCGGCGGAGCTCCGCGCAGGACTGGGCTGGACCCCCGCGACGACGGGGCTCCAGGATGCGCCCTGTCCACGGGGAGGGTTCGTCCCTTTGTCGTGCGAGCTGCAGGACTCTGGCGACAACAGAAGGTTCGGAACGAAGTGGCCTCCCCTTGGTGGGACGCTCTTCCCCGGCTGCGAATAAGCTCCCTCAGCCAGGAAAGCAACTTGCCAGAACATCACCTACTTAGCCCTAAGCCTTTGTCCTCCATGGAGGCAGGGCCTGCTTGCGTGGAATGTGGTTGCCAGCTGCTTGATCGGGTGGAGACCGGATGCCTTCGGGTGTATGTTTATCTAAGGTGTTGATCCAGCATTTAGATCAGGAAAAGAAAGAGAGTGCTAGTAGAAGGATAAAGGGCGCACGCATTCCACTTTACGGGATATTGTTGAGCCAATTTGAATGTGTATTTGGTCTATACAATGAATTGCAGTGGTCTGCCGAGGGAGAAATCAGTGCTTTGCCCTTCCCAGAGAAGTCCGACAGTACCACTTCACCGGACCCCGGAGGAACGGAATGGATTTGTTTAACGCAGTACGGGTTATAGATGTCCGTTGTTTCGACACTGACCTTTCCTTGCATTCTGTCTTACTAGAGTACGCGGGCTGCTACGCACTGCGTAGCACCAGCCCAGCATTGTCGCCGTCAGCGTCAGCGTATCGCCGAAGACCTATATTATACTTCGGCGACGCCGTTGTCGCCGAAGTATAAAACATACCTAACATCTACGGCCCGCTTGGTTGGCTCGGACGGACCTCGGTTTGGCGCGCACGTGGCAGCCGAAACTTCTGAGAAAATTTTATATAAACCGCGTGAATGTATCTTAGGCAACTGATAATACTTTAGTACAAAATCGTTTGCAGCAATAAATGAGACTTATCTTAGATTACTTTTTTCAAATAAGAACCAAGTGGAGATAACAAAAGCCTAGACCAGTGAAGGTGTCGCAAGCCCCACCAAACCAATTCCATCAGGGTGGTAAGAAAGTTTTGGGTGTTTGAAATTTCCTCTTCGTTTTTTATTCAGGATACAATGGAATTCACTCAACCGTATAATCACCACCGATAGTCACTATTCCTTTCTCCCAAACTGGGAACTGGGGAGATTAGCAGTCAAAGAGTCCCCTGATCGCTTCTTCAACATCTTCAAATTCGGTGATTCTTTTCTTCGTTCTGGATGCCTTGAGGGGACGAAACAAGAGTTAGTCAGAGGAGGCAATACCAAGGGAATGGGGTGGGTGCGGAAGCGTGTCCCAGCCAGCTCCTCCAATTTTTTACGTGTCTCTTTAGGTGCGTGCAGCATAGGGTTTTTGTGAAGGAGGTGGAAGGCACGTCTTATCGGTTTTTCTCGTTCCTGAAGTTGATTAACGTAAATGCTGCCGGTGACAGTGTGTGCTTGCGGGAGCAACTCGTAATGCAACATTGCTCGCGAATCCCAGAAGCAGCAAAGTAGACACTTTTGAGGTGAAGGCCCTTTTTGGGTGGCCGGTTTCCTCCTCGACGGAGCCGCACGGTACGATGCGTGTTAGCATCGTAGAAGAGCCAACTCTACGATTCTAACACGCATCGTCTCCAGTTATCAGGTCTTCCAGAAACTCCTTTTGGTGCAGGCGCATATGGATACATCGACAAATGGATACCCAGGTGAGCGAGCCGCATGCTATCGGTCTAGACGTAAGAGACCCATCGAGTCACCACCTTTCTGTAGCCGAGGTAGAGTGCACATTTAACTGTTAACGAATTTAACGAACGAACGGCATTTTTCGTTAAAATCTGGCTTAACAACTTAACGAAAACTTTTAGAAATTTAACGGAATTTTTGACGGACTTCCTTCGCAATAAGTTTATCACTTTTCCGTTTAGTCTCCACTAAGGCCGGGGGCATACTCCTATCGCCGCGATGTCATCGCGGTGCTCATTTCATGGCCATTCCGGTTTCTCGCGCCGCGCGCGGTGTTTAGCGTTGGTCCTGACCCCCCCCCCCCCCGGTCCCCCTACTATGACAGTCCCTCAAAAACTTGAAATCAACAAGAATTGAGCAGAAACAATCCGTTCTAGTACGACCTTAAATGACGACAGCGTATCTCGTTCCAAGCCGCTCTGTTTGAGTTTGACCTAGGGCTCCCGTGACGTCAGGCTCAGCCGCGAAACCGGCCTGTCTCGAGCCCAGCGTCGCTTATTTTTCATTTAGAAACTGGGAAGGTTCTTTGCCGAGCTTACAAGCACAACCCACTAAACAGGGAATGCTTTCAGCTTCCCATGAAAGTTCGTATAGTCTACGTGTAGAGATCTGTATCAGGGGGAAGAGCTTTAATGTTTCCATTAGTTCCTTCGGCACTTAGCGACTAGTGTCTGCATCGAGATTGTGCTCGTAGAACGGTCAGAAGAACTGTTTCATACATTTCGGAAGGATCTCTGGGCCTGCCTGATCTAACTTATGTTTTAAGACCAGTCGTTCAGCGGCCTAGCGGCCGCCGACACTGGTTGGGGCTTCGCCCCCAAACCCCGAGAAGTAAACAATCCGACCATCTTCTTTTCCCAACTTTTAGACCTTCATACTTTCATTACGGTAAAGAACTTGTTTTACAATATAGAGTATAGCCGTCAGAGCGGCCTCTCGACCGCACTGACGGCTTCTCAACGACTTCGCCGTAGTGATAGCTTCTCATAATCAATTTTAGCTGCAACCTATTCATGGTTTCCGCAGGAAGAACACCTTAACTACGTCGATTGCGGCAAGTTAGAAAGAAAAAGAAAAGAGAAAGACATCCACGTACAATTTGATCATTATCGATTGATAGTGATCGACACCTCAAAAACAAACTTCAGTCTCGTGTTCTGCGACCTCGATTACTCCCAGGGCTTAGTTTCGTGCCGCTTGAACGAAATCCACAAAGTCGATATTATCGATCGATATCGATTGTCTCCCCTGCTGTGAACGCCTCCCGTCGATGATCATCTAAATGCTCAGGCGCGGTTGCCGACGTGTTCGGCACGTCTATGGCTCGTCATGCACGATTGCCGACGTGTTCGGCACGTCTACGGCATCGCCAGGCACGATGTCGATGTTCAACAATCGTTTCCAGTATTCAGTGTCCACTCCAGTTGTGACGGACGGACGAACACATACACACATACACATACACATACACATACACATACACATGTACATACACACATACACACACGCACACACATACACAGACGCACACACACATACACATACACACATACACACATGCACACACACGTACACATAAAAACATACACACATACACATACACATGTACACATACAGATACACACATACACATACACATACACATGTACACATACACACATACATACACACATACACATACACATACACATGTACACATACAGATACACACATACACATACACATACACATGTACACATACACACATACATACACACACGCACACACACGTAACATACACACATGCACACATACACATACACATACACACACGCACATACACACACATACACACACACACGCTTGCTCTTTTATATATAGTAGCATAGGATGCCCTGCCAATACATGCTATGCCGGCGCCTGCCCATGAGGTACCGTTCTCCTCAATGACAATTCCGTACCTCTTTTCCACACTCTGAAGGTAATCTATTGCAGAAGGCTGGTTATTTTGCTGGCCACCCTTCCCTGGTAGCAAATTGTTTATGCTACGCTGCGTTCGTTGAATTTTAGACCTGTTGAAGTTGGAACGTAAAACGTTTTCATCGATTTTTTCATTTTTAAGTAATAGTTTGCAGATAATTGTATTTTTTAAACGAGATTCAACGATTACCGGAAATTTAAGGAAAAATTTCCGTTAAAAAGTTTTAACGCCCCGACTTTTGTGTGCATACCTGGGATGGAGGCGACTGAGGACCGATGGATGAGTGCACCCAAGTTCTTCGCAAGACTATTGCTATTTCCCAGATCCTCTTTGACAGCGTCGAAAATGGAGGAGTGAGCGTGCACGTGGGCGTCTTGACCGAGGCTTGCCTTCGAAGTCCGTATCTTCTCCCCTGAAGCGAGCGAATCGGAGCATGAACCGCTGCTGGTGAAAGTGGTGTCCTCTCCAATGTGCATTGATGTTTCGAACGGTTGCCGTCGCTTCGGTGCCTCGACGCCATTCATAGAAGGCGATGGCTCGAAAGTAGTCTTGTGGAACTGACACAGTGATTAAGGCTATGGAGGGCAACGTGGTAGTTTCGAGAATGATGTACAAGTGCCGCAAGTTAGATCATGGGTACCGATCAATAATGGGGAGTTGAGCATTTTCAAAAAGTCATATCAAGGCTCTCTTACCACCCTAATAGATTTGAATCGCCCTCAGGCCATGTACTCAAGGGTCGTCGAATGCAAACTCAGACGTCGCTGGTTAGGATGAAACACCGGCTGACTGCACAAGATAAAGCAGCTTGGGCATAAGACATTGGCTGACTAGACGAGCTTCTTTGTAGCTTGAGCGTTATTTGAGAATTCACCCACGATGTCCCGAAGAAGGAGCGGTAATAAATCCCTTCTTGGTATGCGTGGGGTGCTATTTATCAGCACTCATTCTTACCTTATAGCCTAAACTACGGCTGTCAGGAGAAGCGTTAGCTTCACGATCGCTGGCTTTCAAAGTTCCAGACTACTTGAAGTCGAGATGCTCTACTTTCTATAAAGGATGGATCAAGTTGCTTTGGGCGTTTCTGTAAAAGGGATTTTCGGATTGCTGAGATGAGTTGCGTGACAATATTTACTCACCAGAAAATGGTCCCACTAGTCGGGTAGTCAGGTATGAACGGCGGAAGCAAAAATCATCGCAAGAATCACCGCCCTTCAAATTGTGTAAAAATTTGTTCCCTTCTTGTTGATGATTGAGCCCAAAGGGCTGTGGACCAGAGGTCTGCGCAAATACGATTAACGACTTTACGATTTACAGCGATTTTTGACAAATTTCTTACGATTTACGATTGCCGACGTTTTGGGTCGTAAATCGTATATTTCCTTAAATAGGACCAGGAGTCCACACGTTGTGACGCAACTTGCTTTATAACAAAGGGCTCAACCTTACAGTCTCCTCTCATAGCGCATTACAAATTCCTATTAGATTTTGTTCTTTAATGTCCACATGTGGGACGACCCTGCTTTGTGTAGAGGCAGGCGGCTTGGTTTCTACTTCTCTCTCTCCCTCCCTACCTCCCTCCCTCTGTGTCTCTTTGTTTAACCATTTCTCTAGCGCTACAAGGCTGCCGCTTGGTATCAGGTTTGCCTTTGAGGAGAAGTAAGCAGAATAAATATTTGGATAATGAACTCTCCACCAGGAGATTGTGTCCTCCTTCACAGGAAGGTACTTCGCATTCAAGTTTGTGAGATCATTTCGTTCTAGCTAACGGAAAGACACGCAAACCGTCCTGTACGGGGAGAAAAGACTATTTCTGATTTTTGATTCTGATCGCTACCCCTAGCCACCTTGTCCACAAACCCTTTTTCCTAACCCAACCGAGCAGAATTGGTGAAAAACCATGGCGAGATATCACTCATGACTGAATACAGGGTGAGGCGCAGCTAATCGGCTCTCATGGAAAGAACGAACCACTGAAGTCCCCATCAGATTACCAAAGCAAGTCCCAAGGTGTCCTTGACTAGCAGAGCTTCTGAATTCGGATGCCGCGTAGTAGTTATTACTAAGTAAACACACACTGACCAAGGCTTAACTAATTCTTAACCAACTTTTTGCAGCCATTTTCCCTTAGCAGCCTTCTCAGCTATAGTATTCTCAATTAAAACTGGACTTCTTGGCTTCTCAGCTCAAATTCAACTCCTTTCAAATTAAACCGAGGTAACGTGGTAACGTTGCCCAATATAAATTCATTTATTTTAAAAATATAATTCGACTATCCAGAGTGTCCAAAAATATGATCTTACCGGCCACCGACGTGCCGCCTTGGCAGCATCATCTTCGTCTCTGCCCTATGCTTAAAAATAGGGCTGCCGCGTTGCTGCAAAAGTGTGGGGAGGCCTTAAACCGGACTCTTCTCATTCTGAACCGAACACTTCGTTCTAAATTTGACACTTTTTAGTTTGAGGTCACATTTAGAAATAAAATGGACATTTTGCAAATCAAGTCAGACGTCTCTAAAGTTTAAACAAACGTTGTCTAACCGTTTGCCTAAAGGAATGGCCTAGGAATAAACTTCACTACGAATAAGCACAAAATTTTCATCTTGCTTGGAAAATGCTTGGTTTAAAATGAAAAGTGTTTGGATAATAGCATAAAGCATCTTGTTTAAAGGAAAAATGGCATATCTCAAAATGCAAAAAAGTGGAGACCCCCGGCGCATCGTAGTAAATAGGATCACTCAAGCGAAAGGTAAAGTAAAGTAGTGGGGATTTCATGGTTGTACTTTTTATACGGTTGCCATAAATACTATGATACTTTGATGGTCCTTTTGTCGGCTGGAGGTCTTCTCAGCGGGGACCACCACTCATACAGACCGCTCGATCTCTGGCAGCTTGCATCCAGTGAGGCAGACTCCGCCCTCTGAGAGATCTTGAGAATGAGTCTGCCCATCGCGCTGGCGGTCGTCCCAGTGGTCTCTTATGGTCTCTCGGGAGCCATTCTGTGACACAGAGACTCCATCTATCGTCCTTTCATCGAAGCATATGTCCAGCCCAGCGATATTGGGACTTATTCATATGCTGCAGCGCATCTGCTAATTGCGACCTTTCCCTTACATAGCTCCGAGCTTCGTAGGCCTTCTTGCCATTGCTGACGAAGGCTTGTCCTCAGAAGACATCTCTCCAGTGCACGACGCTCAGTTTGCATTGCTCTGGCGATTGTCTTGTTGTCGGGCCAGGTTTCCGTCGCGTAACACATCGCAGGCAGTACAGAGGCGTTGAATATCGAGGCCCTGAGGCCGGGATCCTTGACCTGATCGGTGACTTCGCGAATCGAACTGAAGACTGCACATGCTGCGCGTCTCCTTGCTGGCGATTTCAGGATCGAGGTCGTTACCCATGTTCAGAAAGACGTAGGAGTCGACCTGTTGTAGAGCGACTCCATTTAACCTTACAAGCCTCGTGTCACACCACTGGTTGAGCATAAATCGCGTTTTGGACATATTCATGCCCAATACATTCTTCATACCTGCCACAGCATTTCCTCGACTTCTGCCGTGCTGTTCGAGATGAGAACAATATCGTCGGCGAAGCGAAGATTGCTGAGCCGTTTACCATCCGCAAGGTAGCCTTTATCGTCCCAGTTGAAATTCTTCATGGCATCCTGGAATGCCGCTGTGAATAGATTAGGAGAAATCGTGTCTCCCTACCGTACTCCTTTGAGTAGGAAGGTGGTCGATGTGTTCGAGAAGCATTCGTCGAGAAGTCGGATGTAGGGCGATGGTAACCAGGGGCCGGATTCATCAAAGTTACTGCAGTTACTTTAACGGAGAATTGTAAGCAAATAGCTCAGACAACGCTGCTTATCAAGCGATATGGTGAGCGATAAGCCACGTTATCTGAGCTTTCGTTTTCGGCTCTCCGTTAAAGTTACCGCAGTAACTTTGATGAATCCGGCCCCAGCATGCACAAGCGCGTTCGGAATGGCGTTGATTTCCACAGACTCGAACACCTTCGGATAGTTCACGAAGACAAGTACAAGTGGGATGTGGTATTGGTGGCTTCTTTCGATGAGCTGTAAGACAGTACGAATATGGTCCGTGCAGGAGAAATCCTAATGAAACCCTGCTTGCGCCACTGGCTGATACTCATCCAAACAACGCTCCATGCGGTTAAGCAATATCTTGGTGAAGATCTTGTACACAACCGAGAGAAGACTGATGAGTCGATAGGTGTTAAAATTCTCCTGCTGACTTTTTTGAAGATTAGAACTGTTTCCGGTTCCTTCTATGAGTCCTGAATCCTACAATAACAAAGGTAGTGGTTTAGCGAGCAAGAAGCGAGCAGAGGGCACTGCCACCCGCACGAAGAAGATCAGCAAAAATGCCGTCCGGCCCGGGAGCAGTGCCTGGCTTCATCCATCTGATGCGATGAACAACTTCTGATTCCAGAATGGGAGGTGCTTCCTCTTCATGTGCCACCTCATCGCGGTGAAGGGGTGAACAGCACTTTAGTGATGGCTAAAGGCACAAATGGTCACGCATTACGCGATGTTCTATTCGTGTATGAGCGGCTCTCATGTATCCCTGGCCAGGAACATGTGAGTAACCAGACCACCGCCATGGCTGAAACAACTGAACCCGCGCCCCAGTCCTCCGTGCGCCGAAGGTGGCCTTCTACGACGTCGGCTGAATCCACCTTCGGCGAAGGGCCATCTAATCACGGAGTTAGACTATCAGAACGTCATTGGAATCGGATTACCGGAAACCCCCTCCCACCACGACACGGAAACTGCCTATTCATCTGCACTTATAACTGTCGTTCGATCGCATCTGAACAGGATCTTCGGACACTGCTTTACAGAAACCGCAACATCAAATACGACGTTATCGCCCTGCATGAAACGAAAGGTAGAACGGAAACCGACTGACCACAACGAGCTTCTCATTATCGGAGCAAAGGTGGACAGAAAGAATATTGGTGGAGTTGGATTTCTCGTCAACTCTACAGTGCACCACCTAGTATACTTTTACAAGACCATCAGTCCGCGAGTAGCTGTTCTGCGTGTGGAAATCAGAGATCAAGGAATCATCTCCATCATAAATGGATATGCTCCAACATCTGCAGCCACAAACGAAGAAAAGGAGGAATTCTACAAGGTATTCGAAGGACTGTCAACGACGAGAAGAACTACTACAAAGTTGTTGTTGGGGACTCTAACGCTACCGTCGGTGCGAACAATCACGACGAATGGAGGCTAGGACCACATGAAACTTCCTCAAAGATCGAAAACGGAAAGCCCCTGATAGACTTCCTATCCGCGTACCGTCTCTTCCATGGAAATGCTATGTTCAAGAAGCCTTCAAACCGGCGATGGACCTGGGAAAGCCCAAATGAAGAAACGCGTTCGGAGATCGATCATGTTGTTACAAACAGACGCTAGAGTCTGTTCGACGTCTCCGTGGTGCCTTCATTTGACACCAGCTCGGATCACCATCTTATCCGTGCGATACTGACTCTCAAAAAGAAGATGTTCAAACGTGATACCAGCACCGGCGAGGATCCCCACATTCAAGTCGGAGGAGTTGGAATACGCAATAAAGTCGTATGATTGGACTCTTCTTAAGGATCCATCGGAAGACTACGACCTTCTCTCCAAAGGAGTGTTGAAATGTGCTAGCAGCTCTTGTGAAGCCACATCACCGTCTGCCTCAATACTTAACGCACATGCGATTAAACTCTTGGAGCAAAGAAGAGCTGTCAAACTGGATCATAATGCCTCCGATCTGGAAAAAGTCAACATCTCGATGGCCTGTCGAATTGCAGTGAAGAAGTCCATACAAGCTTACAGAAGATTGTTAGAAGCTACTGGGAAAGATTCAAGCATAAAGCGATGCAAACGAGATCTCTGCGACAAGAAGGCAATATGTCAGCTCTTATGGATAAGGATGGAACAGCGCAAACGACTTGAAGGGTGATGGAAGCCGTCGTTCAAGAATTCTACACAGATCTGTTTCGTTCTTCTTCACTGTCCCGAAAATTGTCGCCATAAATATGTTTTTTAATAAATTTTTTAAATTTTGTTTAGTAGGTAATTTTTTGGATTGCATCACTGTCCAATACAGTTTGGTGGTTCATAATTCGGTTAATCATATTTATTATCCACTTGATAACTTGATCACGACCTTATAACCGAAATGATTTACTTACAACGGCGATAATGTTGTTCTTGTTATGATTGTCTTTTGTTTGTATCATGTTGTCTTGTCAGCGGTTCCTCCAGTGGAGCCGAGTGGAGAAGTGTGGAGAAGAGTGAAGGAAGAGGTGGCTTTTCAGCCGAGGGCCCCGCTATTTATACCGACGAGAAGTGGGTGGTATTTATAGCGGTTTAGGCGGGCGGAGCATGGTTGTAAAGTGCTGTACAGCTACTGCTGTAAACCATGACTCACGGACCACGGCCTGTTTGTGTGACTCATGAACCGCTGTTCATGACAGTAATAATGCCTGTTTTGTCATGTCGTACAGTGAAGTGTATCAACTATCTGTTAAAAATTAACGTGCCCAGTTTCCTTTAGAAGGTGTTCAATTGATTTTAGACATGTCCTGATGGCTAGAGATCTGTTTAGCTGTAGCCGAACTCAACGCTGTAAACATTCGGGTTCGCAACTAAATTCGAGGACTCTCAGGCATCTTCAACAAAAGTGTTAATTATTAAGTAAATAATAACAATTTTTAATCGAAGTACATAAGATCCGTTGGAACGCAGAATCGCTTCCCATTTTTCAGGCAGCCGGTCTATCTCACGCTGTAGAATTCTCGTGGTTTTGAGGCGAAGAATCCTTAGGGGTGCATTGATCCACACTAGTAAATCGTCTTACAGCCAAGGAATTTTGCAGCGAACGAAAAAGGTGGTAGTCAATCGAAGCACAGTTTGGGCTGTTAGGTGGATGAGTTGGACGATCCCAGCCAAGGTCTTCGATTTTTTGAAGAGTCCGGGTCGCGACACGTGGTCTGGGGTTGTCCTGCTGAAGGATAATGCCACTTCCGATCACTCCTGAAGACCTGTCGTAACCGATTCCTGCGGATTTGACCTGTATGCGGTCAATTTGAAAAGAGTAGACTTCGACATCAATGCTGAAACCGCCCTCGATGAATTCCCAGAATATAACACCCTCCCGACACCACCAAACGGAGAGCATCACCTTCTTCTGGTAGTGGTCAAGCATAGGCGTTGGCAGCGGCTTCTCTTTCGCTCTAATCTATTAGTTAGAAGAACGCTGAAGATTATCCAGTGCCATCCACATTTCATAACATGTTACCAGTTGCTGGAAAAATGGTCAATGCTTGTGACGATCCAATAATCCTTTCATGGTAGCCACACACTTCTTCCCCATCGGTAGCCTCAAGTCGTGAGGCACCCATTTACCGAGCTTTCGTCGTGAGGCACCCATTTACCGAGAAACGCCAACGTTGTACAAAATCTTTTCAATTGAGTATGTGAGCACCGAAAAACGAGTGCTAACATGCGCGTTGTCAAGCTCGGATTTCCTTCGATGGCGCTAATTACAGCTGGAGGATCAAGGGCAATCGGTCGTCCGGTGCGTCGCTTGTCTTCAGTCTCAACGTTGCCCTCACAAAATCACGTGAACCATTTGAAAACTGTTGATCTTTGGACGACTTCATCTCCTACAGCTGCACATATGTTCTGTTGGGCTTCACCTGCAGAGTAGCTGAGCCGGTGCTCATGAAGAAGGCGTTCCCGAATAGTGACTCTGTGTCCTTTCATTTCACACTGAAAAATTTCCTACCAGTCCAAATAGCAGGACAACAAAAGCAGTTTTGAGAAGTACAGCCTAGTGCCTAATAGGTTTCAAACACTGGAAGGTTCAAGAGAATTGATGCACAAATAACCTGATAATATCTGCTAGAAGAAATGACTACGAATGAGCCCACGAATTCAGTTGCCAGCCTAATAAATACTGAATTACTTTTAATTTCCGTAACCAGAAAATGCTTCTAGAAATATAGAGCTAGTAGTACGCGTCAGGTGCTTCCTACGATGAACGGATTACGATTTTTTCGTAATTACGATTTGCGATTTACGAAATTTCGGATTTCGTTTACGCACACCCCTGCTAGAGACCTTATGGTTCTGTGCAGCCAGTGGTAATAGAACGGCAAACAGATGGAAGTCCATTCGTGGAATGAGCACCGACCGACCAGCTGCCAGCATCGATGTGGACTGATGGTGCGTCGTTTTTAAAGACTGCCACGTCGCGGCGTAACGGCGGAGAAAGGAATACAGTACCGCTCCTGTCTTTTGGTTTTTGGGCGAAATAGAGGAAAAAACCGCCGTTTCCACCGCTTTTTCGTATCTCCCTTCAAAATACTTTGATCAGAAAATAATTGCAACCATTCGAATCCACTCTGGATGATCTATCCAATAATGTAGGCAGCACTCGCTCATAAGAAGCTTCGATTACCTATATATCTTCGACGGTATGGGCCTCAAGTCGTCGCGCGAGATAATTGCTGCCACAGGGAATATCTCCCTAGCTGGTCAGAATAAGCAACCTTTTAAGTAAATCTCTTGTTTTCTACTTGTGATACGCTTTGTATGGTGCACCGTTTCGTAGCTGGCAAAAAATTCTGATCACCATGATCTACTTCTTTGTAAAATTTCTTCCATCTTAGCCGCCAGATTTCTGGAAATCCTCTGATCTCATGGGCCCCTACTCGGTCTCGGCTTCGCCTATAAAAACTCAAAGTTTTTCAACTGAACTAAGAGTGGTCTACAATATAGCTTATAGAAAGCGATTGCAGTAGAGCAGTTCAAAAACTATCATTTGTCAAAGTCATCTAAAGGGTTAATTGTTGGTGGAGATATGATTTCTGCCAGATTCAGTGGATGTTGGCAAGCTCGCCTTCAACAGGACGGATAGCAGAATGGGAGGTCCCGACTGTTCTGTCACCATCAACCTGTGGTCCTCTTGGCCGGGTGGAGGGATTGTGACACAAATAAACTAGCGGCCGAACTCCGCAGGAAGCGTGAAATGGCGCTAGCACAATACCGGCTAGAAAAGTTGTCCTAGAATGGCAAACTATTAAAACCAGTGATTTCTCCAGCGATTTCTGAGTCGAATAGTGTTGATCTCTATACTTTTCCGTTACTTTAGCAATTTCCTGAATTTATCTCTTTCCTGCCTTACAGTGGAGTGCGGTTTGAGCCTTTAGGGCGACCGCGGCCACTAGTGTACTGATCTCACGCGACCCCTTGATGTCTAAACTAATGATGCCTAGTTAAACCCTTATAAAATTTGAAGGTCTTTGCTGAAGCAGAGACCCTATGCAGCGTGACACCGAAGGGAGCAATTATTTTTTATACGAGACTTTTAAGAAAACAATTCGGTTATCTTAGAGAAATATAGGTTAAGCTAAGATTAGGGTTAATTAAAATTGCACACCACAACTTATTCAGTAGGGCTATAATACACAATACGCTAATTGAGAGCGATAGCTTTGATAAAATCCAAAACGTGTTCTTGTTTGTAGAAGATCGATAAGGAGCAGGTGTATGATGGACCTTGAGAGGCTGTAAAATGTCTATAGGGCGGCATTAGACATCAAGGGGGGTCGCGTGAGATCAGTAGACTAGTGGTCGCGGTCGCCCTAATATTGCTCAAAACGCAGTCCACTGTCAGGCGGCAATCAGATAAATTCAGGAAATGGCTAAACTAACGGAAAAGTATAGAGATTAACACTATTCGACTCAGAATTCACTGAGGAAATCACTGGTTATAATAGTTTTCCATTCTAGAGCAACTTTTCTAGCCGGTATTGTGCTAGCGCCATCTCACGCTTCCTGCGAAGTTCGGCCGCTAGTTTGTTTGTGTCACAATCCCACCACCCTGCCAAGAGGACCACAGGTTGATGGTGACAGAACAGACTGGGCCTCCCATTCCCACCTGTTGCGCGCCGTGAGTGACATCTGCTTTGAGTCCAGGTGTGCGCTTCACGAAGTCAGTGACACGTATTCAGAATATGGACGCTCAGAAACGCGCACTGTTGTCCATGTGTCAAAAAGAAAGAGCCTACGCTTCACCTACCGAAGCAACAGAATCCTTCGTTAAATAGAAAATTTCGCCGCCGCGGGATACCGTGAGGTGTATCCCGCGCGGGTAAGATCACTTTAACGTCATCGGCGATTAACTCAATTATATAATAGGAGATAGATTTTTATTTTATTTTATTTTATTTTGAGGCGCGGGTTATCGCGCGATGCTACAGTTCGTATCGTTCACTGCAAAACTAACTGACAAGAAAACAACCCATCAATTACCAAATGTAACGAAATTAATACCACGTCAAATAAAGAGGAGATGCAGAAAACAACGGTAGCAGAAAACAAGAGGAACAAAAACAGTAGCAGGGAGAAACACACTACACATTAGGGCTCCTTAATCCGCTGATCGACAAGCTTCTTGAAACTACTGAGAGACATCTGAAGCACCTTTTCACCCAGCAACGGACGGAAAATATGAAGAGTTCTGTTTGAAAATAAATATTGTCTGATTTGGCTTCGCACAATTGCATCAGTGGTTCTTAGACCACCAGATCTTGTTCTAGGGAAGGGATCTACTGAGAGGAATTCAGAGGCATGAATTTTAACTCTACCAGTCAGATTTTTAAACATCATTACCAGCTCGAGTATTGTTCTTCTGCGTTGTAAGAACGGTAAGCCCATCTGAACGGCATGACTTGTACCGTTTGGAATAGAGGCGTAGTCCAATCCAAAACATCTCATCATCAATTTTCGGGTGAAATTATTTTGTATTTTCTCAAGCATCCGTATATCTTTAAGTTTATATGGGTTAAAAACAGTGGTTCCACTTTCAAGAATTGGCATAGTATACATTTTGTACGCACTTACCAAGTACCTTGGGATTTCTTGTCTTTAAAAACCGGAAAAGATTATAAGTGCGTGCCATATCCTTATTGACTGACATTCTGTAAAGAGGTGTGAAATCCAGATCGCTATTAATAAGAGAACCAAGATTTCTAATTTCATCCACCCTATTTAAAGCATCAGATTTGATAGAATACTTCGTTGACACCGACCTATCCCCAATGACGAGAACATCAGTCTTACTCACGGCCGCCAGGGGTAATTGCCAGTACTCTGACATTTATTTACGCAATCTATAGCTGATTGCAGGCTACTCTCATCCTCAGGCGACTCATTAACTTTGTATATCCTAATGTCATCAGCACACATGCTGACTGAAACTCTAAGGCTCTCTATAGCCTTCGGAATCTCCAAAGTATATATTAGGAACAAAATTGGGGATAGCGCTCCCCCTGTGGTCCCCCGCCCACACGTACCTGGTAAGTTCTGATAATTCCTGATTCAAGAGATAATTCTGGGATGTGTTTCAACAGCTGACAGTTCATGTATTAGTGTGTGTGAAACCTTGTCAAACGCTTTATTGAAATCAAAGAAAACAACGTCTACTCTCCTGTTAAGTTCTCTGGCTCTGGTCCAATCATTCATTTCGCTAAGAACAGCAGTTTCAACTGACCGACTCTCTACGAAGCCAAACTGTGCTTTTGGAATAGCACCATATTGAACCAGATGATTCATTACATGTTGTTTCACCATTTTCTCGAATACCCTGACAAAAATAGGGGTGATACTCACAGGTCGGTAGTTCCTAGGGCCATTTAGCGGTGGCTTTTTAGAAATAGGTGTATTTAAAGATTGTTTCCACCGTTTAGGTTTTTCCGATTTCATATAACTCAGATTAAATATATACTTAAGAGGGAAACCAATGAATTGAAGTATCCTCTTAATACAACTAAGAGGTATGAAATCGGGCGTCGTGGGCGACGATGCAGGCCAGCTCTCTAAAAGCTTAAGCATGTCGCTCTCCGAAACCAACATGTGGAATCCATGATCGGAAAACTCTGAAGCTCTACATTTACTACTGGTGCGTCGCCGTTGCTCGGAGTACTAAAAACATCTGGAAAAGTTGGGCAAAGAGCTAGATTCATTCATTCAAAGTGTGCGCTTACACACGCAAAGCCTTGAGTAAATGAGAAAAAACCTACGACTCGAACAATCGACAAAGGTATTAGGTTGTCCCATAAGACTTGCCGTTTTTTTCAATGATTCACTGCAGATTTCGCCGGCGATCTCTTGCATAGCGCTGCATAGCTTTCGAAAGAGAATGCTTTGCTCTATCAGAACATGTATTGCATTTTTTTTTATTATGAATTTTGTCAATTTTTAGGTCGTTGAAGTGAAGAGTGAAAGAGTGAAAAAGTAGCCATTTGCGCACTTGTTCTCTCCGCTTAGGTTTGTGAAAATCGCAAAAAAAGGTTTGTGAAAAAATTTTGTAAAAAAAAATTTTGTCAATTTTTTATAGCATTTGGAAGACAATGTTCTGTACTACAAGAATATGTGTTAGTGCTATTTGCTCATTTGTCCTTTATTGATTTTTAGGTGATCAAATTGGGACGTTCGAAGGAAGATGGTTATAGTATTTGCCGACAGCTCCTGCTCTGTGGTTGGACTTTTTGGGCTGGTGTTATATGTAATTCGGAAGAAAATGTATTGGTCTATAAGGATGTGTGTCGCGTTTATTGATTTCTATTGAATATCAACAAAATGCCAAAAAGAGAAAAATCGTCTTCACCAACAACTCCTTCTCCTTCTTCAGTTATTGATATTCGACAGAAATCAGCGTGAGCCAATAAACGCGACACAAATTCTTACTGAGCAAGACATCCTCTTTCAAACGACATATAACACCATGCAAAAAAGTTCAACCACAGAACCAGAGTTTTGGTAAAAATTCGGACGGGAAAGTCGGAATTCCCAATTTGATAGCCTGAAAATCAATAAAGGGCAAGTGGGAAAATAGGACCAACACGTATTGTTGTACTAAAAAATTGTCTTCCAAATGCTAAAAAAAACTGCGCAAAAAATTTCTAACCTAAGCGGAGAGAACAAGTGCGCAAATGGCTACTTTTTCACTTTTTCACTCTTCACTTCAACAATCTAAAAATTGACAAAATTCATCATCAAAAAAGAAATGCAATACAAGTTCTGATAGAGCAATACATTCTCTTTCGAAAGCTATGCAGCGCTATGCAAGAGACCGCCGACGAAATCTGCAGTGAATCGTTGAAAAAAAAACGGCGGGAACATGGGACAACCTAATAATTAATTACGAGGAGAATCACAATCTGCTTCTAACAAACGCCTTGAATGCAAACTAAGACAAACTAATAGTAAGAACATTGTCACTCTTAGCCTTCAACATATTGACCGCATTCAGCCATCTACGTGCAATGGAGGCAGATCTTGTCGTTGTTCTGACTATCAGGACTTAAAGCATCACCTTTCCCTATTACTTCTTGACAGTGGCTGGTCAAAGATTTGATAGGATATACAGATATTTTTCCTGTGAGGATCTTGCAAATCATATAAAGATCAGATACTTTCCTTCTCCAAAGAAGCGATGTTAAGCCAAGCCTTTTAGATCCTTCCACTGGGAATATGATGGGAATCCGTACCGTGGCTCCTCATGACGAGATTACTTGTAAAGGTTTTTTGAACATATTTCAGAAAACCAATGTCTTTTTCTTAAAGGGATTAAGATAGTTGTTCCTATCTCTACAATAGGCCGCATGTTTTATAGGCACCTGGAGATCCCCAAACTGGCATTTTGAAAAGATTGTCATCATCATTTTTATTAGCGTCTGTCTCGCTTGGGGGTCCGCTCTTCTGGTGTGGTGACGCCAATTCTCACGATCAAATGCTTGACCAGGGTGTACACCGGCCATCTTTATGTCCAAATGCAACATGTCTAGCCAACGTTGCTTCGGGCGTCCCCTGGGCCGCTTTCCAGGGACCTCAAGCTTCAGGCCTATCTTCCGGCGTCGTCGTTAGCGCGAAGGACGTGGCCGTACCATCGAAGACAAGCTTCGCGCAGCTTCTCGGCTATCGGGGTGACAACGAACCTCTGTCGTATGGCGTCGTTGCGAACGCGGTCCAATCGCGTTACTCCAGCCGTCTACCTTAACATCTTCGTCTCCATTACACTGAGGCGGCTTTCAATTTCCTTCGTCACGGGCCAGCACTCAGCACCGTATGTCGCTACTGGGCGGACGACTGTTCTGTAAACCTTCGACTTGAGGTACTCGGGTATTGTCTTATCGCAGAGAACCCCAGTCAGCGAGCGCCATTTGGACCAGGCTGCACTTACGCGCGCATTCACCTCCAACTTTAGGCTGCCATCGGGCGTAACTGTTGATCCGAAATACTTGAAAGTTGTGACTCGTGAGAGCTCAGCACCATTGATCTTGATAGATCCGAGCTCATTCACATCCGTCGTCAAGTACTCCGTCTTTTTGACGTTTAGCTTGAGTCCGAACAATGCCAAGCGATCGCACCACGCCTGTGCTTGTCGCTCGAGTTCGGTTTTATCTTCACGTGCAAGCATTACCTTGTCAGCATACAGCAGCGTCCATGGTGCCTCCATCTGGAGATCTCGTGAGATTGCATCCATCACGACCACGAAGAGCAGTGGGGATAGCGCAGATCCCTGGTGCACCCCTACAGAGATGGGAAATTCCATCGAGGTGCCCGCTGGCGCTCGACTCCTTGGGCAAGAGTACTGAATGCGCACCCACTCAATAAGCTTTTCAGGGATGCCGTATTGTCGCAACGCGTACTATATATCTTCTCACGGAACGTGGTCGAAGGCCTTCTCCAATTCCAGAAGGCAAAGTGCGCCGGTCTCTGTTTCTCTAGCAGAAAAAGTACGGCGTAAATAGCATCAACGGTGTCACAGCCAGAGAAGAAACCACACAGATTCGTGGAAAGCTGGACGACATTCCGGATAGATTCATAGACAATTCGCTCAAAGATTTTCATGGTGCGCGGAAGAAGCCGAATTGGACGGTAACTAGCGCAATCCGCAGGACTGTTTCCAAATCGGGATGATCGTGCTTTGCTGCCAACTCTCGGGCACTTTCTTCTTAGCAACAACCTGATTGAAAAACTCTGTCAGCCAGTCAGCAGGGCACCAGCCCTTCGACTTCCACAGGTCGGCGGGCAGATCATCGGGGCCACTGGCTTTGCCTAATCTCATCTTTATCAGGGCTGCTTCGGCTTCGCTCGCTGTGATCTTCTGAAAGGGACCGTATACAGGCGATGCAAAAGAAACAGCAGGATGTTCAAATTCTACATTCGAGATCTCCTTGAAGTAGTCGAGTATCACCGTACACTTTGCACATCAACTTCCTAACAGAGCAGGCAACTCATAGTTATATAAGGATAAGGACAAAGGACGGCGTTACTCAATCCCTTTTTGATATGCGCCAGTGCATTCTAATTCTACGGGACGTCGTGGAGACGAAATGAATGCGTGTTTGGCCATACAGGTTCTTCCCGTACGTCTCCTCAAAATTAGTGTCCAATGTCATAATCTGGAAGACGCTCCATTTAATTTGGAAATTGTTCACCTTGATCTCAGGAGCACACGTACTTCGCGCGCTGGGTTGCTAAGCTATTTCTACCTACCCAGTACACATTGGATCCGATCGAAAATCTTTGGATAATTGGGTGATTCGGGTAAGGGGGATTTTGCGGACAACGGATTTTTTGGATGAGTCAGATAAGGGCGATTTTGCGGACCCCGGGTTTCTGGATGATTCGGATAAGAGCGATTTCGTGGAGTCTGGATTTTTGGATGATTCGGATAATGACAATTTCGCGGACCCCGGATTTCGGATATCCGACTCCTTAACGCAAGATGCATTTCATCAGAATACTACCGTTTCTTAAAGAGGAACCCCCTCTAACAACAACAACGACAGTGCATGTATAGAAAGACTCACTTCTCGTCAAGGAAGGGAACATCAAAGAGCTGGAATGTGCGAAATTTACGTTTTCGTGTTCCGAATGTTGGTTTCCGGCCGTTCTTAGTCCTTTAGTTCCGTTCCGCGTTCCTCTCTCTTTTGGGCCGGAAGACGAACCGGAAATGGTGACTCATCACACACTGATTGTTTTGCCATCATTCACCTGTTGAACTTAAACGAAAGGCTGAAGAAAGAGATTAACTATGCGTTTGCGATTGTGTTGCTTTCAAACCGGTGGTGCATCCTGGTGTGGAAACAGTAGCCAAATTGGATTCTTTCTTATTTTCTTGAAACGATGAGCTATCGAATAGCGTAGGTCCACAAAGGTTCCATGATGCTGCATGCCCGCTATCTAAATTCGTTAACGGCAACTAAGTTATTACTGCCATTCTGGACATATGTATATTTATGAAAATTAGACGAAGTAATGAGCTTTTTGAGATTCCGTATTCCGTCTTCCGCTTTTCTTTAAAATTTTTTCGCACATCCCTGATTCCAAGATGAATTATTCTAAGATCCGAGCTCTTCAAAATGCCATTATCAAGTGACGCAAGTTGGGTTTGGGGGGGGGCGAGGTAGGATCACCATGTATTCGGTGCTTTTTCTCTTCCCCAAGAAGGCACATGAATGTCGAATTACATCAGAAATGGTCTAACACAGTTCATCAAATGATAGACACACAAGTGTCGAATAGCATTTTTAATTTCATGCAGCACAAAATGCGGTATGGGGCTGTCCTACATTGTGACCTTCCCCAACTTGCGCCGAATGTGAAATAGCGAAGTACCGATCAGAGGGCATGCGTAATCCATTCTCCCCTCGGTCCCGTCCTTGCTGTTCCCCGGCAGCGCAACATGATATTTGAAGAAAAAGATGTCAAGATCACGTAACGCTCTGCAGTGTGCTAAATGCATCCAACGTCATTACGACACTATTTCACAGTGGGGCGCTTTGAACATCTGGAGAACCTCTCGCCAACGCTCATCAACACCCTGGAGCGACTCTTCACGAGCTACCTTTCGGAGTGCAAGGTTCCATCTCAGTGGAAGACCAGCAGGACCGTCTTGCTGTACAAAAAGGGAGACATGCGCAACTATCACCCGATCTCTCTGCTGTCCGTAGTCTAGAAGCTGTTCGCTCGAGCCATCCTAAACAGGATCAGCAGAACGCTGGACGAAGGGCAGCTATGCGAACAAGCAGGATTTCGCAGAGGATTCAGCACGACCGATCTCGATCACACACATCATCACAAAGCTCATCGAGGTATCGCGACAGCACGAGCCGCTGCTGTGCCTTACGTTCATCGACCTGAAGATGGCATTCGACTTCGTCGAAAGTGAAGCTGTCATCGAAGCCTTGCTCACTCAGACTGCTCCCACTCAGTACATAGAGCACTTCGAGAGCTGTGCAGTGGATTCACGACCAAGATTTCACCATTCCACAACGACGTCGTTGGCATCGTGAAAAGATGGATTCGGCAAGAGGATACCTATCCCCGAAGCCCTTCAGCGCCACACTCAAAGCGTCATGCGCGAACTAGGATGGGAAGACATGGGAGTGAAGATGAACGGCCGGCAGTTGAACCATCTTTGCTTCGCTGACGACATCGTGCTCGTAACATCGAGCATTATTCAGGCGGAGCGATAACCTACTTCGATCGTGTATATGGGAACGTTGGACTGCAGTTGGATCTTACGAAGACGATGTTCATAAGGAACGGACAAGTTTCTGATGCCCCATTTTAGCTCAAAGGAAAGAACATCTTCAAATGCTCTAGCTACGTGTATCTGGGTCGCGAATCCAACATGGCCAACGACTTATAGCCGGAGCTGGGCAAAGAGCGTTTTGGGAAGCTTTCAAGAGCGTCGAAGAATTCGTGAAGAAAACGAAGAAGTCCGGCTCC
Source organism: Heligmosomoides polygyrus bakeri (assembly GCA_947359475.1). Taxonomy (NCBI): domain Eukaryota; kingdom Metazoa; phylum Nematoda; class Chromadorea; order Rhabditida; family Heligmosomidae; genus Heligmosomoides; species Heligmosomoides polygyrus. The sequence goes on from OX375867.1 coordinate 70,701,829, forward strand.
GTGCCCACCTACTCGACTCCACTGTTCTTTCTGCCCCAACATACGCCGCAGAAGATGAACACGCGATCAGCGTTGCGCAGCGGGGAATGGAGAGGACAGTCCTCGGAGTGACACGATTCAGACAAGTGAGAGAAGCCCTACGGGGTTCAGAGCTTCGTCGACGTTCGAAGACCAGAGACACTATCAAATGTGCAAGTCGTCGAAAATAAGGTGGGCTGGCCAGATAGTGCGCTTTGTAGACACCCGCTGGACGAGAGCCGTCACCGACTGTATTCCGCGGAATGACAAGTGATCATCAGGACGCCCATCACGCTTTGGCCGGACTTCTTCGTGAAAGTTCCGAACGAACAATATGACGCTGTTCGTGTCCCTCGAGCGAGGAGGATCCATTGGAGCACTCTGGCAGCTACAGGGACGAATGGAGACGCTGCTGAGCCCGCTCGAGCAAGTCGATGATCAACGGAATGACAGGTGATACAAGTAATCCGAAATCAAATATATTCGAAAAACGCGATTTTTCTGAACAATCGAATTCGAATATTCAAGAAGGAATGAAAATTATTCGTATACCTGTTCGAATGGACCATTCGAGCACAAGTATAGTGGCTACCCTAGGGCCCCATTCATCAACGCGCATACCCGTGGCTTATGCAACCCAGTTAAATTCCTCTGGATAGATTACGTTACACTCCGTACAAAAGATTCGGTAGTGATAATTATCCAGCTAATGTAAGTTCGCTGTCGCTTAGAGAACTCAAGTGAGATGCACTATTGCGACTGTTGAGATAGATTTATGGCATGTAATCAGCGAGTAGTTTAGGCTTACTGTTGTTATTTCGTCCTTTGGTTCCGTCTGAAACGAGTATGCATTCTGTTTGCTTTAGCTTTACGTGCAGTAAACGTAGAAATGTGAGAACTATCACAACGCGCAGATTTTTCCTTTCGTTATTTGGTGTCTGAGGAAGGCACGCGTGAGTTTGTGGGATATCTACTGTAGCAGGATTTCTTAAAGGATGAAGAATGTTGATAATCATGTTTGGCTGTCAGGCGGTCTAAGCTTGGATAGTTTTTACAGATTTTGTCGAACCTTACATATTTTCTTACGACATGATGTGATATACTGAGAAGTTTTGAATATATACGTTTTAGCATCAAACTGGACACTCTTCTAGGCAAACTTGAAGCTTCGGAAAGCAAATGGCCGTCTTCTAAATCGAAACGAGCTTCTTACAGGTTACACTACAAGCTCTCCAAAATGGTTAGAATGATTTTTTGTCCAAGAAAAATTTGTTCATGCTCGAAAAACTTACCTCGATTTTATTTCATTGATTGTGTAAACATCAGCGGTATATACAAACATCAGCGTGGGGTCACGCTGGCTCTTTCGAATTGCTTTTCTTGTATCACTTACAGGCCTGAGGTTCCAGCCCAACGGGAATTTTACTATCCTACTATCCTATTATATAAAGCAGAGAGGCATGAATCACTGACGGGAGAGAGCCGTTAGCATCTGCCGACAGTTGTCACTAGAGCCAGCCGTTCGTCGTATCGCCGCCGTCAACCCTTAACACCACAACATGGGCAGCGTGGCAGGGAGCCACGACCGCCGGTGTTGACTAAATACCACGACACTTCCACTGCCGGGTGGTCACCAAAGAACACCCACTTGATGAGGTTTTGCAAGACGTCAGCACCGTGATGACGAGCCGCTGCTGACGGGTTCAGACAACAAGAGAAGCGTAGCGGAGAGGTCTGCGACGTAGCACGGCTGAGGTCCCATGATCTATGATGGAAAATGTCGATGCCCCTTATCGCTCGCTTCTGCTTTACGCATTGCTAGCGTCTACTTGACGGAAGCGCTTTACAGCAATTGGAGCGCTTCGAACAAGCAGTCAATACCGGTCGGTGTTATCGATCTTTTGAACGCGATACTGAATTTCTCTCAGATGCATTGAAGGAAGGAAAATCAAAGGGAGACGGAATCCACCACATATAAAAGTGGAAGGCATGAGTCACTTTCTGTAGTGGTTCTTCAATATCAAAAATAAAGTTCCCACCCTCCCCTCCTCCAATTTTTCGACTACACCAGACTCTTGTATATAATCCTTCCCGTACGTCTCCTCAAAATTAGTGACTAATGTCATAGGATGGAAGATGCTCTTTTTGACTTGGAAATAGTGGCCAATGTCATAATCTGGAAGACGCTCCTTTTGATTTGGAAATATTAGTGGCCAATGTCATAATCTGGAAAACGCTTCTTTTAATTTGGAAATTGTTCACTTTGATGCATACTTACTTCGCGCGCTGGGTTACTAACCTATTTCTACCTGCACAGGTCCTCCAATTTTCAGTGGTGAACCAGGACACGTCAGCAAAGAAAGTTGGTGGGACCTGCGCCTGGTTTGACTGCGCTTTCAACCAAGTCTCGCGCCTAGGTCCCAATTTTCAGCTGACCGATTTCCATGCCACGGTATGGAGAGATGGATAGTATTTTTGTCCAAAAAGTCACCTATTTCGATATTCGTTACACCTTCTGGCATAATGCACGGCGACTGGACCGAAACGGTTAGACGTTCGAATAGGCTTGACAGCTGCAATAGGTTGATAGATTCTACGCGATCGACTTTGACGCCAGGGATGCTTCCTTACCCAGCGTTGGTTGCCGGCGAAGCCGGCGACCGGCGCTGGGTGAGGAATCACCCCTAGCTAGATTTGGGCTCCGTTCTTAGCGTGGCTCACCATACCCGAAGCCGGCAAGCCTGGCGTGGCCCGCACATCCAGGACGCTGGGTGAGGAGTCACCCCTAGCTAGGTTTGGGCTCCGTTCTTAGCGTGGCTCACCATTCCCGAAGCCGGCGACGGACGCTGGTATACAAATAAAAGAGTGGTGTGTGTACGTGCGTGTTTCCATCCGTCCGTCTGTCACAACTGGAGTGGGGGCACGCGTATTGGCGATATTCAACGATTGATGGTGATGGACAGCGGCCTGAAACTGTAGGCCTGGGGTAACCAAAATCGCTCAACACGAATCTGAGGTTCGTTTTTGAAGTAGCGACCGCCATTAAGCGATATATTTAGATCAATTTATCAATTTTCTGTGGTTGTCATCCAGGCGGTCTAAAACATCAACTCTGGGGTAGTCGAGGTTGCTTTACGCGAACCTGAAGTTCGTTTTAATGTATCGACCGCCACCAATCGTTATAGATCAAATTAATCGTCTCTATGGATGTCGTACATTTTTTCTATTTCTCTCTAACTTGCCCCAGTCGACGTAGGGAAGATGTTCTTCCTGCGGATGCCATGACATAGGTAGCAGCTACAATTGATGAAGAGAATTTATTACGACGGCGAAGCTGTTAAAAAGCCGTCAGTGCGGCAGAGGGACCTTTTTAACAGCTTCACTGACGGGAGAAGGCTGGCCTCCAACGATGCACGAGCGAAGGAGCCCCGTGCATCGTAATTACACGTGCCGTAAGAACTTGAACCTACATGTCCATGTTGACGTGTACACTTTTCGATTACCCTAGTAGTATTTCATGTGCTTGTTATTGCTAAGGTATTATTTTGGTAGCAAATGCATCATATGCAAAACAACAACGCAAATAGTTTGATCTTTCTTTAGCAATATGTAAACAAACCGTCAAAAAATTGGCATGTTGCGAAATTTCTGCAGCCTTCTAAGATAATAAGGCACCCGTCTTCTTGGCGACCCTGCGTAGCCGGCGAATGTCTCTCTCGATCTCGCCATTGACGATGAAGAAGGTGAACGTTCGAAGCCGATCTTCGCCACGTTTGGTTTTCGATGGGCATGACGGACGCTGCTGAACTGCGGACTGCTCCCAACAGGCCAGGTCGGATCGGAGCGCATTTTGGTGAGCCGCGGCTCATGTCCACCGACTATCCAATCGGTGGCTGATCTGCAGCAGTAGTATTTGCCGTCAATGGCTTGTCGGCACTTTCCTTCCTGACATGTGTTGTCGTTCCAACCCTAAAGTATCACTTATACGAAGTCGCGTAAAAGAACAAGACGATGTGAGATACATTCAGCTCTCCTGCGCTTCCTCAGGACAATTTCACTCAGGGAGTAGTAAAATACTCTGCACTCACTATCACTATCGATACTTGAGTATGGAACAACAATTTTTTACCCAGTTAAGAAGAAGAATATACTTAGACTTGAAAAAGTCCAAAATAGCTTCACTAGAAAACTGTTTATCAGGAAATGTGGCTTTGATTACCATGCTATTCCCAGCAGTGAAGTAAAAAACAAACAACTCGGACTACAGACACTTTCATCCAGACGAAGAATATACGACCTCGTAATGGTTCACAAAATTCTCCATGGTTTCTGTGGGCTTGATAAGCGTGACTTCTTCATAGTGAGACCATCTAGAACCCGAGGTGGAGGAGAGAAACTTTCACTAAGCACTGCAAAATCTTCTATTCGACATAATTTTTTCATTAATAGAGCAGGTTCGGATTATATAAAACTTTCCAAAAACTCAGTTATTCCGTACAAGCTGAAGCCATTTATTACGAATGCAAGTCAATTCATGAATAATTCTAGAACATAATGAGATCTTGTGGCAAAGCCCCTCTTGATCTGTTCTCCCTTCCATTCTTCTTTCTTTGGGCATTTGTTGTCGTATGTACTTTCTAATCATTCTATAACACTTTGATCTGGATCGTTAGCCAATTTGATGTGGATGTCGTTCTATACCGTTTCTAATTACATTGTTCCTCACATGGATTTGACCCATGTAATAAATAATAATAATAATAAAGGAGTACAGTACATAAATGGCATAGCGCTCTTAACAGTGTTTCAATGCAGTGGAGGTTGACTATGTATGGATCCACTTTTTTCGTCAATGATTAGGTGCGTACCATACATGCAACTGGTGAGTTGCTGGCGTCGGCAACGGCTTCGATGCACGTTAAGTCAGAAAGCGGGTGAGGGCAGCAGGCACTTGAACCGTCTATGAGTCGTTCGCAAACGTATTCCGACGGACATGAAACTGGGTTTGATCGAGAACACCTGAAAATGAGTGGAAATAAGAACTTTCAGAAACTGTACAACTTTTCTGATTCAGCTTTGGAAACTTATTTTTGCGTTTAAATCAGATGATAATATGGAGAAAGAAAAAAAGAAAATAATCCCAGAATATCGTTTATGACGAAAAGGACAGTGAAGGAACAAAATTTAAGCACTGTATAAGTTTTGTAAAACTAGAATTTCAATGTTGCTCTCCCTCATAATGGCGAGAGGGTAGCAGTAGGTGTCGGCAACGGCGACGTACAGTGGACGTTTTCAATCTCCGGTAGGGTCTCCCAAGCTGAGAAGGAGTTCGACAATTCTTCGGAAGCCTAGCGAAGTCTGACTCATACTATACACCGAAGGCATTATATAAAAGGGGCAATACGAACTCCGTATGGGGTGACAAGGAGGGTAGGCATCACAAACGGTCACCGGTTTGTGATGTTACGTCATGTGATGTCCTGCACACCAAGCCCTGCAGAAATGGCGGAAATGACCACGGCTCCAGCGTCAGGCCCAGTTTTTTTGGCAGGTGGGCTGATGGAGACACCTGTCACAGATCATATTAGCATTTATCACGCTCCATTCCACGGTTGATGACTAAAGAGGTTTGCACCGATTGGTTCATCTTTGTTAGTAAGCAGATGAACATGCATCTACTTCAGAATTTGTCCAGCGCGATCACATGCTACTACGACTTATACATACATGGTGTTAGTTCGACAAAAGATTCCTAATAACGTGGATTCCCACATGTGGTATATAGCGTTGTTACAAAATGACCACCTTCCCCCCCCCCCCCCTTCCCCGATCCCCATAGCCAACTAATGCCGTCAGAGGTTTTGATGTGTCTTCATGTTTGACCATTTTCTATTAATCCTAGTTTTGACGAATTTATTAGTTTTTCTTTGCAATAATTTCTTGAAGATTTTAATAACTGATGTACTCTTCTAATTCAATCCATACTGAAGAAATTGTTTGCCTCTATTACTACTGCATTATCCGGTGTTATCCGAATCGGATATCCGATATCCGATCCGATAAAGACGTCTATCTGAACCATCCGAGAACCCGTCCAATCGAAAATTACCTCATCTGAATCATCCTAAAATCTGGGATTTTCAAAATTACACTTATCTGAATCCTGGCCAGGACCGGAGAAACTGCGTTATATCGAGAGTCGCGTTTTATCCGGAGGCCTTATAAGGGGAGGGGACTGTACTAAACCGCAACGAAAAACTTCTCGAAGAAGGAGACCTGATTCGTTTTGCACAACCGTACTCTCACGAATCCAGAGACTGAAAAAACTTGAACATAGCTTCTTGTAAAGGATTATTTGGACAGATCACAGATACAACATTTGGTTTTGAAATCTACCGATTACTCTAGGTCATGGTGGGTGGTAACTAGTAAAGGTGGTGAGGTCGGGACCACCAATTTCGCTCAAATTTCTCCCAGGAGATTATTTTGGGTGGTAGCCAGCGGCCGGATTCATAAATTATTTTACCAAAGGTTGAGTAAAGGGTAGAAATTGAATCACTATCTGGAATTCATAAAAGCGTGAAGGTTTGTGAATAGAGAGGTAGCATTATAATATTCACGGAATTATACCATATAATGATTACCAAACTTGTTCTGCCCACTATCCTGGCAAACATGTCAATTACCATTAACCTTACCAATCATCGCGAATCTGGGTTCAGAACATCCGCATTGGAAATTCTCTTTCGATTCCGATACATCACAGTAGGTATAACATTGTTGAGGATGGTGAGGTCAGAATCACCGATTCTGCCAAAACCTGTCTAAAGGGATTAATTAAGTCGTTGATCAAGAACATGATTCTTGGCACACGAGAAACAGACCTTCTGGGTCAACCTGCTCATGTTCTGTGAGCATGGGGCATGTGCACTATGGCATATGGGTACAATACCTCATCACAATGCCAAAAATGGATGCCATATTCGCGATCAGCGCTTTAACTATCCCACACGAGCGCCCAAGTTTCGACGAAATCGATGGCTGTGACTCAACAACCTTTACTACCATGGTGTACATACCGTAGTGTACCGTTGCCCAAATTGTGATAACAAGCATCATATTCGTGATCAGCACCTCAACTTATCTCCCTAGACGAAATCTGGGCAAACATTTCTGAGTCTTTAAAGTACTAATAGTGCTGATGGATCTGGGCCCAGATTCATCAACCGCTTACCGCTTATCGCCCTCTAACAGTGAAAATACCGCCAAAGGTGAGGCTGGGGCCAGATTCATCACCGGTATCATCTCACGGCGGATTCACCAAATCGGCCTACGTAGTAAGTGATACAGAGATATACAGAGATACAGGTACGATAACCGATATAGCAAGCGATAGAGAGAGATGTAGAGACACAGATACAACAACTGATATATCGTTACCGACCGGTAAGCGATTGATGATTCTAGTCCCTGGTCTTCACATCGGTAAGCTTTTCGTTGTGGTTTAACATGGAGAGATTATGGAGGCTAATCGTATTCGGTCTTTTTTGCAAGGTGAAAAAGGATTCCCTCGTCAAGTCCTTGCCTGCCAACACATTACATTACTCCCCCTCCAATGCCCCACCACTGCCGAGTCATCGGCGGTGCTTGTGGCCTAGTTCAGCTCTCATAGGATTTATTGTGAATAGTTATAGTTAGAGCTTATTACGTACTTTAAGACATACGTTGGAAAAAACGACCGCAGATAAACCGACAATTCAACGCAACATTCTAGTGTTAAGGAAGCCTGATTTCAGTAAAACGTTTGAATAACCGAAAAGAGCTAACGACAAGAGGACGTTATTCTTAAGCGTAAGATAACAGGACAACGCTCTTCACGTAAAGTAGCTCAATCTAAGCTTGATCCTAGGTTTTCCGTATGAAATTTCCTTCGAACCGCCTATAGTTTTTGAAGGAATTAATGAAAAGCATTTTGACTTGTCAATGTCTATGGTCCCAGCGAACACGGCAGACACATACCTAATTCTACGAAAAGACTGCAGTGTACTCAAATTAAGACGCTTACTTCTTATTTGGGCTCTATGTACTCTAGAATATAAAAAAATCCTTGTACGAAGTCTGTAGGTACGAGGTCTCATAGTGAAGTTGTTTTGCACCTTCTCAATTTGCAAAATGAAATATATTTCTTTTTAGGTGGAGCAAACACTGAGGTCGCACATTCAACTATTGACCTAACATAGGTCTTATATGCTTTCAACAGCACATGTTTGTTCCTCGTGCTTAAAGCCTTGAATGTTTGATATGATTTGCCTAACGCGCTCCTACTAATTAAGCTAAAATGCTCGGCAAAATCCAATTTATCTTTGTAGTAGAAACCCAAATCTCTTACCTTTGCAACCTTGGATATACTGTGTTCACCAAATGTATATTCACACGGGACATCTGACTTTCCTAACCTCATGCACACAGTTTTCTCCGGTGCTAGTGGCAATCACCACTGCAGGGACCAATTGGATAGGAGATCTGATGCGAACTGCAGGGCAGCACGATCTTGCTGTGTAACTACCTCTTTATACAACTTCAAATCGTCAGCGATTTGTTTAAATACCACCCTACTGTCTGCAAACAATGCCGAGATATCCCCTATATCCTATGTATAAATTATAAAACGAAGGGGTAACAACACCCCACTCTGCGGCTCTCCACTTCTAACTACTTGGCTGGATGAAGAATCTTCACCAGTTTTTGTTTGAAAAGTTCGTCCTTCAAGAAAGCTCTTGAGCCACTTAGAAATGCCAGGGTGTATGCCGTTTTTCCACCTTATAGACCAATTTAGGCTTACTCTATCGAAGGCCATTGAAAAATCATAGTACATCGCATCACAAGCTTTCTTATTATCTGTGATCGCAGTCCAGTCATTAAGGCTTTCCAACTTATTTGATTCCACAGAATGGCTGGGAATAAAACCATGTTGACTTTCGGGATGGCATTATTTCGCAGTAGATGACACCAGATATGGTCCTTCAAGGCTTTTTCAAAAACTCTACAGAAAAATGATGTGATGCTCACAGGCCTATCACTAACCGGCATTCGCTTTAGCAGTGGTGTCACAAACGGTTGCTTCCACTTTCTTGGAAATATTTCGTACGCGCACTTTATGAGTGCAGATACGTACGATGATCAGCTTGCGAGCGAATAATTGTTTTCCACACAGTTTGCTAACAGTGCCCAGCCATTAGGCCTAATGGCTGGACACTGTTAGTAAAAGCGCAGGTTAAAGAGGCTCATGCAGTACGATCATCACGCCGCAGACTGTTCATAGGATCGTCAGCTCGTATACACTCCCCTTTCAACCTTGAAAAAGGGGGCCGAAGATAACTACCTCAGTGAGGCACGAAAGTTTCCCGACTGTGTACTTGCGTGTACAAAGGATAGATTAGGTGCTTTACACGCTTTCAAAGTAGAAGCTGTCCGGCCATGCAAGCATTTTCCTCTCACATTCATTTGACGCCGCCTTGTTTCTCTTTTACGAATTCTTTCCTTTCTTCTGTTAGGATGCTCTTCTTTTCCTTCCACTTGTATTCTTCTAATGTTTGATGGGATTAAATTGCAGTCGCAATGGAATAGAACCACAGAATATCGTTTCCATATCGAAGTAACAAGATAGAGAAAAGACAATAGTAAATAAGGGATTATGAAGCAACGCACTAAGAAAGGAAGGTTCCTAATTCATGATGAGCTTTTGCCATGCTATTTAGAAATGATGTAGGGTCGTGAAAGCGAAGTCCAGAATTCTAGTTAGTTTTTGCCGAACACTTTCTTAAAGACCGAAAAGAGAGGTGTCACAACGTGTGCGCTACAATCATCAACCGCTATGACATCCCATGAGATGTGTTTCGGTGACGCAGTCGGTAGGAGTCCCGCCTCATAGGACTTCAGTCCTTTGAGTTAGAGTCCACGTACTGCCAGTATTTTTCGCACATGTCAGCTTGCTTGTTATTACGCTTTTTCGTGATCACAGGAGTCAGTTTTAGACCATCAATGCTTTCAAGAAACCAGAGCTGTCTATTTGCGCCTTCATATGTACTAGTTTGTCAACAAGGCCTATCTCCACCATATCGTTTCCCTGGAAATAAAAGGTTTCATTGCTCTTCCTTACTAGTCATGAGTTATAGTACAAAACTATGAAACAAATAAAACAAGCGTTTCTCACACCAGCAGCATCTTACAAAAGCCAGTGAGGAACGATCTTCTCCCTGGCAAGGAATAATCACTTTTTCTTCGTTGAACACATAACAGCAGCATGCGAAGTGTTAGCAGTACGCGGACTCGAGCTCAAAAGCGCTAGTGTGGTCCTATGAGGCGGCATTCCTACCTATGCGCCACCGAAAAGCATCTCGTTGGGTGTCATAGGAGATGATGCGTGTTGCGCATACGTTTTCACACCTCTTTTTCCAGTCTTTAAAAAGGCGTTCAGCAAAAACTGACCGTAACTCTGAACTCCACTCACACGGTCCTACATCATTTAAAAATAGCATCGCAAAAGCTCACCATGAGTTGGCGACCTTTCATTGTAAGAAGATTCGATGTCGTGCTCGTGGTGTTTTGTGGTAATAATAGTGGGATCCACTCGGGTGTACATATAGCGTATTATAGAAATAGATGGAAGGGCCTCCAGCCTCTACAGCTGTTACATTAGACGTGTCCAAATCAGGACGAAGGGGAACTGCTTGCCCAGGCACCTTACCTCGTGGAGGTGGATTAACACCGGTCGCGTTTTGCCTTTAAAAATCCAATTTGCCTTCTCTAAAGTCTCAGAACCGTTCTCACATCTAACTGAGTAATTTTGGAGCTTCTGGAGTTAGATATATGTCAGGGCAGACATATCCACGCCCTCAGGACACAAATATCCCGGAGTATCCAGGCGAAATGTTCTATCCGAAACTCTAACTCAAGCGAGGTTACCATTTGATGCTTCTTCTTCCTTGCCAGTTCTTTGATTATTTGATAGAATTGGATCTTATCTTCCAATACTTCGTCGTTTATACTGACCACATAGTCGCCGAACTCAAGAGGTGGATGCATGAAAGCTGGAACTGCAACTAGCAGACGTCCTATAGTGATCTTGAACTGGTTCGCATCCGGCTAAACGAATGCTGTTAAAATATTCTACTCTTCTGTTACGCTCTGCTTTCTCTCCACTTTTCTCCTCTCACTCACACTCTCCTTCACTCGTTTGCTCACAAGCTAAAAGCACATACCACTGGCACTTTCCACGAAAAGAACCCTAACTCTGACTGCAAAATGGCCTATCCGAATCACCCGATTATCCGGAAAATCGGCGTCGGATCCAATGTCTACCGGACCCCTTATTCTCCACAGGGGCTCGCCCGAGCGAAGACGGGAAACGATCCGATGCAGGGATGGGCGGAAATTGTGAAAATTTTCCCAGAAAACAGAAAACAGGAAATCGCTTTCGTCAGAAAACAGAAAGCAGAAAGGCCAAAAACGCCAGAAAACAGAAAATTTCGAAATTGTCATACGACCTAATTATTCTACCCAAAGGTCAATTTTTCCAGTAGAAAATGCTGTTGTATGACCAGAAATGTAGTTGTGGACCAATGTTTTAACTTGCAGGCGTTTATAAAAAATTCAGCTTCACTCGAGATTCAACATAATCATCAATTTAGTCACTGGTTGTCAGGTCGGCTCGCGTGCGGCTGCGTCTGCGCGCTCTCTGCTCTCAACACTTGCATCAGCTAGTTACGATAGTTCATTTCCCATTACAAACATAATTTTAGATTATATATTTTAGGTGCTCTAAACCACTCCTAAGACTTGCTCTACCTTTGACTGTTTCTTTAGTTCTGGCGTTTTCTTGGCAACGCAGCCGTTCCCTGGTGATTTCCATTTTCCATAACTGATCGTACAGATCGCTCCTTGATCTACAATGAGTCAGCGTGGACGACAGTCAGCTAAGAGTAAGGTGTCAAACTGCCGCTTCTTAAACTTTTCATCTGTGATGTCGTCTGATATAGTTGAGTATATCTGATGATAACAATCCCATACTAGAAGATTTCTCCGCCTTGTCTTCTTCAGAACTGCTGCGCGCTATCTTAGAGCGCAATAGGGATCCAGTAATAGAAAAAATGGTTAGTGCTCTCATTGCGAAACTACCTCAAGAAATTTCAGATGTAGTTGAATCGAGACTGGAAACGAAGGAAAGGGAGCGAAGTATTGTAATCGCAGGAATTCCCGAGGCCGCGGCTGAGCTGCCCCCTACCACCAAGCGAATCGATTTGGAGAATAAGGTAGACGAAATTTTGAATGTTTTAAATGTTGAGTGTAGACCGGACAAGGTGTTCCGAATAGGTCGAAAAAACAGTTCAAGGCCCCGTTTAGTTAAAGTCGTACTACCATCGCGTGCTTACTGGGGTAAAGCCCTGTCTAATTCTTACCGGTTGCACAGTGCTGGCTTTACAAAAGTCTATGTACGGAAGAGTTTGACCGAGGCAGAGCGCAAAAAAGAAAACGACTTGAGACGGGAATGTAGGGACCGCAACAGTCAAGATAATAGTCGTGTGTGGGTAGTCTACCGTGGCGAGCTTAGACGAGTCCTAGACCTTCCCAAACAAGGGGTCTCGGGAAACGTGTAGCTTGCCGCGGTAGCCCTCCAGGTATCACATGCTATCTTTTAAATGCCTAGCTTAGTTAATAAGGTTCATCATCTACATACGTTTCTGAATTTGCATAAGCCTGATATAATGTTCGTTACAGAGTCATGGCTCTCTCCTAAAATCTCTAATAGCGAATTAACTGGTAGCCTTCCCTGCAAAGCATTCAGAGCTGATCGTATTGATTCGAAAGGTGGTGGAGTCTGCTGTCTAGTGAAAAATTCAATCAACATGACTGAGGTTGTCCTTCGTTCTGGTCTCAAGTCCGACATTCTCTGCCTGGAATGTTTTGATCAAACTTACTCTTCTATGTTTAATGTCATTCTTTTATATAGACTACCGTTATCAAACATTAGCGAGGACGAAGCTCTCTTGGATCTATTGTTTGTTCTTTGTCTTTCGAAAAAATGTCTACTGATGTTAGGAGATTTTAATCTTAATATTGACTGGCGGTTGAAGAAGGCTTATGATTAAACGTCATCAAAATTTCTGGAATTCTTCGAGTTATGAGCCCTCTCTCGTGGTTCATGAATCCTACGCGTGGTGATTCAATACTGGACCTTGTTATTTCGTCAGCCCCACAATTAGCGATGTTTCTATGCACCCTCCATTTGAGAGTTCGGACCATAACATAGTCTCCTTTCATGTTCAGTCCATCAGCTATCCAGAAATATCCTAAATTCCTCTTCCTGACTTCAACAGGGCAGACTATGTTTCATTGTCATCTTTCTTCGGTTCAATTGACTGGTGGAAAATTTTTGATGAGTACGTGTCTATTGATGACGTTTACAAAAGGTTTTGTAACGTAGTGTACCAGGGGTTAGGCGAATATGTTCCATTCCGCTCTGCGGAGCCATTACGAATCCGTTATCCCAAGCATATTTCAAACCTGATTGCTCAAAAAGATCGTCTATTCCATTCGGTACAAAATTTTTTGACGCATCCTCAGTACAAACAGGTGTGCTTTGAACTGGATCGCCATTTGAAGAGATTCTTTGCCAATAAGGAAAAACGAAGCACAAGTTACACAAACAAACGTGCTATATTTCTCTTAATGCAAAACAAGCTCAAGGCCAAGAATAAGCTCCCAGTGCTTCGGGATGAAACTGGGAAGCTGCATGTGCGCGACTACGATAAAGCTGAAGCTCTAGCCAAACTCTTTGTGCCAACTTTTAACTCGTCCTCCGGAAATGTAGATCACAACCTTCTAAACGTTTTTCTGAACTCCGATTCACGAAAAGAGAGTATTATATCTCCGGACGATGTATTGAAATGTTTAAAAGCACTGAAGAATTCAACTCCCACACCATTTGACGGTATTCCCCAAATTCTATATAAAAAATGTGCTTATTCGTTATGCAAGCCTCTTTCTATGATTTTCAACATATCTGTTCTGTTCAGTGAAGTTCCGTCAATTTGAAAGGAAACTATTGTCACAGCTATTCCTAAAGTAGCGAATGCTAGTTCTCTTTCAAATTTTCGTTTAATAAGCATTACTCCCTCACCGGGAAAGTCTTGGAAAAGATTATTCGAGATAATTTATTGGAATGGTTTACTAAAAACTATCTGATTCCTATTGAACAACATGGGTTCATTGCCAGAGCCTCAACCATCACCCAACTCTCGGACTGTCTGTTCGATTGGACTCTTGCTGTCAATAGTGGCAATTCAGTGGATATGATATATTTTGATCTGTCAAAAGCCTTTGACAAAGTCAACCACCAAAAGCTTCTGTTAAAGCTGTTTCAACTTGGAGTAGATGGCTCGCTATTTGCTTGGCTAGGATCCTATCTTGATCAAAGGCATATGTCTGTTAGGGTAGGACACGCGTTCTCTGAACGTTACACGTGCACCAGCGGCGTTCCACAAGGCGGTGTGTTGTCACCATTATTGTTTGTGGCCTATACATACGACTTGCCTAATGCTTTAAAAACGCACCCTATTATCAAAGTTCAACTGTATGCCGACGACATTAAGATATACGGAATTTACAATGATGACAATAAGGTGCAGGTGTCACAAGCTCTATCTCGCTCCATTTCAAACATGATGGAGTGGGCTTCTGCTTGGGAGATACCTGTGAACCTTACCAAAACCTCTGTCTTTCACCTTGAAAGCCCTGCCAATATTGAATACAGATATCGAAATGCAATACTCAGTACCTCAAATGAAATATGCGATCTTGGCATACATCTCGATATGAAACTGAAGTTTGAAACCCATATAAACTTGACGGTTCAAAAAGCATTTTCAACTCTCTTTGCTATGATCAGGAACATTCACTGCACAGATAAAACAGTTTTATTAACACTTTACAGATCATATGTTTTACCTATTTTGGAGTATGGGTCTCAGTTGTGGAATCCCCACACCATAAAGCTACAGAAAAAATTGGAATAGCTGCAGCAAGTTTTCACTAAAGTTCTCGTCTCAAGATGTTTTCAAAGCTCCTACGGTAATCTCAACTATGGAGAAAGACTTCGACTGTTTAATATAAAAAGCTTGCTGTATAGACGTGTGTTCAATGACATTGTTTTCTGTTTCAAGGTGCTTAGAGAAGAGCTGAAACTCAGAGCTAGTAAGTACTGGGTTTTCACGCCTACTCATGGACGAACTCATACAATTTCGATACGAGTGCGCTAAGATAAACCGTAGACATCACGATCAGGTATATAATTCCCTTTTCTTCCGCGGTGCTAGGTGGCTTCAGTTACTACCAAAAAATGTTCTGGAGGCTCCTACCATTGCGGCGTTCCGTAAACGTCTCAGTAAAATCGACTTACTTTCAGTTCTTGCAATCTCAAACGATACCAGCTAAATCGATTTTGCTGGTACTTAAATGGGTCACGCCGTGCATCGAATCTGCTTAGAAGTCGAACGAAGAATATGTGAAGAAGACATGTTTGAGCAGAGCCGTGAATGTGGATAGCCACGCAGCACCTTGGATTATGAGAGATGTAGATATAAGCCATGTGACTATGATGATTGTGTTGAAAGCTGCTATGATATGATTCTAGATGATGATATTCCTTTCACCTTGCTTTGCTTTCATGAAACTAAACGGTATATACCCTTTGAATACTACTGCAATGTCAACGTTTTGCTCCTATATAATGCCACGTTATTGGCTCAAAATGTGGACGATCACCTTTATCCCCACACATGGTCCTAGACTGTATTGCCAGTGGAGTTAGTTGGTTGGCAAGAGAGGTCAGACTTTAGCTAATATGTTTTTTTTGAAAAATGTTGTCACTCTATAGAATATTTCGGTTTTTATGTCACCCAGTTGCGGCTATAGAAGCGATAATGGCTGTTACTGAAAGAAGCGTTGCCTCGCCTAAGTACGTAAGGTTACAACCTGAAGCTTAGGTGTTAACCAGCCTAGTATGTTGCTCGAAAATGGTCTGACTATAAAGAACCACGCTATAGCTGGGCTGGTTTATACAAAACCATCTCATTCCATCCTGGGTGTGCAATTCTATGTATTACATTACCTAACTTGCCAATCGACAATATATATGCTTTGACATAGCAAATTTTTTGGGAGAGCAATGCCTTGTAATATATATATAAATTCCAGCGGTGACTTCGTAACCACACCGTCTCTCTTTACTATAGATTTCACGGTTTTCGAGTGTAAAATGAAGGCATTGCAAGGGAAAGGACAAGCGGATTTTTTTACTGCTTCAGAACAGGGGTATCAGAACACTCTTTTAGTATTTTACTTTTCTACATTAGTTGCGAGTTTGATTTGATTAGTTTCTTCCTTTCTGATTTGTTTCCTCCTTTGACTTTTTAAAGAAAGTTTAGTTTTGTTGTTTGCCTGCAGTTTTTGGGTCAGTACTGGATCTGTTTTTAAACCTGGTTGATCATATGTTATGCGCACCTATGAGTGCAATGAATGAATGAATGAATTTGTAAATTTTGACTTATAGATCCTAGAAATCTCGTCATTTAAAATATCACTCATCAGCTCCGTTTCACAGCTAACGCCCCAATTAATGGTCCCACTAGTAAGAAACTGGCCTTTCAGAGTAGCTAACACGATGAAGCTTCATTGAGCACTGCTTGCATTTTTCAACTCCATTGCTTTAGTTTATAGATACGCTCTCGCAACATACTCAAAAGCTGTGCAGAGGTTATTTGAGTAATGCTGGCTACGCCAGAATCTATATTCCTAATTCGTCTCGTTCCTCGAAAACCTTTGTAAGTGTCGTATGTAATTTATGCGTAGCTGAAAGTTTTTAGAACTACCCCCCAATGCTCTTAACAGCACCTAGTTACTCCTTAGCCGACTAAAGATGTTGTGTATTGGCTTGATATTACGAGATATAACATATAAGAACATAGTTTAACATGCGTAGAAACTGTAGAGTAGGATCAAGCATATACCCTCTCCATCATATTATTATTTCTCCTCATATCTACATATCACATTACATCTCAGTGGAAGGCCAGCAGTGCCTTCTTGCTGTACAAAAAGGTAGACATGAATACATGGCAGCTATCGCCCGATCTACCTGCTGTACGTAGTCTACAAGCTGTTCACTTGAGTCGTCCTGAATAGAATTCGCAGATCATACACCATTATGAATCTCATCGAAGTGTCGCGAGAGTACAAGCGGCCGCTGTGCCTTACGTTCATCGACCTGAAGAAGGCATTCGACTCCGTCGAAACTGAAGCGGTCATCGATGCCCTGCTCAGTCAGGGTGTTCCTACTCAGTACATCAGAGCTTCGAAAGCTGTACAGTGGATTGACGACCAAGATCTCACCATTCTACAACGGCGTCGTCATCGACGTAAAGAGAGGGGTTCGACAGGGGATACCATATCCCCGAAGCTCTTCAGCGCCGCCCTCGAAAACGTCATGCGCGAACTAGGATGGGAAGACATGGGAGTGACGGTCGACGGCCGGTAACTACATCACCTTCGCTTCGCTGACGACATCGTGCTCATAACACTGAGCATCAGCCAGGCGGAGCGAATGCTGGCCGACTTCGATCTGTATGTGGGAACGTTGGACTGCAGCTGAATCTTACGGACGGTGTTCATGAGGAACGGACAAGTTTCTGATGCCCCATTCTCGCTCAAAGGAACGAACATCTCCGAATGCTCCAGCTATCTGAGTCGCGAAGTCAACATGGCCAATAACCTAGCGCGGGAGCTGAGCAGGAGGAAACGAGCGGCTTGGGGAGCTTTCAAGAGCGTCGAAGAAGTCGCGAAGAAGACGAAGAACGTCTGACTCTGTGCCAACCTATTCGACTCCACTGTTCTTCCTTCCCTAACATACGCTTCAGAGACCTGGGCTATACGAAAGCAGGATGAACACGCGATCAGCGTCGCGCAGCGTGGAATCGAGAGGACGATGCTCAGAGTGACACGACTCACGCAAGTGAGAGAAGGCCTCCGGAGTTTCGAGCTTTGCCGACGTTCGAAGATTAGAGACGCTGTCGCGTGGGTCCAGCCGTCGCACATTAGGAGGACCGGCCACGTAATGCCCTTTGCAGACATCCGCTGGACGAGAGCCGTCATTGACTGGATTCCACGTGATGTCAAGAGAACACCAGGACTCCCAACAACGCATTATTGAGACTTCTTCGTGAAAGTCCTGAACGAACGATATGACGCTCTTCGTGTCCTTCGAGATTCATTGGAGCACTCTGGCACGCGACAGTGAAGTATGGAGACGCTGCTGGTGCCCGCTTGAACAACTCGATGATCAATGGGACGATAGATGATAGAGGTGATTCACGAAAAATGTCATGTGGCGCTACATCAGCAAAATCAGAACTAACTAAAACTTTTCTCTCTCTAATTTTCGACAACTAAAAGGTGAACAGGGTTCAGAGTCAGGAAAGCAGCTTCACCAAAGGCTTTGCAGATCATTGGGGATGTCCGGCCAACAATTCTCAATTTTTAAACCGGAGGTAGAATAATCCTACCAACAGTGACTCTAGGACAAGTGATTTGTTGATACATAATTAATCGCCCCTCAGAACACTAGTTCTATAACTTTAATGTAAAATTTCAGGCGATCGTAGCGGCCCAAACTACTGTTTATATCAAAAAGAATACTAAGCCAAATTATGAAAGCCGAGAAATGTTATATAAAGGAACTCCTTGTAAGCAGCACTCACACAATCAATCGAGCAAACAAAGCGGCATCGTTCATGAGTTCATGGCGCAATTTCCGCACGATCAAATATAAACGCGCCACATGCTTGCCATATAAAATACTCTAGAAACATCATTTTGGAATAAACCCCATGACTCTATGATATTTTTTGGATTTTTTGTTGGCTTTCCATGATTTAATTTTGCTCGCAGCTCTATTTTCTGTTTTCTGGCCAATTTTTTGGCCATTTCCAAGAAAACAGAAAAAATTTGCCCAAAATCGCCAGAAAACCAGAAAACAGAAATCAGAAGATAGAAATTCCTCCCGTCCTTGATCCGATGGGCTGGATGCGGCGGGAACCGCACCGCGCCCGTGGCGTGAGTCGAGAACAGTCCTTTGACTACAGGATTGACAGTCGGTGGCCATACGGCCGTTTCGTGTTTGTTTCAGGGCTATAGCTGCTGGGCGGAGGTCCACTCGCCCAGGGTGAGTACAGGGAAGTTCCGAAAAGAGTTCTAGGCACTTAGCACCGATTCCGGTGATGCTCATACGGTAGTAAAGGAGCGGGGTCTCGCTGCACCCAAGCTGGGTGCGCCTGGCCCCGGCAGACGTCCACCTGTGCGCTTAGAGGAATGACGTTTCCTCAATAAAGCTAATTTATCCACTCTTCTGTTATCCTCGTATTTTCAGCAATCTACTGAAGCAGCCATAACGGTGAAAGGGGAAGAATCACTCCTCAAGTCTCAAACGCCCACAACATTTTGGTGCATCGTCCTAATAAGCCAACTCACTCCTGCATCAAAGAGTGACATCTTTGATCCCTGTAGAAGAGACAAAGCTCAATCAGAGCTTCAAGTCGGTCGAATTCAAGATCGCAAATCCCTTAACTGGGCAAGTTTCTCGCACTCTGTACCTGGAGCAACTTTCTGTGAGGCAGATAGCAAAGTCTCCCATACGTCAAACTACTTGGAGCAAACTTTCTGCTAGTCAGAAAAGGTCTCCATTAAAAAAAGAACCATCTTTCACGAAATAGTGAAAACTCAAAAGTAGCCAAATATAAATAATTGCACTTCATTTTCAAAAAAAATGGAGATAATGGGTAGATCCACATCTCTAAAAAATTTAGTCATGCGCTTCCAAAAATATACATCGGCATAGACTGCACCACTGCAGATGAAGAGAACTGCGAAAAATCCCGAGCTAGTATAACGCTTCTAGAATGTGGCCTAAAGCAGCTGCAAAATGGAAGAAAACTTCTCCAAAAATCATACGAGCAGCTAAAAGAAGAGTATAGCAACTGCAAAACCAAGTCAGAGAAAAAAGACTTAATGGTAGAAATTGATCAGATTGAGGAAGAGTCTCAACCGCAAAAAATTCTTCATGACGCCAGGGCCTCATTGATAAGCTGATGATGAGAATGGTCGAATGCAAGTGTGCCAACCAAGCTATTTTCATTACACTTGGTTATATTTCACAAAAAAAACGTTGGCAAACAACATTGCAGTAACACTCGTCTCACTCCATATCGGTGTTCGACTCTCCAGTAACCCTTGTCAGGAGTTGCATACTCGCCTCCTGACCTACACTTGATAATTTTAGTCGGCGAGAAATCACTTGCAGCTTATGTGCTAGTGAGATTCCCAGAGGTGCATTACAGGGTCGACCTAGTTGGGAGTCTACATTGCTAGCAGTCGACCGGCAGCTCCCTAGCAGCGCTGTTGTAGTTCGACTTCCTAGGTGGGCACCCTTCTAGCCCAAGCATCTCCCACGTTCGGCTAGGCAACGTTGGCTGCATGCGGGTTGCCCCTCACTGCTAGGTGAGAGTTATTGCCGAGGATTAGGTAGTGACCCTTCTCCTTCTTCGTCCTTTTCGTCCCTCGTAATGCGACTGAAATATGGAGGGAGTCGAGAGTGGACAGTTTATTTATTTATTTTGTACGTGAACAATCACGCAGGTTAAAACGAAAAAACAAACAAACAATCAAACAAAAAGATCATGTTAATGAACACGGAAACACAGATTGCGATATCTAGTACAAACACCAACAACTCGGCAAGCCATTAAGAAGCTTCCTGGAGATACCGGTTAATAAGCAGTTGAAGTTCTGCGTTTTAAATTTTTATCGTTTGCATTTTGATCATAAATTTTATAATGCAAGCAGTGTGAAGAAGCCGTCTGAAATACGGTCTAGTCGTTCAGTACCTAGTGAGGAACGGTAAAAGGAACTTAAGGGACGTTAGGTAAACCAATCTGAGTTGTAAAGTAGGAATCGGTTACCGGTAGCTAAAGGAGAGCTTAAAGAAGTAAATGAGCATGTCGGTAACGTGCCCGATACAGTGATTTCACGGGGCCGTTCTGCCAGTTCCTTTGTGAACAGTGCAGAAGACCGGCTAAGTTCTCCGAGTGGAAAGCAGGCAGACCTTAGCCACCTAACCACCGGCAGACCGGTAGGCACAGGTAACCCTCCATCCACCTGCGATCATAGTCGGGAAACAGATTTATCTTACTCATCACTATACACAGTGCCGACATCTACCTTAACTCAAACTCAAGCATGTTACCTCCCACTCAAACGCGCAACAACCTGACATTATGGCTGTCTGCGCCTTGCAATCCGGATGCCACGAGCACGACAAGGATAACTTCTAACTCACACCTGCAATGGAAGCAGATATTGTCGTTGTTCTGACTATTAAGACTTAAAGCATGACCTTTCCTTACAACTTATTGACAGTGGCTGATCAAAGATTCGATAGGATACCTTATGTCCGTACTAGAAGGCGAATATCTATCCATAGCGAGGAACATGAACGAGCATGGCGGGAGTGGCAGAAGAGGAATGGAAAGGGTTCGTGGACGTAAAGGAATCGGCTTGATAAACCCGAGCGGAGAACGAAATCTCAATCTGGATGTCGCTCCTGACTGCGTCTTTTTGGCGAAGAGGAAGAGGCAGAAGGCGGCCTATGCTAACAGACAAAGGAGGACGGAAGTCGACCACATGCGACTGCTTACCCTGAAGACCGTCCGTGGTGTGAAAGTTCTTACGGGAGAATATGTAGTATCACAGCATAGGCCCTTTGTAGCTGACATCAACATATCTCCACCCAGCAAACCCAAAATAAGGACATTACCTAGAATACGATTTGGAGACTGCGGGGTTCAGAGCGCAACGAGCTACGAAAGAAGTCATCAAAGCAAGTCATCCCAATTCAACTGGAAGAGGCCTGGAAGAGGGTGACCTACGAAGTGAGATGGAAACCCTCCATGAAACAAAGGGGGAAACCAGACGGAATAAGGCGGCATGGTTCTGGAGTGAAGAAGAGCAGGGTGAGGTGAAGAAAAAGGAAACCTATACGACAGGACGAGGCCGTAAGAGCTCGACGAAGACTGGACGAGAACCGCTCAAACTTCTACGTGATGCCAGATCCAGCACGCCATCGGCATCTGATGGACATCACATTTGCCGAACCGCGCCACAACGAAGGATGGGCACCGGCACATGACGCCCTCGGGAATCCGCGGAAAAGGAGGACTCCCAGCGGACGCGAGGATCCCCGAGACGACCACATGCGAGAAGAGGACAAGCTTCGAGCCCACGGACGCAGTTGAGAGAGGGATCGTCGGCAGCGTGGAATCGGGACGATCCAGCACTGAAGGCCCCACACACTTCTGCGGGAACGCCGCTATGGTTTAGGATAGGGCAGGAGCGTTGCCGCGAAAGTGTGCGGGGCCTTAAGGGACAGCACGTAAAGAATAGGTGAGGCGCGATGCCTCACAGAAGTGATCTATGCGTTTGTTTGTGTTTTTGTAGTTTGTTTGTTTTGTTCAGCAAGTAAATGTGTTCATTGCAGTGTGTCTGTGTTGGCCCAGTAGCGGGAGCGATCGATTGCCGCCCACCATGTCTGTGCCAAGCGCCAGCGATTCGGGGGCGGCGCGGCGTCCACTCATTGGCCCCGCTTCCCCCTGCGCTCCCTATATAAAGCCGGCCCGGGGCGCTCCGGTTCAGTGGTTACCTGTGGCAAGGTTGCGGGCACTCGGGTGCAGAGGAGGGGCACAACAGAGGCGGACGGACCGATTCCTGCTGGTGACATTCTGTCCCAATAAGTCGATTTCCCTGTCTTGTTCAGTCTACATCCCTAGACTCCGCTTACTTCGGTGAAAGACCCCGGTGTAACATACAAGCATGCCATCACAATACGGAGACGCTCACAGATGATCACCGACACCAAAGGTAGTATTGGCTCTGTTGCATATAACGATCTTAAACCCGCTGCCAATGTAATTCTACTTGCAGGACTGCCCAATCTCCGGCACCGCAGAGAAATTGACCTTTCTTCGTTGCGGTGCTTCTACCAACTTGCTCCTGCTGTCGGTCAAGTTACCCATATTCAGCGTTGCTATACCCCAATCTCCGGCACCGCAGAAAAATTGACCTTTCTTCGTTGCAGTGCTTCTACCAACTTGCTCCTGCTGTCGGTCAAGTTACCCATATTCAGCGTTGCTATATCCACCATTGCGCTGATAGCGCGAGCCGTCGCAACGGGTCTGGTGAGGCGAGAGACGAAAAGCGCTTGCTGATCGCTGAGTGAGGCGTTGAGATGCTCATGTCAACCTCAGGGACCCCGTAGAGTTGAGCTTTTCGACATTTTTTCTCGAAAGTCGAACAATCGAATATCTCGATTTTTCGCCCTCTTCGAAAATCGAACAATCGAATATGTTGTTACAGGATGTTTTGTTGCGATCAAAACTCTTGCGCCAGGCGGAACTCGAACCCGCATCTTCTGCTTTCCGGGCAGCGATGTTCGCCTTACACCACCGGCGCTGTTTGACCGCACGTAACATCCGCGATATCCTCGAGGCCTGTCAGCACCCACCCGTGATACGGGATGGGCCGGTCGCTGATATCAGCATGGAGCCGGTTAATCTGAAGACCTTACTAGTAACAATGTTCTAACACATTTGCTTAAGCCTGGAGCGGCTGCTAGAGAGGCTATATGTTGTTACAGGATGTTTTGTTCAATCGAATAACTCGATTTTTCGCCGTCTTCGAAAATCGAACAATCGAAAAACTCGGTTTTTCGCTGTCTTCGAAAGTCGAATAACTCGATTTTTCATCGTCTTCGAAAATTGAGCAATCGAATAACGATTTTTCGTCGTCTTCGAAAATCGAACAATCGAATAACTCGATTTCGAAGGCACGTTCCATAAAGAACCGAAAGAAGGCAGAACAAAACCACAATTGTGGACGAAAAGAGTTGAATTTAGAAAGACAACTGAATAGTCGTTTACAATCCTCCAATTAGAAGACCGGAATAATAAGATATTTGGTCATTTCTTTCGCAAGTAGTAGACATTCCCCACGGTGAGGGGAGGTACCACCAAAGATTTTCCTCACTTCTACGCGTAATTTGCTATCTGCCACGTGTTCTTCATCTGCGAGTCGATGTTACTAACTTCTCGCATTATCCAGCGTCCGTCCCAAACCTAGCTAGGAATGCTTCCTCAGCCAGTGTCCCTCGAAGGCTTCGCCGGTGCCGTTCGCTGGGCGTGCGGGCCACGCCAGTTTTGCCGGCTTCGGGTATAGCATATTTTCTTCAGCACACATATAAAGCCGTAAGGTTTGTAAGGTAGCTTTTATCCTATTATGTTCAAGAGTCAGCTCTTTGCTCTTGTTCAGCTTTTTCCAGCTCTGACAGGAAAAGGATACGGATAAAGGACGGCAGTAGTCAATAAATTGGTGGAGGGGTCACCTTTTAGTCTGTGGTTTTTCCTCTTCGTGAGAAGGCCCATGAATGTCGATTTACATCAAAAATGGAACAACACAATTCAATGGAACAAGGGTACGACACAGTAGTGTTGAGTAAGAGTTTCATTTTCGCGCAACACAAAATGCGTGATGGGGTGCCTTACATGGTGACCCCCTCCTTCGAGCCCATTTTTATAAATTTAAGAAAAAAGCGTGATTCTACGTATAGTCACTGTACGCGGTTTGAAATTCGCGCCTGGGTTGGTTTTGAAAAGAATGACGATTTTGATGATCATAGAGCGCATTTTCCGACGGTGACAATTCGTCCGCAGTTTCAGTGCACGTTTAATGAGGAATTGCTCTGACCTGCAAACAGAACATTTTCTAATGCACTACGATCGCGGCGGACGTGACGCTCGGCAACGATCTCGACGGGCTTCCGTATGCTCATAGGCGCGCCGGCCTACACACGCAGACTTTAGCGTACGATTATAATACGCAATAACTACCGAAACCGACATAGCAAAAGGATTGCTGGAATGCGCAAGCACATAGACTCGTTACAATTGGGACGCCGTGTTCCCATGGGAGCACGCAATAAGAGAGGGCTTTCAACATGTCCAAACTGCTTGAAATGGCTCACAGAAATAGCTTAAGGTAGCATTTCACTGATATATGCATATATGTATTTTGTAATACATCATCACCTTTACAAAAAAATCGATACAAAAATACAAAAAATTTTATCACTTGAAGGCGTTTATCAAGCTTTTGTTTATCAAAATCGTAGTCGATTATCACTTATTATTGCCAGTTGAAACAACCAGTATAGGATCAACTATACGCACAACTACAGTTGTGCCTTCGCAAAATTTTCGATTATTGGAATGGTTTAAAATGCCCGCTATTTTCGAGTATTCGAATTCAAGCATAATCGAAAAGTGGTTTTATAAAGATTAGCATTCGAATACATGCGAAAAACGCGTTTTTTTAAATTTCGAATTCACTGTCCAGATTCGAGTAATAATCATTGGAATACCTGTTCGAATAGGCCATCCAAACAAAACTATTCACAACACTAGACATAAGGATGAGATAGTACTCAAAACCAGAATATAACCTCCAGAATCGACTAGACAGCAGTTTTGTGACGCTGCTTAACTTATGAGGTTTTTGAGAATTCTCAGGGATTGTGATAACCTAGAAAAATCAGACTCTTACATCCTAGGTATGTTCAACAGCAACGAATGCCGCATTTCCTCTAGTTAACTGACACCTCTATTTGAACTCCTCTATTCACAATGACGAATCCCTCGCTCTCAAGCATTGTTCGATTTCGAACTACTTCGAGCAAAACGTCGCGATTTTCAAATTCGAACCCTTCAAATGAAATCGCAGATTGATGATCGCGAAAAAGCATTGTTCGAATATTGTTCGAAATCGAGCAATGTTCGAACAATGTCAAGAGTCTGCCGGCAGAACCCTCGAAAGGAAATCACAAATCGTTCCCGCCAATTACCGTAGACGCAGAAGTGGAGCGAGTTTGAGCATGGGTTCTTCGGGGAACGGAGACGATCTACTCAGACGATCATACTCAGGCGGCCTGCTCCTGATATTGTTCGAACATTATTCGATTTCGAACAATATCCGAACAAAACTTTTTCGCTGTATTCGATTACGAACCACATTCGAAGATTGCTTTTTCACCATCTTCGATGTCGAACAATGTTCGAACATCGTCTTCCTATCTTCGATTTGTTCGAATAATGTTTTTTCGCGAAAGTCGATTTCGAACAATGTTCGAATAATGGTTTTTCGCGAAAGTCGATTCCGAACAATGTTCGAATAACGGTTTTTCGCGAAAGTCGATTTCGAACAATGTTCGAATAATTGTTTTTCGCGAAAGTCGATTTCGAACAATGTTCGAATAACGGTTTTGCGCGAAAGTCGATTTCCAACAAGGTTCGAATAATGGTTTCTCGCGAAATACGATTTCCAGTATTGTTCGAACAACAACGATTTACGATTTTCGAGTAATCGAGCGATTAATTGTTCGAAATCGCTCAAACAATTATTCGGCCCGATTAATCGAGCTTAAGTCTAGAACCCCGCATGGTTCTCACAGTCGCCGGAAATTGAGAGTTTGCATTGGCCCATAATCTATCGCCTGCATTCGGATGTCCTGTTCAGTTCTGTTGCAAAACCAAGCAGTTTCCAGTGGCACCCCGAACGGACATCGCCATCGCCAGGAACGGGCATCGCCCTCAATTCCAGCCACAGCCTGTAGACAGTAATTTCAATTCAAGATAATTTTAGATCGGGAATAGAAGTAACCTGAAATCTTTTGGGGTATAACCGTGGTCTTGGATTGCGGAATATCACATCCCACTTATCTAGGGACGGAACTTTTATTTGGAGTGACACCAATAGAATCAGTCAATGACATATGTAAATTATTTAAATCTCTCAGAACTTTAAAAGCTCTAACCAAATAGAATTATATTATAGAGAAACAGTCGCATATCTGTACTTCAAATCACTCAATATTACAACAATAACAAGTGGAAGACAAGCAACAATCAAAACAATGGCAACAACAACACCAAACATGTTTTGTTTTGCCTCTTTCTTCATAAAAACATGTTTACAATTAGTTACCCCGAGGCTCATGAGTGGAGAAGGTAACTAATTAATGTAGCAGTTGTTGTTGTCTTGTTGTGAGAATCCTATGTACCTAACCGGCAACTTCTATTTTCTGAGTTCAATTATCTGACATTTCTTTTGCTTTCGTAGCACTGGCATAAATCGCTGTGTGCTAACCAGAAATTGGAGACGACAATTCTCACCTCATCGGCCTTCGGGTGCTCTGTTGCATCATTGGCATACGACCATTTGCGCAGGTGAAAACGTCAACCGTGTGACAGCAGAAATAGAGAATGTCGACGGGGTTAGCCAAAGTTGTAGCCTTCTCATCTGTTACTGCCAGGCACGATGTTGTCGAAGGACATGTGGAGTCACCTTAAACACTAGGTACTAAGGAGGACTCTGCCACACTTCACGTCCTCATTCAGCGACCCACAGTTCGAATCGAAGTATAAAGTTCAAATGTATTTTATATGAGGTGTCATTGTCAATGCGAAACGTATTTAGAAGCGGCGCTGCTTGAATTTCTGTGAATCTAAACTACCTGAGTAATAAAAGCAGACTTTGCCATCATTTATTTATTGATGTAACTACGTCTCAGGGACGCGTACTGTGTGTGAGCTAAGCAACCAAACAAAAATAGGCCGTGCGACCAGAAAAACAAACCGAACCATTAGAGACAGGTTGTAACAGCAAGGTTTGCAATTCCAGTAGAAAATTCAGAAACCACTCCTCTGGGTTGCGAAGGCCAATATAAAGTGGGCATGCATAGAAAGCAAGCGGATCAAAGTAAATGCGAGGATGAAGTCATTGCAGATAACCTTAAGAACGATGGCCTGTTTGCACCAGTCAGCTGTGACGAATAGGCAAGCGATTAAGTCAGAGCGCCTTATAGTCTAGTAAGCATCTAAGTGTGCCGTCTAAGCATCTAAGTGTGTCGTTCTTTTCTCGGACCTTCTCTCTGACATCATCAGTCCACAGCCATGCCTGCTTGTCGACCCAACGTCGTCCAGGCTTCGTTGTGCCGAGTTCGAAGCGTGCAGCCCGAGTTATCACATCGGTAGCATCCTTCCATGTTTCGTCGACAGTTGTCACCGTCGGCAAACGAATGCGAGGAATAACCGCCGCTTCCTTCTCTTCCAGCCGCCACCATTTGATTCTAGCCGACCGGCATCGCTCGACATGTTTACACCTCGGAGGTGTGATCTTCAGCGAGCAGATCAGTGGGCGGTGCTGCGTGGTAACCGTCTCATACGGCACGGTCTTCGCGTCTGTGACAAGGCCTTGGTCGAGACGCCTAACAAGGACATAGTCGATCTGCGTTTTGGCGTTCCCGCTATTAAACGAGATGAGGAGGGAGCACGCCTTCGAAATTTGGTGTTCAAGATGGTGAGTTCATGATAGTCTGCATACTGAAGTATGCGCTCACCATCGGCGTTGCATGACCCATAAACCACCGTTACAGCTGTAGCCGTCTTTCATTGCTCCGACGTGACCATTAAGGTCAGCTGCCACAACAATTAAATCTTCTGATGGCACTTCTGCTATCTTCTCATCAAGCAAGGACCAGAGCAGCAAGGACTCGTCCTTGGTTTGCGCGGAGCAGCCAGTCTTCTGAACATATGTGGAAAAGGAATGACATCGTTGTTCTACGGCGACAGCAATCTTCATCAAGCGGTCATCAAAATGTTCTACGCTTGCTATCGCATCACGGAAACATCCAGAGACGTCACAAGACTGGTGGTCCTGGGACTTCCTCGTAGAACGATCTTTAAGCCTCATCCAATGTCCCTTGACTTGCAGCAGGACCACCTCGTCTCCTGCACCGCAAGAAAACAACCCTTCTTCGCTCCAGTGCTTCAACCGACTCGCACGAGCGGCCCGTCAACGTACCCACATTCAACGTTGCTACGCGGGTCTTGCCTATGTTGCGGGACTTTCGGACTAGCTCAGTTCCCCCCCCCCCCCCCCCTCCCCCCGATGACGTCCTCGCATCAAGGGCCCTCTCACACTTCTCACACTCACCGGGCTTTGCGAGTGCGCGTCGGCTCCCGTGGACCACGTAGCATTCGTAGCATTTACTGGAGAACTTTTAAGCGTCATTAACCATGTGATGTGACAACGGGTATTCGTAGGTACCCAACGTGGCCAAATACGAACAACGGGTATTCGTTGGTACCCAACGTGGCCAAATACGAAAATATTGATGTTCGGTGACGTCACCGTCCACCACTGCGGGCCCGTCCTCGATGCGAAAATGTCAGAGTCTACATTTCCAAAATTGGTCGAGATTGACACCGTTAGATACAGCTTTTGGAACTTAACAGAATGGTACCACCGCGAGTGTCGAAAACTCAAATGTGTGCGAGTAAAGGAGAAAGAAAGTTCACCGCTGCAGTCCGCCGCTCCAAAACGGCAGCTGTGGTTAAGGCAGTTTAGGCAGCTGGAAAGTTGTGAGCAGGTCGTCGCAAAGTTCCTCCAGTGCTCTGCTTAACCACGGATTTGCATGCTGTTAGCTCGCATCGTCTAACAGCAGTGGACGACCAAAATCGGAAAAAAATTGGGTCGCATAAGCCTATCCTGCATTGGCCGTTCGGCTCTCTCACGCCCACTCGATTGATTCTGCCGGATCTATATGCATTGTTCGCAGCGCGCGCCATGTCGGCAGTTAATTCCAAACGGTATGCCATCCTCGTCCAGACGCATGGATAGGCTCCTTCCATCAGCCTAACCCACAAGTTGAGGGTGCTGCGCCCTAACGCAACTTGCCTCGGACGCGACGCGTGGCGAGCGGAAAACCGCGCTCTCCGGCGCTCTTTTGCGCTGCTCTCTTCATCTTTCGCGCCGCTTGTGCTGGTTGGGCGTTGCTGCACGGCCGGTACTGCAGCCCATTTTCAACTAAAATAACTCGCTTTTACTCTTTTACTCATGACGTTCACTTTTTGATAGGTGATGGCCTAAATCTATCGCGCGACGCGCGAAGCGATGCCATGCGTAGTGGCTGAATTGATCAATCGCGTCGCTCGATCAATTTGACCACTACACATGCATCGCGTCGCGCTTCGCGTGCACGCGAAGCAAGGCGTTATCGTTAGGTGGATGACCGTAGGGCGCAGTGACAGCTTGTACTCTCGCGACACATTTCTGAGAGGTGTGTGGCCGATCGTGCTGAAACCTCTCGGAAATCCTGATTCTTCGCATGGGTGTCCTTCGTCCAGCATTCTGCTAATCCTATCCAGGATGACTCGAGTGTAGACTACGGACAGCAGGCAGATCGGCGATGGTTACCAATGTCGTGTACGTCTCAATTCTTTTACAGCAAGACGACCCTGCTAGTCTTCCACTGAGATGGAAACTTTCCTCTGCAGCTTCACCTAACACTTTCGCCCTTCTCTCCTTAAGATCCTCCTTTATCGTCGCCCTGCATGGCTTCGCAAGCTCGAACTTCAATTGGTAGTTGCCTAACGTCGTTCTGCTCCGTGGTGCCTCCTCGAGAGTTCCCAGAAAGAGACTCTTGGTGGTCTTCAACTCTCGGCTCTCTTAGAACTGTTGCGGAGATTGTGCTCGTAGCGGTCGTATATCTTCGATGTTGTCCATGACGGTATCTTCACAAAGGCCGGAATTCTGGGACTCGTCTTCTTGAATTTCACGGCCTCCCCTCCTTGACGCGAAAAGCATAAATATGCAGGGAGGAGGCGATGGTGCGACCCATTGCCTCCTCCCTGCATATTTATGCTGTAGAACTTGGGGGCAACGAAGACGTCAGTCAGGCAATACTTGCGGTTGAGGTTTATGTGGTCGATCTCGTTGTAAAACTGGCCCAGGTACATCGTAGGACATGAGACTTCTGGAACTGCGAGTTTCCATGGACAATCTTGGTCGACATAATGAACTCAGACAGTTTTTCGCCGTGCTCGTTCCATTCCAAGCCGAGGGTTCCAATCCAAGTGATCCTCCGTATAGGACTTCTCCAACTCGATATAGAATGGTGGTTCGACGTCTGCTTCTTTATGCTTTCTCGTGGTAGTCGGATGTTGGCGCATACATACAAACACAGTCAAAGCTGGCACGAAGCCACATCGCTTCTGTCGCAGACGTCCGATTCGACTTGATAGAGACTCGTACGAGTCGATGTCCATGGGCAAGGGCTTGCTAACACACCAACGTCGTCTACTTCGCTGCTGTCGAATGTTCTGAGGAACTGTTCTTCTCCAGAATCGTAGGCGACGTGTGGGGGGGGATGTCTTCTCGTCATGGTGAACAATAACGACGTTTTCGATCTTCAGGGCTTGCACCATCAAGTCCTCTGTGGATAGTTCCGATGCGTTGTATTTACAGATCGTCATTCTAGTCCTTCTCAAATTGCGCGGCCCGGATAGGCCCTGAGACCTTAGCAGCTTCTCCGTACTCGTCCTTCCCATCGATGTAGAAAGGGGGGCCCTTTTGGGGTCAAGGGAATGAGACTCCTTAGTACTCCTGACAGCCATCCAGACTGCCCGAAGATATGGGGCGAGACTTTTAAGGCGCTCCTCACGATGTGCTCAGAGCCTACCGAGTGGACACTTTTAGCCGGGCCGACAACGATACAATCCGCGCAGAACGAACAGATCCACGCACACTGTGCATGAACATGTCGCTCCCTTACATAGTTCACAAGTGGACCCGACACAGCAGGAACAAGGATTTCATCCCCTGCATCCCACCTGCGTTTCTGGGCAGTTCACGGTCGCATTTGCTTCACGATTCATTCCCCTATGCAGCACCTGGGGACGCGTCACGTGGTCCTGCAACAAGCGGCCCAAGATCTCACTTAACAAAAGAGCCCGAAGGCTCTCTATCGAGGAAGACGCTTGGCACAATAACGTAAATCAGGGAAGCTTGCGAAGGAAACATTTCTCCACGAGAAACGCCGCTCAGGCAGCAGTAGCGTCTGTACATCTCACGGGCTACCTATACCGCCATATGTCGTTTTTCAAAGTATGATGTGAACAAGGGTAACAGGTTCTCACCTATACCAAGCGAACATTGCATTTGAAGAAGATTGAGACACTTTGTCAGAGGTTGTTGACAAATCAACGTAAGCTGCTTCAGTTAAAATGCCTTGGTTGAGTTACCAACGAACGCAATAGAGACGAGAGCTGTCGAGAAATCGGGAAACCAGAAAGGAATCCATATTGTTCTGGTGACAATCATCTGTTCAAGTGTTTTATCATTTTTTCTCTAACAATTTTTTTCTTCAGCCTCTCCTGGTTGTGTCAAAAGCTTATTGGACGGTAGCCAGTTAGAGACGAAGGAATTCTCTAACGAAATTTAATTTAATTTAACAATTTCTAAGGAAATTTAAGGAAGAAAATTTCCGTTAAATTGCATTAACGACATTTTACATCCCATTTTCGAAATTTTGCTTTTCTTCATGCAAATGCATTCTGGAGATTTTTTTTATTATTTTTCGCAGTATCGTTGTGATACCGAGGAAACCTTCTACTTACTTGAATAAATGGAAATAGGCAATCATTATCGTCCCCATATTTCCAGAATTGTTGGCATTTTCTTGCTCCTTGGCCTACTTATTTGCATGCGCCTCCTTTTCTTCGCTGTAGATTCGCGTTTCTGGACTTCCTTGGCCGTTTTTCGCGTTTGATTGCTACATATTAGTTTTTCACACCTAACAACCAGTCAATTTTTTCACAGTTTTTTGTGACACCTGCTTCAAAACGAATTTTGAAATGGTATAGAAAACGCGAAGAAAACGCTACGAAGCACAAATAATGCGTGACAAGAACGAGCGAAACAATGGAAGAAAAAGGCTCCTTCCCTCTTCTTCGAAAGTTTTCCAGAAAATAGTACGGGTTCTTCGTGCAGCATTAGGTGTTGATTGCAGGATTACCTCAATGCAACATCACTGTCTAATTGATAGAGCGTGGCTGCTGGTTCTGCTGGTATTGGTCCGCTTTTATTGAATTTCATGCTGTGCATGTCAACGATTTTGCTCAACCATTTCTTCTTATTTGAAAGCTCTTCTAGCAGTTTTCTTTTGGAGAAGCATTGTCAGTATGAAATAATGAACATTTTCACAGGTAAGGAATAAAATTAAATAAATAAGAGAAAAACCGATGACCACTCTTCGCTAGTTGTTATATATATATATAAATATATATATAAATATATACATAAATATATATAAAAATAAATATAAATATATAAATATAAATATATATAAATAAATAAATAATATAT
>OX375867.1:70735463-70969463 GCA_947359475.1 Heligmosomoides polygyrus bakeri
CATGATGTGACGTCACATGTGGTTAAAACGAGAAAGTCTGTGGATCCCGGAAATTGACCTAAACGGCATCAATACACTCTTTTTCTCATCTTTGCCTGTCATCTGGAAATCAGAGGTCTGCTGGAGGTTCTCTGAAACTTAACACCAACAAAGTCGCCGATGCTCGAGTGGTGATCCACTTGCTCACGCTGAAGTGTGGTCCACCTTTAGATAACGAGCCTTTAAGGGAATGACACCAACCTGACCGAACGGATGACCAGCATACTCAAGGACTTCGAAGCACGTCAACTTGAAGATAACGAAGACGAACGGCTGGAAGTGGTGGAAAACCAGAAGAAGGTTGGGATCCGCAAAATGAACTGATAGACGTGGAAAGCCTGGCAAGCAATGGGCATATGATAACGTTTTCGGCTGGAACTCTTGTTTCGGAGGAAAGGGAAAGTCTTCAATTGAATTTCGTCTATGGAGGCGATCTCATTTGTCCATATATGGAAGCAAACTGTGAGGAGCCAATAGCCTTTATGCGCTGCCTATATTGTGAGCAGTGTTTATGTTCCATGCTCTTTGTGTCTGTGTATCACAGATGTTAAACGTTTATACATCGTTATGTTGAACAGCTCTCCCATTGCGTTTTGGTTAAAAAACCGGTCAGTAATAAACAAGTGGCAACAGAGTTGCTCTCCACGGCATACATCTGGAAACACTGCGCAGCAAACATCTAAGATGGTATAGATGTCAGAATCCCTCCAATCAAACAATAAGGTGAAATGCAAAGATTTAGCAGCGCAGAAAAGTCGAACCCTCTACCTCCCTCTCATGGAGGCAACGTCACTATCCACTGCGCTACGAGCCGCTTCCCGCCAGCGGCGTTGCTAGCGTACAAGACACCGGAACTCGTGAGCCCCGATTCCACTGTAACTTCAAGGGTCCTCTACTCCTCGGGCTTTTCGATTTGGCAAAAAAGAAACACATTTTTATACTAATTGAGGAGTGGCGATTATTCCTATATGACTCGCTCTCTCCGTTCAGACAGACATACGCTTCAGACCCTTCCCTTCTCAGAGCACGAGAAATTTCTTGCGAGGCGTTTCGGAATCGTTTCATTACTGTCCTTTACAAGACTTCGCTGCGCATTACCAACTCACTATTGAGTTGGTATTAGCTCTTTGGGCTCTCAAAGCTGTTTTTGTTTGTTCTGGAAGCGCAAATAGCTCTGGGAGGGCTCCCCTCGCCAGGCAGCTAAATACGACATCTTTTACGTAGCGCTGGTGTGTTCCACTCCATTGGTGAACTAAGCTAGGCCAGATATAAGTAATTGGGCATTCATGTGTCTTGCTACCAGGGCATATAAACACTTAATTCAAGGTGAGACGCTCCAAGCTGCTTTGCGCGCTCGTGGCTTCAATTGGTCGAGGAAATAAACGCGGAGTTACTGATGTGTTCCGTTTTTAAGAGGTTGCGTGCACTTACTATATCACTTATCCGGTTGTATCCGAATCGGATATCCGAATTCAGGCTCGGCCGAAAAAGGCGTTATCTGAATCATCCGAAGATCCGGGGTTTTCGAAATTGCCCTCATCTGAATCATCCGAAGATCCGGGGTTTGAAAAAATGGCCTATCCGAATCATCCGATTATCCCGAAAATCGGTGTCGGATCCAATGTCTACTGCTTGGGTTCTTGTGTCTCTTCCGACCAGGAAGTCCTGTAGGCTCAAGAGGTACTGGTATTCGCATAGAGAGATGTCCGGCGAATACGGTGGGTGAAGCATGTGAACGTAGCCCAGCTGGCCAAGCTTATCCGTGCTTACTTGTTCCCGATGGGGTGCGGCGTTGTCGAAGAGGAGAACCTTCTTGAAGCGCTGCGAATGAATAAGAGCGAGTCGCCGGCCCATCTCTTCTATTTCGTTCACCATGGCCTTGGAGTACATCGTGGTGCTCTTGGGAAACAGCTTCCGGTAAATCGATCCATGGGCGCAGACCCAAAAGCTCCAAAGATGCTTCTCGCCATGAACATCTCGCCGAACGAAGGTCGGTAACAGGTCACCAGGCCTCACCCAGACTCGCTGCTTGGCAGGGTTAAGGTGGAAGACGTACTTCTCATCTTGCGTGAATATTGAGCCCAGGCTGCTCGGGATTGGGAATTGGGCGAGATTTGCGCGACACAGGTGGACCCGTCAGACTGGGGTTTCGGCATGAGGCAGATGGGGTTTTGGCATGCTTCTGGAAAGGGCGGAAGTGGTAACTTCTCAGATGGGCTTCAGTAAGTAGCATACAAACATACAAATACGACAAGCACGAAATCAGACTCCAGCCACGAAATATATATATATATATATATATATATATATATATATATATATATATATATATATATATATATATATATATATATATATATATATATATATATATATATATGGCATAGGTGCTTCAGGAAGAAAATAAGAGTAGTTAATTGCTGAAATGACGTAAAAGAGTGGTAGATAGTAGCGAATTCTATCTAGAGGAGGGTAAAGGACAAGGTAGAACACTGTTAATATAAGGCGAGGAACTCTCCTATAGATAATTGTGTTCCTTATGCATTTCCTTTAGAAGGCAGAGGAGAAAAGGGTTAACAATTGAAAAACGTTACCTGGGTGGCAAAGACAGAACATTCAATGCAATAGAATTTGTTTTGATTAAAATTTGGTCAACGGTCGTGGCCGTTTATTTGATTCTCTGCTGTCGTCTGCAGTAAGAACAGGACCTTTGGAATAAAAAGGACCATTCTGTAAAACAGGCGAATCTGTGGTCTTCGTAAATATCTTTTAAAGACGAGCTGTACCAAAGATCTATCTTAATCGGGGGGGGGGGCATATACTGTTTTTTTGCGTCTCTATTCCCTACCTTGAGGTACTAAGAAAACTTTAGCTGCCCCATAATGCAAGGGCTTTCATTTAATTGCAGTGGATATGGTTTTGTGGCTTGTGATGACCTAAGGAACTGGCACTTTAGGGTTGCCCCCCCCCCTCCGACTAGGATAGATCCAGAATTTGCTGTAGACATGTCATATTGGCGTGTATGTGGAGTCGAAAAAAATCAATAAAGTAAAAGATCTGGCTTTTTCATACTAAAATACAGCCAAACTGACTACGGCTGAGGGAAATTTTACCTAACGAATTTACCGAAACTTCCGATTTCAATGCGAAAATTCTTCGTTAAAAATGGTCGTTAAAAATTACGGAATAAATTTAACACACCCCTGGTGCCGGCTATGACGTCCAACATGCCTGGAGGTTCAGAAGGCGTGGCGGCGCAAAGCGGCTCGGGGGGAAGGGTCACCATGCCGCGCCCTACTGTGCGTCTCTGCATACAACGAATATTAATACACCCTTATCTCCTCGTTTCGTTTACAGATCCGTGTTTTATCGACGTCCCAATTGAGTAAGGGAGGGAACTCCAGGATGTAGGCGATTTTAACACAGATGCATCACTCAGCCACACCCTGGTGTACTCTTCCCTTGCCCAAATCTGTCGCAGGGGAAGGGACTCCAGAGTCTGGCTCGCTGACGCGGAGGAGACCACATAACAGAGCTATGGCATTGTTGGTTTGTCTTCTTTACTATCAGTGTGTCATCGTTTCCTTTTTCGTGTAAGTAACACTTTTTATGAGGTAACCCCTCCCCCCTCCGCAGCCGCTTTGCGCCAGCGTGGTAAACACGTCGCTCAGCGTGCGTGGGGTGATCATCGACTTAAACTCTTCACAGCAGACGGGAAGTGCAACTTGAGAAAATCGATCGATATTATCGATTTTCTCTCAGATTTAACCAACCAGGGTGGAAGCGATTGTGATCGATGCTCTTCACAGCAGGGAAGGCAATCAATATCGATCGATATTATCGATTTTCCCTCAGATTTAACCTATCAGGTACCGGATTCATCGACGACTTACAGCAATTTATCAGAGTAAATAGGGCCGTAATCCCTGATAGCACGGCTTATCAAGCGATATGGTGAGCGATATAAGACGCGCCATCAATTTCGACTGTCATTTCCTTGTTAAATTGCTGTAAACCGTTGATGAATCCAGCCCTTGGGCGTGAGACACGCGAGTGTTGTGGCCAACGGAGTGCTTCACATCAGAGGGAAGCTTCAGTGGGGAGACGAATATCGATCGAGACTGATGGCGACGATGATGATACTGCAACATCGCGCGAAGCGTGCAAGTGCGAGGCACGCCGACAGGCGTGACGGAGCACTTGTACATAGATAGGATCTAAAGAGCTTTAATAAAGTTATGTTGTAGATGTGCAACCGTCAGACAGTTTCAGTCAACCTATATGAAGCATGCTATCCATCAACGATCGATAGTCTAAAAAGGTTAGGCAATGGTGAACAAACGGAGAAATTTATAATGCTATGGACAGCTAGAGGAGGATGTGTTGTAACAGTGGACGAACAGAATCGTAGTGAGCACGTCCTGTATGTCAGCACTTATTGGACCGTTGAGTGCCTGCGTGGACCCAGAGTCGATAAAAGATCTTAAGATCTTAAGCGACGGTAGATTTCACGCGATGAAAAACGTTGTTCATAAAGGTCCGTAGAAGTTCGTAAGTAGGTAGCCATCAGTGAGAGTCTGCTGCCAGCATCTGGTAGTGCTCATTCTTCTTCACGCGCTACAATTCAGTGAAGGAGCGATGCCGTACATATATTCCGCGCTAAACACTGAACTTCCGTTGGAGCGAACATTTCCCAAAACTTTTCTGGCCCTGTTTTTTCTTATTTCGTTCATTTTTTATATTTGATGCTACCCCGGAGAGCCTGCTGATTGAGCGTTCCCAGGAGACGAAGAGTAAGCGCTTGCTCTGCTCACACTTTCTCAATTTTGAACTTCGATGACGATCAAAGCTCAGCTTATTCACCTGGAAAACACCTTTGAGGTAGTTTTTTCGCCATGTCCACGTAGGGTGCTATGCAGATCTTCTCTGGTCGGCAGCACAAATGGCGCGCATCTCCACTTAGTGCCAATCCTGTAACAAAAATGACTGAGTTTTCATCGTCGCAGTCGACAATTGCTCGCCTTGAATCCTTACCATCGCCGCGAACACACACGTGATTGTTAGGGCAATTACCTTCGACACCCAGTGTACAAGCTCGCGGACGCCCGCCTAAAAGTGTGTAAGTTATCGGTAAACAGAGGAGCTTTGCCTCGATCTGTAGAGACTTCGTCTTGAAAGCTCATATGACCCAGAAGAAAAGGAAAGGCACATGCGGAAGGTTTTAACCTTGAGCATAAGGGACACGACGCCTTTACGCTACCTTCTTCTCGAAGTGCTTTCATACCATCCGGGCACTGAAGTGGTCGAGTGCAGCATATATTCTCCTACAACACAGGTATCAGTGCATGTAGACGTGAAACAAACTCTACGTATAACATGGTAAGTCATATCGCTGTGTCGAAGATATACACGCAAATAAATCGTAAAAACAAGTTTGACTGACTTTGATTCTCTAATAGGAGAAAGGAAAGCTTAGAACTGACCAAATTTTCGGCCTGTTGGCATGAGTATTGCTCGGGGCAGGAGTCCTCTAGGTCAGGGTCACACAGCTTTGCTTCGCCTCTCTGAAAAAATATTTACCTATTTATTGCAGATGTTACCCAGGAATGAAGCAGTCCGGAGGAATCACATAGCAGGATGTACGGATGCTATTGATCAGTCACAAACAACTCTAGAAGATGACCGAGACTGTTAACAAGAAGAACACCGTAAACTCTCTGGAAAGTAGAGTAAATTTTAACACGTTGACGACCAGAGCGATTTTTGCGCGTTTGTCGTGTGGGACCAAGTCCCTCACGACACTACATCCCGTAACCCAAACGTCACCCTAAGGGTTATTTGGGATGCTGAAAACGAATCAGATGTTTGCTTTATCGAATGCAGCCGAAGACCACCCATATCGACAGCTTAGGAGGTCGGGTCAAAATCACCAACTTGGCTCAAACTTCGCCTAGTGTGGCTCCTTAGGGCGTTGGTTATAAGAGAGAAGTCTGTCTTCAGTTCGTTTATCATTGATAACCAGAAATCATGGGCGCGTGTAGCACTGTCGGAGGAGGCGCCGACGGTCGCGTGCACCCGATCTAGGTTCCTGAAGGCGATTTCGGATTTTCCGCCCAGGCCAACCAAACCTTCCATCCCTCCGGGATCGTGAATTGGTACCAGACGTGTCTGGGAAGGATAAAGCGCTGACTTGTTCATCGGCTGGCCACCGCAATTCATTGTATGGACAAATACGCATTCATATCGCCTTCACGACATCCCGTAGAAGTAGAATGCGCTGGCGCACCCCAAAAGGGGTTGAGTAACGCCGTCCTTTATCCTTATCCTTTAACCAGAAATCAAAAATTTGATGATGAGTCTACTTTAATTATTGCTGGCGAATGAGACCACTGATCACCCTCATTTACCTGTACCTACCGCAGCGCTCCATATTTGGTGAAACGGACATCAGAATCGTGCTCAGCACCCTAAATGAGCCCCTAAGCGAAGTTCGAGTCAAATCGGTGATTCTGACCCGATCACCCAGGTTGTCGATATGGGAGATCTCCGGCCGTACTCGGTTAATTGGGCGCTGGATTCGTGTTCAGCATCTGAAAAACCCCCTACGCGAAGTTTGAGCCAAATCGGTGGTTTTATCAGAGACGCGTCCCAAATTGGGACGCACTGTCCGATGCGACCGAAAAAGTGCGTCCCAATTTAGAACGCAATGTCGTCTATGTGTTAAAGGAGGAGCAGGTTCTTTTCACGGTGTTGTGCTAGATGTGTCGCTGCTCAATCAACGAACTGCATTCATAGATGGTAGGTATTCCACAGGTTACATTCGTCCGTTAACTGGACAGGAGAGTGTAAAGAGAGCGAAGCTTTTATTTCTTCTTTTATTGATGCGTACCACTAGGTTGGGCTGGTTCTGCTCGATTGGACTAGTTCTGTTTATTATGGACGAAATATGTGCGTTTAGAAATCCTGGGCTTCGAGTAGTGATCAGCGCAGGTCTTTCTTTGCTTAAGCTGCATTAAAACCAAAGCGGTCTAGTTCGTAGAACTGCACTGGGAAAACAACAGTGATGTCAAACCGTTTCTCATCTAATGAGCGAATATAATTGCTAAATAAAGGCCATATGGGAGCCTTGATCGTTTTTACTAAATCCTTGGGCAACTGTTTTGACATATTAGCTTCAGCCTAGAGCGGCTGGTACAGAGGTTATGTTGTTAGAGGATGTTTTGTCGCTTTCAAAGCTCTTGCGCCAGGCGAAACCCGCACCTTCTACTTTCCGGGCAGCGATGCTGCGCCTTACACCACCGACGCTGTGTGAACGCACATAACATCAAACATTGTTACTAGTAGTGCCTTCAGCTTAACGGGCTTCATGCTGATATCAGCGACTGGCCCATCCCGATAGCACGGGTGAGCGCTGGGAGGCCTCGAGGATATCGCGGATGTTACGTGCGGTCAAACAGCGCCGGTGGTGCAAGCCGTAGCATCGCTGCCTAGAAAGCAGAAGGTGCGGGTTCGAGTCTCGCCTGGCCCAAGGGTTTTGACCGCAACAAAACATCATGCAACAACATGTAGCGTCGAGCAACTTTTGCTGCACCTTAGTAGGTTCTACAAGGATTTTACTAAGTTCACACATGTGTTCTCGGACAAAGGCTTGAATTCACCATATTAAACAACAAGAGCGAGCCATCTGAAAAAGGCCCCACTACCTTCGGTGGAATTCTGGCAACTCGTTGGGATAGACCGTTCGAATGGAATTGAATGCTGGAGAAAAGGTGGTAATTGGAGATTCTGGGAAGTAGGGGTGTGTGTAGTTACGATTTACGGCTATTTGTGCTGATTTTTTTTTACGATTTACGACATTTTGGATCTTAAATCGTAAATTTTCGTAAATGTGATCTTTGACCAACAGCCAGCTGGCGTCCAAATTTGTGTACCGGGTTATAAAGATGTGCCTTCTCCAATGGTCTCCTCTTATAACGCATTCGTACTTCCCTTTAGAGTTGTTTTTTGATGTTCTAACGTGTTACTGTGGAAGAAGACACCGTCCTGTGCACAGACTTCTCGAATACGACTTATCTCTTGGCTTAACATTCTTGCACTTCTCTAACATTGCGAGGGCTGCCGTTTAGAATCAGACCAGTTCAAGAGGAGAAACAACTACAGTAAATCTTTAAAAGTAATGTGGATTCCGCAAATTGACCTAAACGGCCATCGATACACTCTTTCCCTCATGCCTGCCTGTCACTTAGAAATCAGAGGTCTGCTGAAGGTTTTCTAGAACCTAACACCAACAATGTCCGCCGATGCTCGAGTGGTGATCCACCTGTTCGCGCTGAAGTGTGGCCCACCTTTAGACAAGGAGTTTTCGAGGGAAGAAATCAATCATTCTAAAGGACTTCAAAGCACATCAACTTGAAGTTGACGGTGACGAACAGCTGGAAGATGTGGGAAAACAAGACGAGGGTTGGGATTCGCGAGATGAACTGATAGACGTGGAAAGGCAGGCAAGCAGTGGACATATGATAACGTTTTCGGCTGGAACTCTTGTTTCGAGGAAAGGGTACGTCTTCAGTTGGATTTCGCCTGTGGAGCCGACGTTATTGGTCCCCATGTAGGAAGCAAACTATGGGGGGCCTGTAGCCTTTATGCGCTATCTGTACTGTGACCAGTGCTTCGGTTTTATGCACTTTGTGCCTGTGTATCACTGATGTTGAACGTTTATACATCGTTATATTGAACAGCTGCTTTTGGTTCAAAAACCGGTCAGTAATAAATAAGTGGCAACAAAGTTACTCTCCACGACATTTGTTTATTTATTTATTTATTCATGACGTAGGCCGAAGTCTACGTGGTATGGAGACAACGAGAACAGCAAGCCAAGACAACACAGTCAGAACCAAAAACCAAAACAAAAAATGATAAAGAATAAAAGAAAACCTAAACTAAACAACTAAAACTAGGATTATAAGCAGGACTGAAAACTTAGGACACCTCTGCAAACGCAATTTTACTGGCCCTTCTTCTGAAAGAACTAAGTGACAGGTGCAGGAAGTCCTCATTAATTATTTTATTGAGCAATGGAACGACTCGTAAAGAAAAGAATTTCGCCCTAACCTGTTTCCTAGAAGACGGAGCCCTGATTTTAATACTGGAACCTCTCGTTCTAGAATTAGCAACCGAGAAGAGACTGCTTGAACAAAGTGAGGCTCTTCCGGTGAGAATTTTGAAGGCCATAACCATGTCGTTCCTTTTTCTTCTGGAGAATAAACTGGGTAAACCAAATACTCGGCGTCTTGTAACTCCGTCAGGAATAAACTCATAACTAAGCCCAGAACAACGCATGGCCAACTTTCGAGTGAAATTATTTTGTGCGCTTTCTAACAGATCAATATCCTTCTTCTTATACGGAGAGAATACCGTAGTACCCGTTTCCAAAAGAGGCCTTACATATGTTTTGTAAGCTTTAATTAGTGTCGCAGGATTACGTGATCGTACTGCCTTAAACAGGTTATAAGTCCGATGAAGAGCCCTACATACTATATACTTGTAGTGGGCATCGAGCGAAAGTTTTTCATTAAACCTGAAACCAAGGTCATTGACTTCATTAACTATCTCCAGAGTTTCGGAGCCTACAGTGTAATTAGTACTATATGTCCTGTTGTTACCGATGATGAGAACCTTAGACTTATTAGCTGCCAGGGGCAGTTCCCACTCAACGGACCAAGCATAGACCTGATCAATTGCAGTTTGAAGTGTATCATGATCAGCAGCCTTATCAATGACCTTGTGAACTTTGATGTCATCAGCGTACATTGTACAAGAAACGTCATACCTAGATAGTAAACTGGGCAACTCATGAGAATAAATCAAGAACAAAAGAGGAGAGAGTACCCCACCTTGAGGAAACCCGCTTGAGGTGTTACGGACCGA
The DNA here is from genome assembly GCA_947359475.1 of Heligmosomoides polygyrus bakeri. Classification (NCBI taxonomy): domain Eukaryota; kingdom Metazoa; phylum Nematoda; class Chromadorea; order Rhabditida; family Heligmosomidae; genus Heligmosomoides; species Heligmosomoides polygyrus. Next base: position 70,745,430 of record OX375867.1, read on the forward strand.
AGAAAATTCGTTTCCTATGTGGACTTGGTATGTCCGGTCACGAAGAAAATTTTGAATCGATCGAAGGGCTAAGTGGTGGATACCGATGGACTCTAGATTCTGAACAAGTTTAAGCGAAGGAACTCTATCAAAAGCCCTTGCGAAGTCAAAATAGACCACGTCAACCCGCTTTCCTTCGTCAAGTGCTTTGGTCCTGTCATTAAAAGACGATAGTAGGGCCGTTTCAATGGATCTACCTTTGCAAAACCCGTGCTGGTTGGAAGAAATAATATTGTGTTTTACCAAGTGAGCAACTAAATGGTTCTTGAGAATCTTTTCAAATGTCCTGGCAAAGATAGATGTTATACTCACAGGCCGATAGTTTTTAGCACTGTTCAGAGGAGGCTATTTTGGTATATGTACAATAAATGAGTGCCTCCAGCGGGAAGGAACTTCACCATACATATATGACAGGTTGAAGAGGTACTCCAGAGGAGAGGCAATATATCCTATTATCCTTTTGATGAAGTTCAACGGAATAAAATCAGGAGTGAGTGAAGCCGAACTAGGCCACTTTAGAATAATATCTGCAATTTCATCCCTGTTGAACCAAATCGTCGGTTCCATAATAGGGAAAAGAGTAGAGACGTTATCAAATCTCAAGCAAGATGGCTTCGCAAATGACTTTTGAAATTCCGAGGCAAAAAGCTCAGCCTTTTCCTTATCCGATTTAGCAACCTGGGATTCACTGATAACTAAAGAGGGTATTGATTTGGATTCCTTCATTCGCTTTCTAATATAGGTATACAACTTTGTAGGATCACTGGACTGTATAATTTTATCCTCTAAATGGGCGTTATACTTAGAAATTAGAAATTGCCTTCTCTACTTTCGCATTAAAAACTTTGTATGAATCCCATGCCCGAGAACAATCATCCTTGATCGCCACCTCCCAAAGTCTGCCTCGACGAAGCACCATGCGTTCAAGATGAGCAGGTAGCCTTCGTGCTTTACTTTTAATTTCCTTCATGGGAACAAAAAGGTCCATAACGATAAGATAAAAAAAGGAACATTTCGTACATCTCATTAACCGAATTCACGCTGCCGAAAGACCCGAACCAATCAATATCTGACAAGTAACACTCAATAGCTGGAAAGTCAACAGACGCGAAATCTCTAACTAGACGCGGCTTGCTGGCATGATCTCCAACATCGATCAGAAAATCGATGGTGGCATGATCACTATTGCCAATGGGGGGCGTCACACTAAGCTGGGTAACCAATCGATCACAATTACAGAACACGAGATCCAAAAAGGATTCACCCCTGGTAGGTTTAACAACCAGCTGTGAGAAGTTGTGTGACACAAACATGTCAATGAAGTCTTTAGTAACAGCACTATGGAGGGGAGTATCATCGCATCTGCTATACCATTCCATATCAGCGAGATTGAAGTCCACCAATACTAGACCAGGACCGTCACAGCAACAGTGATCGCTTATGGCCTTGCGTAATAACGCGGAGTTACGAGCATTACAGGACGGAGTTCTATAGACCAAAATTATTCTTAATGAAGTTTTTTCGAATAAGACGTCACAAACACAAATTTCATAGCCATCAGATAATGATTCCTTGAAAATGCAGGTAAAGGGGATAGAGTTTTTGACAAGAACAAAAACTCCTCCCCCTTTTCTGCGAACACGGTCACAACGAATGCAGGAGTATTGAGAATTGGCTATACCCAAGAGGTGCGCAATATCATTCTTCGTAGACAACCACGACTCCGTCACTAGGGCCAGGTCATAATTCCCGCGAATTAGAGCAAGCACGAAAGAATCGCTATTTTTTACAAGAGAACGAATGTTGGACAACATGCACCTGACCAGTTTCGTTCTACATCTTCGAGGCCGAAGAGATATCAGTGGTTTCCCGCACTGTTAGAATGATGCACGTTGTTCTGAACCGAAACACTGACATTACAATCTTGAGCTAAACTGGCAGAAGCGGATGCCTGAGAGCGAGCGAGACTAGCTCTGCGCTCCTCTCTCCTGCGGTCCCTCTCCTCTTTAGTTAAAGAGGGGCGAATGTAGACCCCTTTGCGGAAGAAGAACCGCAGGCGAGGGGCGCGCTGGATGCGATGGACTTCTCTCTGAAAACGAGATGCAGGAAGAATAACTTTGACATACATCTGGAAAAATTGCGCAAAAAACATCTAAAATGATGAAGAGCCAGAATCCCTCAAATCTCAATCTATCAGTTGAAATGCAAAAATACAGCAGCGCAGAATAGACGAACTCCCGTCCTCCTTCTCATGGAGCAATGTGGCTATTCACTGCGCTCAGCCGCTTCACGCCAGCGGCATTGCGGACGTACAAGACCTCTGAACTCATGAGGCGCCGATTTCATTGTAAATTCAGGGACCCCTAGTCCTTGGGTTTAACGACTTTGCAAAAAATAAACACATTCTTATACTTGTTGAGGGGTGATGATTCTTCCTATATGACTCGCTCTCCTCGTTCAGACATATGCTTCAGATCCTTCCCTTGTCAGTGCTCGCGAAATTTCTTGCGAGACGTTTCGTAATCGTTTCATTGTCCTTTTTTTGCCTCGCTGTGCATTGCCAGCTCACTATTAATGGATAGTGGTTCGTTGGGGTCTTAATGCTCTTTTTTGTTTGTCCTGGAGGCGCAAAGTAGCTTTGGGGAGGGCTCCCCTCGTAAGGCAGCCAAATACGGCATCTTTTAGGTAGCACTGGTGTGTTCCACTCCATTGGTGTACTGAGCCAGGCCAGTTATGATGTAATTTGGCATTCATGCGTCTTGCTACTAGCGCATATAACCACTTAATTCAAGGTGACGCACCGCAAGCTGCTTTGCGCGCTCGTGACTTCTATTGGTCAATGAAATAAACGAGAAGTTACTGGTGTGTTCTGTTTTTAAGAGCTTGCGTGCCCCTGTTATATCACTTATCCGGTTGTATTCGAATCTTCTTCTTTTTCTTCTTCTTCTTTTTCTTCTTCTTCTTCTTATTCATCAGTGTTTGTCCCGCTTCGAGGCGGGGTCTGCTATTCCGGTGTCATGACGCCACCTTTCCCGATCCAGCCTGCGGAGCATACGCAGAGAAGAAGTGATGGAGTCGCTCCTTAGCGGCGACAACGATCTTCATCAATCGATCGTCAAAGCGTTCGACGCTTACGATAGAGTCACGAAATCGTTCGGAGACGATTATTCCGACACCACTGGTGGTCCTGGGACTTATAGAACGGCCTTGAAGCCACGTCCTATGTCCCTTGACTTGCGGAAGGACCACCTCTTCTCCTGCACCGCACAGAGATCAACTCTTCTACGCTCCAGTGCTTCAACCAACTCGTACGAGCGGCCCGTCAGCGTACCCACATTCAGCGTTGCCACGCGGGTCCTGCTATGTTACGGGACTTTCGGACTAGCTCAGTTGCCCCCCTCGCATACTTCTCACACTCGCCGGGCTCTGCGAGTGCACGTCGGCTCCCGCGGACGCCGTAGCACTATCACGAAAAACTTGCAATGTCATGAACCATGTGATGTGACATGGGTGTTCGTAGGCCAGCCTGTCACAAGGGCCTGTCGCCTGAAATCGAATGTCCGTGTTCGGATTAGCTCGCAGAGCGGGCAGTTTCCAGTGGCACCACGTGGAGGAACGGACATCGTCACCGGTTGTATTCGAATCGGGTATCCGAAATCCGGCTCGGAGGAAAATGGCGTTATCTGAATCATGCGAGGATCCGGGATTTCCAAAATTGCCCTCATCTGAATCATCCGAAGATCCGGGGTTTTCGAAATTGTCCTCATCTGAATCATCCGAAGATCCGGAAAATCGGCGTCGCATCCAATGTCTAGCAGGCAGCCACTGCTGCCGGTGGTGTTTACTACCACGAGGTGTTTACGACCATAGGTCTTTACGACCATGACTCTTCCACTGCCGGGTGGTCACCAAAGGACACCCACTTGATGAGGTTTCGCAAGACGTCACCACGACTATGACGAGGCCCCGCTGCCGGGTTCAGAGAACACGTGAAGCGTTGCGGAAGAGGTCTGCGCCTCGGCACGGCTCACACCCCATGACCTGTGATCGAAGACGTCGATGCGCCGCACCGCTTGTTTCTGCTTTGCGCGTTCTTGCTAGTGTGTTCTCTTCAAACACACTAGCAAGAACGCGCAATTGGACACTCTTCCAAGCTGCACGATGAACTCTGAAATCAAATTTAACATCTTCCTAATCGAGACGAGCTTCTTACAGGTTAAACTGCAGGGTCTTCAAGATGGTTAGAATATTTATTTATTTTTTGAGAAAAAATTGCATCGAAAGACTGGATTGCGCCATGCGCTCGAAAAGTTCAACGTAACGTTCGTTTGATGGACTCACACGTTATCGATCCGGATGGGTGTTGTGTGATTACGATGGCCGACGCAAGGTCTATCATGTAAATATTGGCTTTCCTTCAGACCTTATATCGATCGATATTGTCGATCGTTTCACCTGTTTATTGGTTCTCTCTCAGACTTCAATTCAATTCAATTTATTACGACCATAAAAGACAGTCGTGAGAAATTCAACATAGCATCAAACAAACTTAAACATCATTGTGAAACATAACGAGAAAGGATAAAACGTGTCACTGTAACTCAGTAATTTGAAACGGCAATCTCACTAATACTGTAGGAGAGCATGTTTTGCGACTCGTTTGAAAGATCCAAAAGACTCAGGAGTAGGGCTGATGTTGCTCTTCAGTGCGAGATACGTTGATCCGGCCCTTACTGTGAATGAATGCTTCTGGGTCTCAAGCCTTGGTTTTGGATACCATATTTTATAGGGTGTTCCTCTAGTCTTTGAAGGAATCAATTTGTAAAATGCCGATGAGTTTATACGAATTTGTCCAGAAAGTATTTTGAAAACAGAGCAAGCATCAATCCATTTCCTTCGGGAGGACAGCGAGTGGAGTCCAAAAAATTTGTTCCGAAATTTTTGGAATCCCTGAATAGAAGAACCCGTTGTACCTTATAACAAGCTTCATTGTGAAATTATTTTGAACATTTTCTATCAGGAGAATGTCTTTTTTCTTATGTGGCGAAAATACTGCGGTCCCACTTTCAATCAAGGGTCGGACATAAGTCTTATATGCTTGTATCAGGACAATTTTATTTTTAGTGGATAGTCCCTTAAAGATTTGATAAGTCCTGTGCTGTGCTTTTATGCATATGGATGTATAGTGAAAAAGTCCGAAAAGTCTAGCTTGTTGTCATAATGAAATCCTAAATCCGTTACTGTATCTACCGAAGTGATTGGGGTGTCACTAGTTAGAGTGTAATTTGGCAGCGAAGTCCTATCCGTAGTCTTCGTAGTAAGAGTCCTATCCGCATCACCTTTGTTTTTTCCGGAGACAATGGTAGCTGCCAAACTCTAGACCAATCCATAATGCGTTCGATAGCATGTTGAAGACATAGCTGATCATCTTCCACAAATTCACAGTATATTTTTAGATCATCTGCAAACTGTTTCATCACCACTCGCGAGTCTTGAAGTAAGGTTGGTAGTTCTGCGCAGTAAACATTAAAAAGCAGGTGTGATAAAACGCCTCCTTGAGGGACTCCACTGGTAACTCTTTTTACTGATGACAGTGTATTTTTTATTTTTACTTGAAATGTCCTACTATCTAAATTTTCTTCAAGCCATCTTACCAGAAGATGATGGAAACCCATTCTGGCAATTTTGTGCACTAATTTTTTGTGACTTATTCTATCAAAAGCTTTTGAAAATCAAAAAACACCACATCACAGCACTTTTTCGCATCGATCAAGTTAGTCCAGTCATTCAAACATTCAAGGAGATTTGTACTAACTGATTTCCCTCTTACGAATCCATGTTGACATTCTGGAATTAGATTGTTTTTCTCAAGATGTTCCATGATAGGTTTACTTATCAATTTTTCAAAAACTCTGCAAAATAGTGATGTAACGCTTACTGGTCTAAAATTTCCAGGATTTTCAGCCGGTTCTTTCTTTAACAGTGCTGTTACAAAGGAATGTTCCATTGTTTAGGTACTTCGGAAAACATAAACGACTGATTATATAGGTAAGCTAACGGCTGAGTAATTAAATGAGCTACTCTTTAAAAAAAATAACGTGGAGTCCCATCTGGCGTGATGGAGTAGGACATCTTCCAATCTCTTATTGTTTCGAAAACTTCTTTTTCCTGGAACCATGGAACGGTATTCATGTGACTATTCAAAGGTATGTTAAAAGGCGGCAATTTTCCGTCATCATAAACAAAAACTTGGCTAAACTCATCTGCAAGAAAGTTTGCTCTATCAAAATCTGAAACTGCTCTAGTTCCTCCCTTAACTAAAGCACCTAATTGATTATTTGAGTATAGTTTTCTATTGAGTAACTTATAGAACGCTGTTTTCTGACCAGACTCAATAACGCGCTTCTCCAGCTGTGCGTTATATTTTTCAATCTTTTTTGAAAATACCTTTGAAAATGAAAGATATTTGTCCCAGTAATGGGATGAGTTCGATTGCCTAGCAATGTTAAAAAGACAGGATCGGTGATCAGCCATGTTTTGTAGATGGTGAGGTAGAGAAACTCGATCGGCAACAACTCTACATAATGGGATAAACATATCAATTCCATGGAAAATAATATCCAAAAACATCTCATATCTATCAGTAACTGTGCTTGCTCTTTCAAAGAACTCTCTCCACATTACGGAAGCTAGGTAATCACAGACTTTATCATAGTTTCCCTTTGAATAGACTCTTTTATAAATTGTAATGGGCGCCAAAAAATTTTCATTTATACGAAAAGAAATACTAGCATGATCACTGTTACCCACTGAGGATAGAAGACTTAATCGATCAGGTGGGTATTGCGTGATTAGCTCAGATCGCGGTCAGACAATCTATCCCGTCTCGATTTGGAAGGCATTCAATTTGATTTCAAAGTTGACAGGCCACAGCAAGACTGGATCGCGCCATGCACTCAAAAAGTTCAACGCAACGTTTATTTGATTGACAAGAAAGTTAGAATATGTGTGTTTATTATAATTATTTGTGTTATACCGTTTGCAGGTGTGAAACTGCATGCAAACTGAAATTTTGCTATCAGTCGAATGAAAATCGCTGATTTTCGGACGGGCATGGCACATTCTCTGTTTTGGCAATATAAAGTGGCCGCTTGCCTGCTCTTCAAAACAACCTTTAATTCGTTGTTTTTCCTCAACAAATGAAACTTTTATAAATTTTCAAACTAAGTGTTCTTTCATTGGGAACTAAATTAAAGCTTCAAATAAAGTTATACTAAAGTTTTTCTAGAACAAAAATTATCCTAACACTTTTGGAGAGTCCTCTCTAGTCTAATGTGAAAGATGCTCATTTCAAATTGGAAGAATTCTCTTTGATTTGAAAACTGTCCAACTCGACGTGAAAATGAACTTAATCGATCGGGGTGGGGGCTCCGTGATTATGATGGCCGACGGAAGGTCGACCAGGTAATCAGCCACCATTGTTGTGAACATACAACCTATTGTATGGTCGATATAAGAATGTATAAATTTAATGTCATATAGGGCAACTAGAATTAGAATAATAGATGCTAAGACTTTTAGGCTAGCGCTAAGAGATAAGTACCATTGAACAACTCCACAGGCATGACCTAGCGGTACCTTAAGTAAGCAGTCGAGGTTGCGCATATGCAATGCACTCTAGATGCGATATGTCCTTTTAAGATCTGCGATATATCCTTTTATGATCTCACCCATTGGCAAATATGTACCCCGTTTAAGGCTCCGCCCAGGGAATTTCTGCAAATATACCGCTATGTTCTGTAATATTTGTCGTGCTGTTGCAGTGATATCGTAATATACAAATTATTACAAGTCGCTATAGACACAGCCGAGGTGAACCACCAAATTGGTGCATCAGCCGTGGATTCAAACCCACGCAATAGTCTGCGCTAGTTCTCCTCAGTGAGAAACAGACAAAAAGCTTTCTTTGCGAGTTCTCTTCGGAGAAACCAGGGCTACCGTCAGCTGTGCTAGTTTTCTTCGTGAGAAGCAGCCGACATATCCAAGTTTCCTTTGCGAGCTCTCTCAAGAGGAACCAGGAAAACAGCTTTCTCTGCGAGTTCTGTTCGGGGAAACCAGAAAGCAATCCTTAGTCCATAGCGCGTTCTCTCCGGAGAAACCAGGACTACCATCGGTTGTGCTAGTTCTCTTTGTGAGAAGCAGCCGACAAATCTAAATTTTCCTTTGCGAGTCCTCTCACGAGGAACCGGGAAAACAGAAAGCTTAGTTTGCGAGTTCTCTTCGGAGAAACCAGAAAGCGAATAAATTTTCATTCCGATCAAGGAAAGAAAATCAAAAGAATACCTTCTTCGCGAATCCTCTACCGAGGAACCAGAAGAAAATTCTAAATTTCATAGCGAATTCTCTCTGAGGATCCTAAGAAAGAAAAAATATCCCGCGTGGCAGAAAGAAACTTCCACTCCGAACTAGCGAAGTAAAATTCAAAGTTTAAACTAAGAAACTTTGGGAGAACGTGCCGTAAGCAATGAAGATCGCAGAAATACAGGTCTACTAGACAAAGATAACGAACGCTTGTGCACTTATCAAGTCATGCGAGCCGGAAATCAATCGTCTGGACCAGCCCTTCGCCTTTCCGGAAGAAAATAAGGAATGCGAAGCATATATCAGGGAGAAAACAGCACAGCTGAACCACCTGATGAGGATCGTAATGAGCAACAAGCAGTACCACGACAACTGCTTGAAGGAAGCTATTGAAATAATTACTTCACGTCCCGACGAGAAAAAACGTGAAAAGCTCATGTCGGATTCAAATGACCACTTGCAAGTAGAACCAAACGAGCTTGACATCACCGTCATCCGTTGGCAGAACAAGCTTCAGAGAGGATGAACTGTCTCAACAAACAGTTTTAATTGCCAGCTGTCAGGAAGGTAGCAACGGTAACCGTAGTGTAACTGACAATAGTGGCAGTACCGCACATCGACTAATGGAGTGGCACCTTCAGAGGAACCCGCTGTCACGCTCAGACGTCCGCTTCTTGAGGTTCAAACATTCACAAGGAGCTTTAGAGACTTCTCTACCTTCTGGTCTGTGTTCGAGTCGCTTATACATAACGACGTAGATCTAAGTGACCAAAAGGAACTCCTGTTTTGGAACAGGCTCTTAAAGGAAAAGCAGCAGCATCCATAAGCTGTGTCCCTGTAATTGGAGACATGTACTACGTAGCCATCCAGTCATATCCAAAAAAAAAACAGTACGACAGATCGGGAAGTATAGCCGATGTTCTCATTAGCGAGATCGAGAAAATCTCCCGTGCTCACCATACACCCAGAAATTGTCGCGACACCCTATCTGCCATCACCTCACGAATCATACACCTCGAGCAGAACGGTGTATCACTTAATGCGGATCGAGTATGGGCCGCATGATCCTCTCTAACTTTACAGAACATATCTATAGCACTGTAATAAGGAAAGAAAGCGTTGCCGCTATATCCTTCGAAGTAAGGGATATCACTGAGGCCATAGACGAGATCATCACTCTCCAAAAAACTACGGAACTCACAACGAAGACTATATTTGGAAACGAAACCCAAAGAACAAGCAACTTCAGAGAACCGACTAAGAACCAAAAGACAAGCAACTTCAGAAGGCCAAACGATAGGCCAACACATTTTAAAGCCTCCACCACTTCACGACTTTCGAGCAAATCATTGTGTGGAGATTTGCTCCCAGCGCAACGCTGCGCAAGCTTTGCTACGCCTCAGGCTCGACGGATGGAAGCAAAGCGACAGCGTGTATGCTGGAGATGTTTTGACAATTCGCACAGTTCAAAATACTGTGCCAAAGTGGGAATATCCGAAGTGTGATGAGGGTCACCACTCCTCACTCAGCATTCAGTCTTTCAAAGAGACTGAACATGCCACTCATTCAAGGAGACCAAATGAACCGCAACATTCGGGTAACTTGCCGACGCGCACTTCGCAACCATGGAATGCCAGCAGATACAGGCCACAACAAGGAAGTGATCGACCACCACGCCATAACAATCATGTGCAAACACTTCAGAATTCTACTCCGTTAGATGAAACGGTTACATCGAGTCGACCGCTCCAAGGACAGTGTGTGCTACAAACGGCTTCAGCAATGATCTTCAACGAAGCTCAAATGGATTACCAGCCGATTACAATCCTTCTCGATTCAGGAGCTCAGCGAAGCTTCATCAAAGCACAAATTGTAGCGACGTTGAGGTTGTAGAGTAGTAAGTTCAACTTCCTTCACTACAATAGGAATGGGAGAGCTTCACGAAACCTTCAACTCCAACGAAGTTTGTGTGACACTGAAAAGTCGACATGGTCCTAAGAAACCGCAACGTCTATCCCTTTTCACAAAAGATAAGCTAACGCCTTCAACGAGAACCGCAGAACTATCAGAAGCAGATCAGAAGTTCATCAAAGCGAGGCGAATAACAATTGCTCAAGCCAATTTGTCATCTTCGGAGGTATCTCCTGACCTACTTATTGGACAAGATTTTCTGAATCAAGTGATCAAACACGACGTACCAATTATCAAGCTGCCGTCTGGATTGACTCTCACCTCTACCATCTTCGGCTGCACCGTTTCCGGTAATAGTGAAATCTATGCCTCAGGAACGAAGGGAAAAATTCTCAGTGCAGCTCACTTATCGTCGCAACACCAGTCACGTCATCCAGAGACGACTACAAAAAGGAAGTAAAGCACCTCTACGAATTGGAATCACTCGGTATCAACACCAACAATGAAACCGACGAAACAGCTGTTATCAGCTTTATGGATGAATACAGAAAGTCGATTTTATCGAAAATGGAAACATTGTTGCAGGATTTCCATTCACTGATGAAATTACTAATCTAAAGGACAACTTCAACGTGGCCTTTCGCAGACTTCAGGGCCTTCTGCGCAGCCTGCAGGGAGATAAAGAGAAGTACAGTATGTACAATGAGACATTCCTCAGCTATCTACGTGAGGGAATCATAGAAGAAGAGAAGGACAATTCGAACAGAGTAGCGACATCTACCTACCCCATAGTCATGTGCGGACACCATCAAAGTCTACTCAACTCCGCGTGGTTTTCGATACTTCATCGCATGCAAAAGACGAACTCAGTCTCAATGATGTGATTTATGAAGGGCACTCAGTAACGCCTCTCATACATGAGGTATTGCTGCAGTTCCGAACACATCTCTACATAATGGTAGCTGATATACAGAAAGCCTTTCTGCAAATCAGATTGCCGGAGAGCCACCGTGACGTCACAAGGTTTCTATGCGTGAATTACGCCTCAAAACCAGCAATAGGAAGTAACCTAAAGCACTTTCGGTTCTGTAGAGTGCCTCTTGGTATCAACGCCAGTTCTGCAATCCTAAACCAGTGCATACTGAAATACATAGAAGGATCACAATCCGAGATTTCCCAAGAACTATCTAACTCACTCTACGTAGATAACGTGTTCTTGGAAGGAAAAAGTCCCGATGACCTTTTGCACAAGTACAGCGAATCGAAGAGACTATTCTCCTCTATAGGAATGAATCTCAGAGACTACCTCTCGAATTCAGCTCATGTGAACGTGGAGATACCAGAACCGGATAGAGCCAGCTCGACGGAGATCAAAGTGCTTGAAATACTGTGGAATGCTATGGAGGACACTATATCTCTGAAATGTAGCGAAAAATCAGCGAATAAAATCTCCAAAAGGACAATACTAAGTCAGATAAATGGCTGTTGTTTCGATCCTCTTGGGCTATTGACGCCGCTTATAACACCTGCAAAAATCTTTCTTCAAGATATTCACAAAAAGAAGTATGGATGGGATTCTGCTGTCTCTGAAGAAGACGAATTGTTATGGAAAGCCATAAAGTCGAAAATAATCGGCTTTCAGGTTACGCTGCCGAGGAAAGTAGTGGAAAACAACAGTTCCACATCTCATACACTGTGTTCGTCAATAGCTCCAAACGAGTGCATGCATGTAGCATATACGTGACAACTACATCATGCCACGGTGTTAAGGAATCGCGCTTGTTCACTGCGAAATCCAAGATAGCACCCATAAACAAGGAGCAAACGATACCTTGTCTCGAGCTGTTATCTATCTTCATAGGTCTAGGCCCTGTTGAGTCAACTATCCAGAAGGTAAACGTGAAATTCGAGAAAATCAGCATATTCAGCGACTCCACCATTGCTCTGTGCTGGATACAAGGAAACAGGCTTCTACCATCTATTGTTTATACGCTTGTACAGAAGATCTCCCTTATCACAAAGAGACTTCGAGAATTCATCGACGTCACATTCTTCCACGTCCCCACGCAGGAAAACGTGGCCGATTGCGCAACAAGAGGGGTCGGAAAAAGCGACTTTATCAACCATCGATGGTGGAGCGGCCCGATTTGGCTAAATACCCCATGCGAAGATTGGATAATGCTACGGCGTCCGCGGGAGCCGACGCGCACTCGCAGAGCCCGGCGAGTGTGAGAAGTATGCGAGGGTCCCTGATGCGAGGACGGCATCGGGGGGGGGGGGGGGGGGAAACTGAGCTAGTCCGAAAGTCCCGTAACGTAGGCAAGACCCGCGCAGCTACGCTGAATGTGGGTACGTTGACGGGCCGCTCGTGCGAGTTGGCAGAAGCACTGGAGCGAAGACGAATCGACTTATGTGCGGTACAGGAGACGAGGTGGTCCTGTTGTAAGTCGAGGGACATAGGCCGAGGCTTCAAGGCCATTCTGTGCGGCAGTCCCAGGACCACCAGCGGAGTTGGTGCAATCGTCTCCGAACGTTTCCGAGGTGCGATTATAAGCGGGGAACGTTTCAATGACCGCTTGGTATCCATCCCGATCAAGCATTTGATCGCGTAAAGTGGCGTCACCACACCAGAATAGCGGACCCCGCCTCGAAGCGGGACAAACGCTGAAGAAGAAGAAGAAGAAGATCCCATGCGAAGATTGGCACGTCAAGGATGCAATTATCTTATGCAAGCAAAATACTGATTCAGAAGTCGAAGAAGTTGATTTCTACGCCTCAAATACTGCTGAGGTTGCAGCTAACCCAATCTGGCATACTGACAAAGTGAGCAACTATTCGAAACTGCTCCGGATTGTGGCATACAGTGCACGTTTCATTCGAAAAACGAGCAAGGACAAATACATTCCTTTGAAAGAAGAGCTGCAAACTATGACACCCTCAGCCAGAGAGGTTATGGACGCCGAAGTCCTCGTCATACGCGAACAGCAAGCGATTTTCAAGTCTCAAATCCTAATGCAAAACAAGCAGCTGAATGTCAAAACTGACATGAACGGATTATACAGAAGGTTTGAAAGGCTACAGAATGCCGACCTCGACTTCTTTACAATTAATCCAATTCATATACCTAAGCACAGCAAACTAGGGCTACGCAAGCCACCTCACCAAAGTTTTGCGCACTGCGGAATAAACCAACTGCTTTACAATGTCAGGCGAAGGTTTTGGATTCCATCAGATAGGGCACTTTGCAAACGTACGCTAAAGCATTGTACCGTGTGCAGAAGATTTAACGGCACCAGTACCCCAATATGGGACCACTACCGTCCGAAATGGTTAAGGAATTGCCCCCATTTGCAAACACAGGAGTGGGACCGATTACCGTCAAATCTGCTTCAGGAGAAAACTGCAAGCGATGTGTCGCTTTATTTACATGTCTAGTGACAAGGATGACACATTTGGAGGCAGCGATGGATTTGCCGGCTAAAAGCTTTCTCTTCACATTGAGGCGAATCATTGCAAGAAGAGGAGTACCGCAGAAAATACTGAGCGATAACGGATCGAACTTTCACCTCACAGAAAGCCTCCTACGCAGCAATCGAGCGACTGAGGGAGACCATCACTTATCGCTGTCCCTCTCTGAGCATCGCATTATCTGGAGCTTCATCCCACCTTCATCGCCATGGATGGGTGGTGTTTGGGAAATAATGGTTGGCACCGTCAAAAGAGCACTGCAGAAGACAATCCGTCGACGCAAACTCACCGGTGCTCTTTCACACAACATTATGTGAGATAGAAAGCATTGTCAACTCGAGACCGATAACTGTGGTCGGTGACCAAGATTCACCCTGTGATGCGCTTCGTCCAATATACTTCATCTACAAGGACGTTCGCCACGGAACAGCTCAACTGACTGTGGACGACAACAGTGAGGACCCCGAATTCCAGCCACTCCCTATCCCGTTTTCTCAAAAATCAGCAAAACAGGCTATATCAGAGTCGGAAAGCTAACAAGGAAGTTTCGGACTATCTGGCGAAATGAATATCTGCTGGAGCTGAGAGATCGCCACAAATTAGTGGGAAAGAACTCTAAGTCAGCCGTCCAGATTCCGCGGACGGGAGACGTTGTGCTTCTCGACGAGGAGTCTCAGCAGCCAAGGGGACAATGGCCAATGGCTATCATATTGGACCTGGTCACCAGCAGAGACAAAGAAATTCGAAGTGCAATGCTGCAAACCGCATCAGGAAGGATCATTCAGAGACCGATAAATCGTCTGATTCCGCTGGAAATTCAATCCAGCATAGCAGAGCCCGATCAGGCACTCGTTGATTCACATAATCGCGACGACATCGACACCGTCTCTGGAAAAGCTACAAGAATAGCAGAAACTGCTGAAAACACATTTAGGCGACAACCACCTCGTGCTGTGAAAAAACACTGTGTCATACAACGAGAACATCACGAACGCGAGGAGTTCAAGGCCAACAGCGAACTCGTCGAATCATCTTCTCACGGCGCTGTGCGTCATAGCATCACTAGGATCTAGCGCAGTTTCTGCTGCTGCAGTATCCAGCTCAAGCAAAGGAATGACAATCAACGAATATCGACCTACCAATGTCGAAATTTTTGTTAACTACAAGGAATGCATCGTTGTCGAACCTAAGGGCCACGCGAAAGAAATCGCTTTGCCATTCCAGTATCGCATAAGTCGTCATACAGTAGTTTGGCGCACAATCGCCGACACAAGGCAACATTTCGAGACCATAGCTTGTCCAGCTCAAGAAATTTGTGCCAGCATTGACTGCACATTCTGCATACAGTTGCTCGCCAACACTCATTCGTCCACAGCTAGCAGTTGCAGTACTAACAGTGACTCTCTCACTTATTCTTGCTCCCCTCGTCATGACCTGTTATTTGGCTGCACAATGTGGAGTACCAAAATTATTCGGCCAACTACGGCAAAAAAGAAGAAGACAGCAGACAATGGAACATCGAGGAGGAAGCAACATTGCGCTGACAAGTTTACTACCACATCTTCCAAGCTCGAAGATGGTAACTTTCAACGCTGTAATTGTATGCCTTACTGCAACGTCGAGCGCATGCCAATATACGCACACAATCACGGTAAACGACACTGTTTGCACGCGCTCAAGTCGCCTAACCGAATGCCGAGAAGTTCTAGAAAGCACGATAACTCTGAGTGAGAGGAGAGCACAGGCCTTCATCCGTATTCGAAGCGGAAACATTACTGTAGGAACAATGAAAGTGCAGCTCCAACAAGTAGTGATGACTTGCAATCCGGTTGTATTGTTCTATACAAAGGACGTGGATATCAACACAGAGTCAGCAAAACGGTGCGATTTAGCAGGTTCCTGCAACTCCCAAACCTGCTCCCATATAGGAAGAAATTCGGAAATTCCCGAACTAAGAGACACATACGACTTTCCTGGAGTTTCTCTATGCGCGACGTCATGTGGAGGAATCGGATGCGGTTGCCTGCTACCCATGCCAGGTTGCCAATTTTCCCGCACCTTTGCTAAGCCAAAGAATAAGAAGACCTTCAGAGTTTTCCACTGTCCAACATGGATGGATTCAGCTATAATCAAGTACACCTACTGACGCCAAAAGAAGCAAGACTTCGCAGATCATTACTACAGTTACGCAAAGCACCCAAGAATTAAGAACTGCTAACGTAACCCTGGAGTTCGTTACTATGCCAGCTATTTCACTGCTGAGCTCAGCATTTGTAGAAGCATTCAATGACCACCATTTTGAAGTGACAATGGTTGGAAAAGATGACTTCTTCACATTACGATGTCCTACATACTCAAGTGCTGCAAATATAACGAACTGCAGTGTTGAGGATAATTGCGTTTGCTCACCGACCGACATCGATGTCAACTGCGAATGTCAGAATGTTGATCTTTCCGCAAAAAATGAACTCTATGGAAGATCGTCTTCCTCTATCATCCTCAGTCCTGCACCTTCGAGACGCCCATGGAAGAATCTACGGTGTCATTCACGATGCAGAGATAGAAATTACCATCAGTACAATTGGAAGATACCAAACAGCTTCCATTATAGATAATGAAGCCTGCGACATAAAGGCTTCACCGGTAAAAGGCTGCTACAACTGCCAATCTGGAGCAGACGTCACCTTTAGCTGTTACTCTATGCGATCTATCATGGTATAAATACACTGTCATAAAAGAATGTTTGCCGTCATATCTAACCAATCCGCAGCACAAACAACGGGAACAATCCATGTGACAGTACCAATATACAAGGAAACCTGCTTGGTCAAATGTGAAAAACCGCAAAATATCAGCTGTCAGGTGCGCTCGCATTTCACACTCTGTGGAAAAAGCTACCTCAACAACACTCAGCACGAGCCGCAAACTACATCAACATCTTCAACTATCCTGATGTAGGACATTATCTTGAAGTAGTAATGGAGCACTGGATGGCGTCAACTCTCACTTTTATTGCCGTAGTCTTGGTTTTTATTTCTACGGTTTGGATAATACCGAAATTATTCAACCGAACTATGTGCTAGAGAATACGCAAGGCATCGTTTCCTAGATCAGTCATGTATCATAAATTGTAAATCATCTGTTAACGTGTGTGTTTTTCTGTATGTTTATGCATTGATAATTGCTTGTAATCATGAACTGTTACTTTAGCTACCGCTAACTGCCCTCCTCCAGTGTTGTGAATACACAACCTATTGTATGAACGATGTAAGAATGTATAAATGTAATGTCATGTAGGGCAACTAGAATTAGAATAATAGATGCTAAGACTTTAAGGCTAGCACTAAGAGATTGGGGTTGCGCATATGCAATACACTCTAGATGCGGTATATCCTTTTAAGATTTGCGGTATATCTTTTTAAGATCTCACCCATTGGCAAATATGTACCCCGTTTATAGGCTCCGCCCAAGGAATTTCTGCATATATACCGCCATGTTCTGTAATATGTATTTGCCGTGCTCTTGAAGTGATATCGTAATAAAAAATTATTACAAGTCGCTATAGACACAGCCGTGGTGAACCACCAAATCGTTGTAAAGCTTCCATCAGACAATCAATATTAACCGATATTATTGAATGGTCAATCATTGTCTGGAAGACGCTTTTGATTTGGAAATTGTTCAATTTGTTCTCAAGAACATACATACTTCGCGCGCTGGGTTATTAAGCTACTTCTACCTGCCCAGGTCCTCCGATTTTCAGCGGTGGACCAGAGCAGGTCAGCGAAGAATGTTGGAAGGACCTATACTTGATTCGACTACGCCTTCAATCAAATCTTGCCCCTTAGTCCTCCGTTTTCGACAATGCTTTGGCCAGTTCCCATACTACAGTATACAGAGGAGGATAGTATTTTTTGTACTAAGTTGCTTTTCCGAAATTCATCACACCTCGTGGCTCGAAGCACGACGACCGGACAGAAACCTCAGACATTCGATTAGGCTTGACGAGCTGCAATGGGTTCTGAACAGAACCCTAGACGGAGCAGGAGTGCAGCGGACATTTTCGTGAGTGCTGAACTGGGATGTGACTGATACTCAACAAGGCATCAATCGATCTGTAGTATGCGTTCGTTTCAACGTGTTTGACTTCGACGCTAGGGATGCTTCCTTACCCAGAGTACGGCGCCGGCGAAGCCGGCGAGTAAACATTTCAAAAATATCAAATATTGTTGTAGTGGTAAGAATTAGTAATTACAGTGTTAGAAATAACAAAAATTAAACTTGATGTTTCGACGCATATTTTAAAAGTTTAGTTGAATTTAAAAAACTTATTTAAAACACTTTGTTGATGTACTTAGGTGATTTTACAAAATCAAAAAAAGTTATAGCACCTCCCTCTTCACTTGTGAGCCACCGGGGAGGTGGTATAACAAAAAAGGTTCGTCTGAAGAAAGGTGGCGAAACACACCTAGCATTTGGTTGAAATTTACTAATATTACTCATTTTAACTTTAACTAACTTTATTCAATTTGAGCTCTAAACCATTCGTAATTTCAGTTCAGAGCACGACTGGGCCATTCCAGGTGCCACTTTTGCCTTATCAGCCCGCTCTGAAGTGATACCATTTTCCTATGTTCAGACCGCGCGGTGGCCCGTAGCAAAAACGAAACACAGTTCTGTGATCCTCGTCCGATGCTCTACAAGACCATATAGATCTCGTTGAGAATTTTCGGGGGAAGTTCATGGGCCTCCCTCGTAAGAATAGCGGCCTAGATTAACGGCACAAGGGTTATTTGACGCTACGGTCGTGTAGCGCTAGGAATGTAACGCTTCTAAAACATGGGCAGCAATCCGCAGAAACCAGAAATGACTTGTAGAACTCACTTCCACTAGGGCGATGGACTCAGCTGCGGGACACACGGGATGAGTGCGGCAGCAAATTGCTGCGAACGGAGAACTGGAAAGGGATGTTTGACACGTGGAGCATTCATCGCGAAGCTATCAGCCGACGCTTCCGGCAGAAAAACAAGGAAGGTGGGAGGCGCACGTTTTTATACATTCGAATCCGAGCGGGCAGCCGACCTTCTGCTTTGTGTTGCACAACTGCGGCTGGCCCGTCACTGAGTTGTAGTGTACGTCGAGCCCGTTCGGACAGGCACCTTCAATAGGTAATGCGCTTGCACTGAATAGCTAGAAGAACTTTCAAAGATAGCGCAATAAAGAGCAAGGAATGAGGGAAAGTCTACAAGAAAGGCTTTTTCGGGCTTCTACGATAACTCTTAAAAGCAGAAGGCGCGGCACAATTCATGGGCAGTTAATGAGAGTCGGCCTTTATGTTTTATCCGCTTACTATTCAGGGCGACCACTCTGCCATGCAGCCAACATTTTGCAAGTAAATCTATTTGTTCCTTCTTAAAATCGGCGTTTTTAGGGGTTGCGTTAGTTTATTCGATTTCGTTTGGCAGTTTTTATACAATACTAAGGTTCCCAATCGCATTGGAGGGCCTGCCCAAAAAGCGCCATCAATGCTACAAGCGGTTATCACTTTCAATCATAAGAGAGAGACCTACTGCACTTTACGCTATGGTGTGCTTTGGTGTGCCTGTATTCGTCGACAAAGTAAGCAATTTTTTTGGAAAGCTGAGATCAAACAATAGACACGACCCACTCCGACAACAAGGCCGGAAGAGAGTTAATGAATGCTCTATGCTTTTGTTTTATGTTGTTTTGTTTATTTCAACGCAACACATAAGCATTTAGATAGATTTTTTAGATTCTTAAACTAATGCTACTACTTAAAACGCCGGTTATTCGCTGTCATAGCAGTATTTCTAAGGTATGTTGAGAAGTCTTGTAATGTTCTTAGACAAGTCTGGTACCAATTCGCCTACCGCGGATTGACTGGAGGCTTCGTTGACATGGGCAGAACCCAAACCAAGAGCACCTTGCGATCGCGATGCTCCCTTCGACTACGCTACCACGCCCCCGTTTGCAAGAAAGGGAAAGAGATCATAGCTCAGTTAATTTGGCACTGGAGCGCAGTCGAACGAGGTGCCGGCTGTCGCGTGCAAGCGATACCAGGGAGCCCGGGCTACCAGGCCTTCGATTCTTCCGGCGTTGATGAATCGCTACCATGTTTGTCTGGGAAGGATAGAGCGCTGACTAGTTCACCGGCTAGTCACCGAAAGTCATTGCAGAGGCCAAATATGCATTCAAATCGCTCCCCGCCATCCTGCAAAAGTGAGGTGCGTGGCGCATCCCAAAAGGGGTTGAGTAACGCCGTGCTTCATCCTCTACTATTAATTATTTAATATCTATCCTTTTATTTATCACTGTGTCGAGCGCTGCTTTCTTGCGCCCTAGTGCATGAAGCACCTTGTTAATGTTTATTAATAACCTTCGTTGAACTCGAGTGTGCTGAGAGACAGAAAGAAACTCGAAAGCGAACGAACCCACACAGAAGTCGATGCACTGCTCCTGGCTGGCGAAAGTGTTCCACTGTTCGTCTCCGACAGTGTACTCGTGCTATAACGAAGAAAACTGCGGCTTAATCAGCTCTTCCCTTCACCCCGCATTCCTTATCCGAGTTTCCTGTTCTTCTCGAAGAAAAAAAAAACTCGTTGCTCAACATACCAATTCACACTCTCCTGTTTTGTAGTTGAACGACCACACTGCTTCCTTGAAAATTCGCCTACGATTCTGCCGTTGCTCTAGCGGAGATCCGCAAACGAAATCTGTAAGCAACGTTGGAAGCTAGGTGAAGATGGTGTGAGACATCGGGGGTCAGATTCATCAGCGACACAGTCGGTATTGTCTCACCGCGAACTCATCATACCGTCCGCTTCTTGATGAATCGCGGTATCAGGGGGCTTGGCAGTATTTTTTGCCGTTACCGGTCGGTAAACGGTAGATGAATCTGACCGCATCAGTCCTACTTTCTATGGCAAGAGAAAAAGGCGTAGCTATTTAGAAGGTGACTCTTAGCTGACACCAGTTTTGCCTTACACCTGTTTTTCTCGTAAGCTTTAGAGCCCTAGCTGCAAATTACGAGAAAACATGAGAGCTTGAGCTGTTATATACGTAATAAAAGTACTAAACTGATTACTCAGCACACACTCTTTGAGATACTGGTAATCGTGCGCTATGGCCACTTGCCTCGACTTGGACAGCACGCTCCATTTCTTCCAACCCTGTGAGTGCAGGTGTAGTTCCTTGGACAATGCTTGTCCTCATGGCATGTAGCGATCTTATTGATGGAGTACCTGTCAGGATGTGGATCGCCTCGTGGACAAATTACTGAAAACCATATTGTAGACATGGGTTCCGAGAGCCGCATTTAAGTGCGCTTGATTGATGTGGAAAGCGAGCTTGTGTGGTGGAACATGGTTAGGGGAGCGCGGAGTTCGAGTGAGACCAATTTTGTTCTCATGCAGATGTAGCATCAGCCGTCAATTCGGCGTCTGCAGAGGCGCATAGTTCACCAAAATTGTTAGAGCGCCCTCTGTTGGTAGACCACTATAAGGCTCTCATCTATGCGGCGGGTCTAGGCGCCTCTGAAGGCGACGAAGTAGTCGAAGCGCAAGGCCGAAAAAGATCCACCGCAAAACCTCGTGTTGGCACATTATTGACAATAGCAACAGGAACTAGCCATGTCCAGGTTTAAGAGGAGAGAAGCTGGAGACTACTTTGCAAGCCTTACTGGCTCTTGTGAATGGTGGGGCTGACATTACCCTCACCGCGAAGAGTTGTTGATCAACCGATTCTCGAACTTTCGCAAGGTTCGTGGCGACGTTTGGCCTATTAGCCGCTGTCCATATAATGATCCCTGATCTGAGTTCTGCCTTCCAGTGAACAAGTATGAGGAAAGCTTTCCATCCCGGGCAGCAAGAAATACGACACTCACTCTCACTGCTGCAGAATTGAGTGCACTCGCCCTTTGTCCTGAAGTTGTTGTCGTTTCCACCGCACCCAGTGAAGGTGAACGAACGACAGAGTTTCGAAGCGGCGTCGTAGTAATACCTTGAACGTGTTCGATGCTTTGTGAAGAAGGCTTCAACCTGCTCTTGGAATACTCACCGAGTTTGTGCTGGAGCTCCGCATGCGGTGCCAGCGTTGATTGAGGCTTGGCAGATGCGGTCTGAATGCCTAGTTCCATTCTATCTACCTGTGGAGCAGTTGTTTTGGAGAAGTACCCACCTGCTTTCTGACAGCAAACAGATTCCATTCCTCGGCCGACACACTCATGTGATCCAGGACATGGTACCCGATCGGCATCACAGCGTTTGATGTTGCCGGCGAAGTCCATCAGCGGAAGACCTTTACCACAGAGAGCTGAAATGAAGTCTTAATAGCCCACTATTCGTACGAGTATCGTACACTCAAAACCTCTTACATACTCAAGCTTTTGCAGCCTTGCTGGCAGTCCTCCTTCGATGTGAAGCGATTCTGATTGCCGCCACATCCCTTGAACAGGAACTCAATGCATTCACCTGAACGCAGTACTGTGATTTAATTGACAGGGTGAAATAAGAAAACCTTTATCGAAGGAGAGAACACAAGACATGTGTTCTATCCAACGGGAAAAGTGTTACGCATCTGTAACCGTTTTACGCTAACGGAAATATTAGCAGTACCTTCAGTACCTATGTAACGCAGTGAACACTTTCTTACTTACTTTCCCAACTTTCCCTTATCACTTCTGATGCTTATATTAAGGTTTATTGCGTTGCAAAAGGCAGACGCGAAACTGAACTAGGTCTAACGAACAAACAACAAACATCAGAAAATGGCATAATCTAACAAGAACTGGGTGAGGTAGTGCCATACTTCTAGCAATTCCTTTATTGCATAAAATTCCATGAAGCGGTATTCCAGAATTGTCAGGAAAATTTGAAAATTACCAATATCTGCATCGAAATGAAACGCCGAGTGAGCAGCTCCCACCATACCGCACTCGTAGCCTGCATCCTTCGGCAAACGACACAGCACTCCTGAATATTTTGTGAGCGAAAACAGATTCCGTAAGCAGTGATGTGTATCCTATTTTTTTCGTCTGGAACTGGGTGAGGAAATGCCACGTGAGGTAATGATAAAACTATTAGTGGGAGATGAACAAGTTTTTTTAAAGGGAATTCTCACTTGATCCCCTTCTGGAGAGCGGGTTCAACAACGCTACAAGAATCCGAAGCTGCCTATCCATGCAGACAACAAATCATCGATCGTAAAAGTAAAAACTGAAAAAGGATAAGGAACAGTTGGTCACTACGCCTTTGGAATACGCCGCACATTCTAATTCATAGATCATATGGAAAGAATTGGAATACGTATTTGGCACATGCCATGATTTGCGGTGGTCATCCGATGGACAAGTAAAATCCAGATGCGACACTCAATGAATGTTGGCTTTGGTTTTTTCTAAGGGAAATGGCGGTGTATAGCTACGGCTGGGATTGCTTTATAAGTTTATTTGAGACTGTTTCGGCATTTACGCCTTTTTCAAAGTCTGCAACAACCGGATTGAGTTTAAGAAACTATCCCCAAACTCCATTTCATTCTGCAATGTAAATTCACAAAGCGAAAAGGAGCAAATGCATCAAAGCCATAGAATAGTTGATTTCCGGGCTGACCAGGAAACTATCTCAACGGTAGGTCGGAACGGCCTAAGTGTTGTATATGGATAGAATTGCCTCCATCTGGGAAACAAGAAAATGCAAGCATTTTGACCCCAATACAACTCTCCGCAGAGTTAGGGACGACAGAAGTTGGGCCGTTAGCGGTGTTAGCCCTATGGCTGCACGCGGTGGCCGAGCTCAAGTTGGCTGGAAACAGCGATTATGGGGATCACGCCGCCCCTCTACGCACTGCGCCACCATTACTCGGTCGTCATCGCTGTTTCCAGCCAACTTGAGCCCGCCCTCCGCCTCCAGGCATAGGGCTAACACCGCCAACGGCCCAACTTCCCTCGTCCTTAACTCTGCGCAGAGTTGCATAGGGGTCGAGATATTTGCATTTTATTGTTTCCCAGAGAGAGACGATTCTGCCCATATACAACAATTAGGCCGTTCCGACCTACCGTTGAGATAGTTTCCTGGTGAGACCTGGACGCGAGAGTGTGAGTGGCAAACCCCTGGAATCTCTTGGAATTATCATATATCGGCGGTTATCGGGATACGCTCAACCGATCACAATCCGCACATATCGGCGAGTGATGCAAGATCTTGAGCTACTGCAACGTACTTGTCCCTACTGTTAATTGTAAGTGGCCCGACCACAATGTGTAGCTCTTCAATAGTGAGTTGTGCGGAATATTAGATTCACATTACCTTTACGGCTACTTCAAAGGATTTTGACTGGTGCTGCCAGACTCGGAGAGTTTGGATGGCTTGATTGGACTAGGCGGTCGGTCCTCTGACTGCGTTACATCCTAAAAAGACTTGGACGCCGAGCAAACAAGCGAAACTTGCACGGAAAAGGCTCTTTATTAAATCCGCACGGTGAGCACTAGTGCTTGCCTGTTCGTCAGTAAGAGGTGGGGGAGGGGGGTGGTCTATCCTTGCAATATTGATATCAGAGCCGACTGATAGCAGATCGACCGTTGTTGCGAACGAACTACAGTACCGCCGCTAAACATTCAACCAAACGACGTTTGCGACGCAAAAACGCGTTTTTTGCGTCGCATCATGATAACTTTGTCCAAAGTAAAGACATTGTCACCAAAATTTACAGAGGTGCCTAGCATCATCTTGCCCACCATTGGGCATGCGATCGTTATTCAAAAATATGTGGAAGCCTGAAAACCAGTGCCGCAATTAAGGGGGTCTTAATCACTGTGACCTGACCCCAAAACCGTCGCCGAGTCTCGCTTAATTATATCCCCAGGCACAAGTGGTGCTGCCCAGTTGAATTTTAAAATTCTTAAACCTAATTAAATTTCATTTTTCTGCCATTGACGGTCTTACCCTGGTTGCGACAATTCTTTTGGTACCAAATTTGACAGGAAGATGCTCAGTTTGAACTTCAACCGATTTCGTTTTTTCAACGGAAGAATTCTCAATCTAAAACTTGTGATTGTAGCTTGCCATCTACTCATGTTTAAAGAAGGAAAACGACATAGAAAATTTACGTGGCGAGTTGATTTTGGGAATTTGGGTGCTTCCTGCAGTTCATCAAACTGCAAGTGAACATTTGGTAAACAGCACTCCTCGGCTGCGAATATCTATCTCCTAAGCGAACAAGTTAGTCTAAAAATACGTCGACTTACCAGACACAATGTAGAGATTCTAGTTATCAAATATCAAGAAACCTGGCGATCAGGCGGCACAATTTCAACCGGTTAAAGTGACGACTTCCTACAAAAGTGTGACTGCGTTTTAACATCGTTTCATGCTGAGTCTTCGCAGAATGAAAGCTGGAAAGCCCAGTATTATAATTGTGTAATTTTTCGCTCAAAATTTTCAACCAGTTCGGACGCCAACATTTTGACGCAGCAGATCGAGCACTGATGTAGAGGCCCCCTTCTGTCATAATTGCGCTGACCTGACATGCCCTACAGAGACATTGCACTCGGCTGCATGACCAATGAGTCTCTCATTTCTCTCCCGTTTCGATTTTTCCACCATTATCGACCCATGCTGCCAAATCTTGATGACTTTTTGGGTTTTCTGGATTAGGTACATCACACAGATTCCCTAATTCTTAAAATTATGACCCCAGTCGTAAGGATTCCCAAAAAATATACACAATTTTTGCGTCGAATTGCGCTTTCCAAACAAATTGGACACTTTTCACGTCAAATTGAACACTCTTCTAAGCTAGCCTAAGAATTTTGAAATCAAATTAAACGTCTTCAAAATTGAAAAGAGCTTGTTAAGGGCCAAACCAAAGACTTTCCAAGACGGTAGGAACAATTTTTTGTCCGAGGAAAGTTGTATAACTTTATTGAAATCATTTAGTCCAGCTGCTTCAATAAGTGTAATAATTTCATAAATTTTTTTGAGAAAAAATGATCTAAATTCTGTTTTGAAGTGCAACAAAGCAGCAATCATTTAGTGCGTCAAAGAGCAGATTGAACCACGCGTTTGGAAAGCTCGTCGCAAATTTTATTTGATTGATAGTGTCAGTGATGCTTACATGAAGCATCGAAGTGGGAATGTGTGTTTTCACAATTGTCTTTGTTATATTTTTTACACGGGTAAAACTCTACACAAACGGCAATTTTGCTATCAATTGAACAAAAATCGCGACGTCTTGGATGATTGCATGCGCAATTCCTTTTCTGGTCTTAAAAATAGCCCTACTGTTTAAAACTGGCTATGAACCATCATTTTTCCACAGAAAATGAGAGTTCTATAAAATTTCAAACAAAAAAAAACCACAACCTTTTGGAAATGTGAATTAAAATTTGAAAGAAATTATACTGAAATTTTCCACGAACAAAAAATTACTCTGATCCTTTTGGAGAGATCTTAGTTTATTCTAGAAGAAGCTCATTTTAATTACGAAAAGTTGAATTTGATTTCAAAGTCTTAAGCTAGCTTAGAAGAGTGTTCAATTTGATTTAAAAAGTTTCCAATTCCAACTCGTAATGAAGCTGTTTTACTACAAATATTTTTTAACAGAGAAATAAAATTGAGTTGAATGGGCTCAACGACAGCTGCTGCAATTTCTTTTATGTGAAGCTTACATTCTATCCAACATATTCAAGCTATGGTCTATGTAATCCGGAAAACCCAAAACTCATCAGGATTTGGCAGCATGGATCGATAATGGTGGAAAAGTCGAATCGGGAGAGAAATGAGAGACTCATTGGTCATGCAGCCGAGTGCAATGTCTCTGTAGGGCATGTCAGGTCAGCGCAATTATGACAGAAGGGGGCCTCTACATCAGTGCTCGATCTGCTGCGTCAAAATGTTGGCGTCCGAACTGGTTGAAAATTTTGGGCGAAAAATTACACAATTATAATACTGGGCTTTCCAGCTTTCATTCTGCGAAGACTCAGCATGAAACGATGTTAAAACGCAGTCACACTTTTGTAGGAAGTCGTCACTTTAACCGGTTGAAATTGTGCCGCCTGATCGCCAGGTTTGTTCGCTTAGGAGATAGATATTCGCAGCCGAGGAGTGCTGTTTACCAAATGTTCACTTGCAGTTTGATGAACTGCAGGAAGCACCCAAATTCCCAAAATCAACTCGCCACGTAAATTTTCTATGTCGTTTTCCTTCTTTAAACATGAGTAGATGGCAAGCTACAATCACAAGTTTTAGATTGAGAATTCTTCCGTTGAAAAAACGAAATCGGTTGAAGTTCAAACTGAGCATCTTCCTGCCAAATTTGGTACCAAAAGAATTGTCGCAACCAGGGGAAGACCGTCAATGGCAGAAAAATAAAATTTAGTTAGGTTTGAGAATTTTAAAATTCAACTGGGCAGCACCACTTGTGCCTGGGGACATAATTAAGCGAGACTCGGCGACGGTTTTGGGGTCAGGTCACAGTGATTAAGACCCCCTTAATTGCGGCACTGGTTTTCAGGCTTCCACATATTTTTGAATGGCGATCGCATGCCCAGTGGTAGGTAGGATGATGCTAGGCGCCTCTGTAAATTTTGATGAGAAAGTCTTTACTTTGGACAAAGTTGTCATGATGCGACGCAAAAAACGCGTTTTTGCGTCGCAAACGTCGTTTGGTTGAATGTTTAGCGGCGGTACTGTAATAGCGAAGCACATTTCTGATGCACAGACTGCTGTGTTCGCACTTGGGCCTTCTTATTCGTCTATCGGTTCCGAACAGCAGCAAGGGTTTTCTGAATTTTTGTGAAGATACCCCTGCGCGCGCTCAATCTGCTGCAGCATTATCTGCAAATGTGCCGCCATGTAAAAGCACTGAACTACCACTTGTGCGAATCGTGTTCTTCGCTTTGCCCAACTGCTCCTCGTCGTCCACTAAACGGAGATACAAAGAGCCTTGTAAGGTATTTTAATTTGTACTTAATTTGGGAGACTAAGAGCACCTTAAAGAAATCGTCGGGCCAGTCATCATTTTCAGTAGCGTTTGTCCCGCTTGGTGGCGGGGTCCGCTCTTTTGGTGTGGTGACGCCATTTCTCCCGATCAAATGCTTGATCGGGATGCACACCAGTTATCTTCAAGTCCAAGTGCAACGTGTCTAGCCAACGTTGCTTCGGGCGTCCTCTGGGCCGTTTTCCCGGGACTTCAAGATTCAGGCCAATCTTACAGACGGTGTCGTCGTTAGCGCGAAGGACGTGGCCATACCATCGTAGACGAGCTTCGCGCAACTTGTCGGCTATCGGGACGACACCGACCGAACCTCTGTCGTACGGTGTCATTGCGAACGCGGTCCAATCGCGTTACTCCAGCCGTCCACCTTAACGTCTTCGTCTCCATTACACTGAGGCGGCTTTCAATTTCCTTCGTCACGGGCCAGCACTCAGCACCGTATGTCGCTACTGGGCGGACGACTGTTCTATAAACCTTCGACTTGAGGTACTCGGGTATTGTCTTATCGCAGAGAACCCCAATCAGCGACCGCCATTTGGACCAGGCTGCACTTACGCGCGCATTCACCTCCAACTTTAGGCTGCCATCGGGCGTAATTGTTGATCCGAGATACTTGAAAGTTGTGACTCGTGAGAGCTCAGCACCATTGATCTTGATAGATCCGAGCTCATTCACATCCGTCGTCAAGTACTCCGTCTTTTTGACGTTTAGCTTGAGTCCGAACAATGCCAAGCGATCGCACCATTCCTGTGCCTGTCGCTCGAGTTCGGCTTTGTCTTCACATGCAAGCATGACATCATCGGCATACAGCAACGTCCAAGGAGCTGCCTTTTGGAGATCTCGTGTAATTGCATCCATGACGACCACGAAGAGCAGTGGGGATAGCGCAGACCCCTGGTGCACTCCGACAGAGATCGGAAACTCCGTCGAGGTACCCGCTGGTGCTCGTACTCGGCTTATTGGGCACGAGTAGAGGATGCGCACCCACTCAATAAGCTCTTCAGGGACGCCGTGTCGTCGCAAAGCGTACCATATAACTTCTCGCGGGACGCGGTCGAAGGCCTTCTCCAAGTCCAGAAAGGCAAAATGCACCCGTTTCTGTTTCTCGCGGTGCTTCTCTAGCAGAAGACGAACGGCGTGTATGGCATCAACCGTCCCACAGCCGGCAACGAAACCACACTGATTATTGGAAAGCTGAACCACACTGATTATTGGAAAGCTGGACGACATCCCAGATACGTCTATCGACAATTCGCTCAAACACTTTCATGGTGTGCGAAAGTAGGCGAATCGGACGGTGGCTAGCGCAGTCCGCAGAGCTGCCTTTCTTCTTCCAAATCGGGATAGTCGTGCTTTGCTGTCAACTCTCAGGCAGTTTCTTCTCAGCAACAACCTGATTGAAAAACTCTGTCATCCAGTCGGCAGGGCACCAACCCTTCGACTTCCACAGGTTGGCCGGCAGGTCATCTGGACCAGTGGCTTTGCCTGACTTCATCTTCCTCAGGGCTGCTTCAGTTTCGCCCACTGTGATCTTCTGAACAGGACCGTATACAGATGAAGCAAAAGGAACGGCAGGATGTTCAAATTCTACATTCGAGATTTCCTCGAAGTAGTCGCGCCATCGCTTCACAGCCCTTTTCCGATCCATCAGAAGATGGCCGTTCTCATCGTTAATGCCAAAGAACTTTTCGATGTCTTCTGCTTGGCGACAGCGAGCCTTGGCGAGTCGGGAAAGATAGCGCTCACCATCGCGCGTTTCCAGTTTTTTGCTGACTTCAGCGTAATATGCGGCGTTAGCAGCAGCCACTGCCTTCTTTGCCGCTTTCCTCGCTTCTCGATAACTCCGCCAATTACAGACGGTTTTGTCACCGATAAATGCGTGATACAGCCGTTTCTTTTCCCTGACCTTCTCTCTGACATCGTCAATCGACAGCCAAGCCTGCTTGTCGACCCAACGCCGTCCAGACTTCGTTGTGCCGAGTTCGAGGCGTGCAGCCCGGGTTATCGCATCGGTAGCCTCTCTCCAGGTTTCGTCGACAGTTGTTACCGTCGGCAAGCGAATGCGAGAGATAACAGCTGCTTCCTTCTCCTTCAATCGCCACCATTTAATTCTAGCCGTCCTGCACCGCTCGACACGTTTACACCTCGGAGGTGTGACCTTCAGCGAGCAGATCAGTGGACGGTGTTGCGTGGCAACCGTCTCATACGGCACGGTCTTCGCGTCTGTGACAAGGCCTTGGTCGCGACGCCTAACAAGGACATAGTCAATCTGCGTTTTGGCGTTCCCGCTATAAAACGAGATGAGGTGGGAGTCACGCTTTCGAAAGTTGGTATTCACGATGGTGAGGTCATGCGAGTCTGCATACTCAAGTATACGCTCACCATCGGCGTTGCGTGACCCATAGCCAAAACCACCATGACAGCTGTAACCGTCTTTCGCTGCTCCGACGTGACCATTAAGGTCACCTGCCACAACAACCATATCTTCTGACGGCACTTCCGCTGTCTTCTCATCAAGCAGGGACCAGAACTCGTCCTTGGTTTGCTCGGAGCAACCTGTCTGCGGAGCATACGCGGAAAAGAAATGACATCCTCGCTCTTCTACGGCGACCACAATCTTCATCAAGCGGTCATCGAAACGTTCTACGCTTGCAATCGCGTCACGGAAACGCTCGGAGACGATCATACCGACACCACTGGTGGTCCTGAGACTGCCGCTCAGAACGGCCTTGAAGCCGCGGCCAATCTCCCTCCCTCGACTTGCAGCAGGACCACCTCGTCTCCTGCACCGCACAGAAATCTATCTTTCTTCGCTCCAGTGCTTCTACCATCTCGCACGAGCGGCCCGTCAACGTACCCACATTCAACGTTGCTACGCGGGCCTTGCCTACGTTGCGGGCCTTTCGGACTAGCTCAGTTGCCCCCGATGCCGTCCTCGCATCAGGGACCCTCGCATACTTCTCACACTCGCCGGGCTTTGCGATTGCGCGTCGGCTCCCGCGGACGCCGTAGCATTATCTCGAGAACTCTGTAACGTCATCAACCATATGATGTGAAACGGAATGTTCGTAGGCCGGCCTGTCACTAGGGCCTGTCGCCTGCATTCGGTTGTCCGTGATTGGCTCGGCTTGCAAAAGCAAGCAGTTTCCAGTGGCACCACGTGGGGGAACGGACATCGCCACCAGGGATGAGCGGATTAACCGTTATCCGTTATCCGGTTTCCGGGAGGTTTTGGCCTATCCGTTTTGTTGTTTGTTATCCGGCGATTTTGTGCCGGATAACGAACAACAAATTAGCTGAATCTTAGCTCTGGACGTGGTGATGGGAGTACTATGTACAGGATCCTTCACGATCGTAAGAGTGGTCGTCAGAAACAGCAGAAGTATTCAAATCTAGAAGGGTTAATTGAAGTTTCCTCACTTGGGAACTGGCTACAGAGTTTTAAGGATATCTAACTTCCAGCCTTCCAGAAGGCCCGCTAAGCCTGTACCATACTTATGTGAGGCTTACTTAGCACAGCATTGTTCTTTCATCTCAAGTCATGTGCTGACCAAGACGGCATACAAGCCGCTACTAGAAATCGTCAAAAGTGGAGAGCCGCATCCTGGGAAGAATTTTTACCGCCGATCTTTCCATCGCATCATTTGTGGTTTCACGATTGCCGTATGCTCAATTTGATTGCAGGCGGTAACGGTACCTTTTCAGCCATATGCTGTCGTGAATTGTCAAAAAATACTGCAATACAGCAATGAATACTACCAAAAGATATAGGATTAATCAAAATACATGGAGTAAGCAACTTCTCCATTAAAAATTTTAAAGGAGCAATAAACTGCTTAACAAACTTATCGTCTTGGGTGCTGAGATTTTCTTTGTTTTTTTTTGTGATTTTTTGTGAAACTTATCTGCAACAAGGGAACACCTCCGTTTTTGGGGCTAGGTCGAATATTCTTCCTCAGATCCAGAAGGCCTGGATGTCATAACTCTTTGAGTGTTTGCTTGCCGTACACAACTGCTTGCAGCTACTACCCAAAAGTTAGTATTTTATCCAACCCAGATAATTCCACGTTGAACTACCTTGGATCTTGAGATGCTATCGAGCAGCAACAACAATAACGGTTCATAGCATGTGTAGGACAAGATCGTTATGTGAAGTTTGTTTCGCTGGATGTCTCCTGCCTTCTTATTTCCAGACATCGGAAGAATTCCTCTTCCAAGGACTATTATATTTTTCAACTGCTCTATTTGAAAAAAGTGTTAAGCGCAGACTGAGGCTGATAAATAAGGCAATCCAACCTATCCTTTGGGAACAGGTGAAAAGAGGGTATGTTGCTGCCTGTGCGTTGTCTACGTACGGATAGGCAGAAAACCCATAGAGCGTCGTTAGTGTGGCGACTGCAAAACGTATAAAAACACAACTAAAACGTCTAGAAATGACTTATAAATTGAAAGCGCTTCAAGCCCTGATCTGTTGTTGAAATTAGTGCAATTTAAAACGAGTTTTGAATTTTGTTATTTGTTCGTTATCCATTTTTCCGTTATCCGGCGATTTTCGGACAAAATTATCCGTTATCCGTTATCCGGTTTTCAAAATTTCATTATCCGCTCATCCCTGATCGCCACCTACATACCAATACCAGGGGGCCAATACCTACATATATGCCGTTTTCACGTCAAATTGGACGCTCGTGTAAACAAGCACCACGCTTTCGAAATCAAACACCGAACATCCTACAATTAGAAATCAAAACAAGCTCCTTCCACATTAAACTAGAAACCCTCCAAAAAGCTAGAATAATAGAGAAAGTGTAGCACGACTTTCTTTGAGGTCTTACCACTAGTTCATCTGCCCAGTAAGTGAACACATTGTTGTGTTCATAACTTTAAAAAATTCTAATCTTTGAGAAAAATAATGGTTTGAAACTTTTTCTAAAGAGCAGGAAGTGACCATTTTTGGAGCATAAAAAATTAAATCACTTTTAGAGCGGAAAGTAAGCACCATGTCCTCGTCCAAGACGTCGCTATATTCGACTATTCGACTATAGTTATTCGGCTGATAGCAAAATTTTTGCCTACAAGAAATTTCACATTTATAGCAAGAACAATTGTAAGGAACACACATATCCTCACTTTGATGCTTCTCACAAGCAGCAATTACATTAGAAACCAAATGAAAATTGTGACGAGCTTTTCAAGTGCATGGCGCGACGTCGGTTTTTTGATACACTAAATGCCTGCTTTCTTATTGCGTTCTAAAAGAAAGTAAAATTTATTACTCAAATTTTTGTTCCCTTTACCATTCCCCGGAAAAAGAACATTAGATATCCCAGGCATATTCTAAACCTCCTTGAGCAGAAACGCAGATTGTCGTTTGACCTCTCTTCTATTGTTGCTTTCTGGCTAGTCTTTTAAGCTATCTAAGTGGAGCCGTACTAAAGACCTGTTCTCCATGCCGCATTTTTAGAGCAGTGGGACTATTAACTTGAGTAGTAATCTTTTCTTAGGTTAGTTTTATGAGGCATTTTAGGGTCAGCTCAATTCACAAAAGCATCAAAATCTTCCAATCATAGTTGTGTCTCGGTTTTGTTATTAATCCTATATTGATCGCTCCTTGTTTCTTTTTCTTTCTTGATATCATGACGATGTTTTTCTCTCTATGGAGTGTTACAGATTTCGCCTTGTGGCACACCTGTGAGTGTATGAAATAAATAAACAAATAAATTCATTTATTTCCAAAAAGAAATTTTTTAATAAAATCATTACACTTATTGAGACAGCTAAACTAAAAAATTTCAGAGGAAGTCATATCAAATTTTCCTTAAACAAAAAATGTTTTATCCATCTTGGATAGTCCGAAGCATAACTTGTAAGGAGCTCGTTCGACCTGAAAGGAGTTCACTTTGATTTCAGAAGCATCAAGTTTGCTTAGAACAATATACAGTTTGACGTGAAAATTCTATGAATATCGGTGTCAACAATCCTTATGTGAGTGCGCCATGTATTCTTCGCACACGAGATGTGGGCAAACAAGTGAAACGTATGGCTCTCCTACTCAATAAGTTGCGATGGCGAACCGATCGACAGGACAGTGGTCGCTCCTCTTAGAAAAGTCTCCTGCCGGCCACGAAGGGATAGAAGCCTCACTTGGCATTGGCCGAGACACGAACCTCAATGCATGCGGGCGAATACTGTTACGAGGGAAGCTGTCTAGACAAGCTAATTCTGTTAGATGCCATATGAGGAGAAGCGGAATCCGTGGTATCTGACAGCAACGATGGGACCAAGGTTATGTGATCATCTGGAAACTCAGAAAAGGAAGGGGCGTGCACAGCATCTTTTTATTAAACCTAATTCCTTATTCGAGTTGGTCCTGAAAAGCGGTAACAGTGTGGTCACGCTCCTTTACTTGCCTGTTCTGTTTCCATGATTTTTTGTGCACAAAAATTTTTGTAACGAAATCAGGGCGTCTCTGGAGACTAACAGGCCATGAACTTCACCATGCTGCTGAGATATCCTAAGCGAATTTCATACTGTCAGTTTATAAATTAGCCTTACACTCACACAACAATATTCTCGACTTCAGTTGTTTTTTCCATACCACAATCACCAAAAACTGAGATCCGTTCTTTGCGCACGGGCACGTTTTCAGCCTCCAAAATGCCTCGGATATTCGTTCCACTCATGGATGTCTACTGAGAGGCCTTCCTATTCTAAAGGGCCCTGCTTGAAACGTCGCCAAGGGCATGCAATAGGTGCTCGCTTACATCACAGCTATATCATGTAGCCACAAGGAGTATCTAAACATAAATAAATAAATAAATGAACAAATAAGTGATCTCAACCAACAGAGCAACATTGATAGAAACGTTGCCGAAAAGTGGTTCAGTGGTACTGATGGGAGTGCAAGCGACGAGAGGACTGGGTGCGCAGCGCATGAATGTCCGTTCTTTCTATATGTCGACGAGATTAATCGAGTCTAAAGCGAAAGTCCCAAATAAAACACAAAGACGAGTTTCCCAGCATTCATTTTTACTCGATTATGGTAGCTTTACCGGCTTGGTTCTGCTATAGATAATTAAAGTTATGTATTATCTATTTATACGCTATAAATTATGGTGAGAGCAGTGGCGGAGTAGGCAAAAAGGCTACACATCGAACCAGTCATATGTTCTCACAGTCAAACCAAACCCTCCATCTCGCGAGTGATAACAAATCCTACTAGATATATCTATGGAGTCATAAATTTTGCAACAAAAATTGCCTTCCAGCAAAAATAACATTATACCACAAAAGAAAAATGGTAGACTTAAACGAAGTAGTTGCCCTTATTCTCAATGAGATTCTTCGGCCATTCATGCGTGGATTAAATCTCTGTAGAATTTGGTCGGCTTTGACCTGATGAATTCGTGTACCACCTCCTCATCGACCTCGGCGAAGTGCCTACCGTGGAGGAAGTGATCCATCGACACAAGCAGATGGCAGTCGGACGGCGCAATGTCCGGGGTGCATGGTGGATGCTAGATTTTGGTCCAGTCCAATTCCTAGCGTCCAGCGTCTGAAGCGCCGTAAGCAGTCGGCCGTTGCCCTGGTGGAAGAAACATTGGCTCGCATGGACCTCTTTCTCCACCAATCTTTGCTTGATCTAGTCAATTTGGTGGTAAAAGCAAGCGTCGAGGATGATTTGATTACGTGGAGCAGCTCCCGGTGCACTGGACCACTACACATCCACCAAATGCACAGAAGGTCCTTCAGTTGTTCCGAATTCGACCACAGAACCTGCGGCTCATTGAGTTCCAGCCATTGCTTTCTGGCTTTACGGTTGTCGTAAAGCATCGGCTTTTCACCGCTGGTAAAGTCTCGATCCAGGCCCCCTCGCTTGAACCGGCGCCGGAGCTCTCGGCAGTCGGAAGCACATCGATTTACTTGGGTTTCCGTCAAAGCATGAGGCACTAACGAAGGCGATTTCGCCGACCTTCCAATCTTCGGCAGCCGACGGGCGGTAGTTCACTGGGATGTGTGGAGATCAGCTGTCAGTATTAGTGCGGTTTCAGAAGAATTCGAATTGATGGATTGGCACAGGCGCCCTTTGTTGGCAGCAGTTGATCTTCCCGGGAGTGCGAGTAGTATACGACTTCAGAGGGTTTACTTTAAATTTCAGAAAAACAAAAATTTGCAAAATTTATGACTCAACCTAGTATTTGAGGAGGAGGAGAAGAGGGGGGGGGGTGGAGGAGCCAGAGATTGATCGCTGGTCTCTGCATGGATTGTAGGTGCAACATGTATTCCAACTGCTTCGCTGTAGTCAACAGTAAAGTACATGAACATAGAACGAGTGGTGCACCATTCTAAGGAGCTCTTCTGATTCTTCTGCCCTTCACTTTTCTGTTTTTTTTTTAAATATCCTTCAAGCTTTTCTCTTTGCTACAAGATGAGCGCAAGGCGCGACAACTTTCTCACTGACCGAGAATTCTGTTTTGAAAGTGGGAGGAAACAGGCAACAGCAAACAGCAAACATGGACCGATCCAAGTGCCAACGCCCACCTCCAAGACCGGCCGATTGGACAATTGGTCCGAATAGCAGATGGACGAGCAGGACGATCATCAAACAGTGGAAAGGAAAAGGGCGAATTCAGTGCGTACGTACATGGTGGTGCTGAGTATTTGCTCGACGGTCGCAGCATCGCACACTCGCCCTTCTCCTCGATCAACAAACACTCGTCCATATCACAGTCAAATACACTACGCCTTAGGAGGGGATCACATCGTCGACAAACAGTGGCCGACGGACGAAAAAAGCAACAGGGCTCCCATGGTGGTCTGGCCCAGTTTTCAGTGGTATGTAGCTAACGGCAGAGCGCTGAGCTAGCTAGCACTGGTGCTGCAGCCAAACCGAAAGGCTGTGAGACAGAGCGCTACCTAAGCCCAACTCCTCGAATTCTCCAACGGCGTGCCACCTGGCCAAATTCGGTTGCTAAGGGCACTTGATCAATTCTATTATATAGCGGATGCACGTTCACTCCTCGTTGTGGGATAAGAGCAATGAAACCAATGAAACCCTGTGAGTTAGCGAATTCAGAACATTCTGGAATTCTTTAAAAAAACAAGAAGTAACTACAAAAAGAGATGCACAACCGAGAATAAAAAAATGTCATACTGGAACTATAGAAAACAACTTCCGTCGAACCGAGCTAACGATCCAGAGGAGCCTTAAATAGCGGCAAACTGCAGAAGAGCTGATGCTTTTTAGAAATTCTAAGGAATCAGGTCCCAGCCCTCACCGAGAAAAAGTGATACCTGCAGTAAATCCTGGCCTTAGGTGAGATGATCTGTTTTGAGCCTCCTCTAGTAGCACAGCTTCTCATTGCCAGTACGCAAAGCAAGTCCAGAGGAGCGTTGCATTTACGCAGGATTTTATGGAACAAGGTTAGGCCATGCTTTTGCCTTCTATGAGCTAAGTCTCGAGAAAAAACATGGAATGCATGTGACGACGCTATATTGTCATGTGCAAAACCAAGAGCTCGAGTTATGAGCGTCCTTGTAAAACTATTCTGAACGTTTTCGAGCTTAGATGCAACTTTCTTCTTGAACGTATTGAAGATCCGCGCTCCGTGTTCAAGTGTTTCATTTTATATTCTCTCAAATATGTTATCGTATTCCTAGTTGTCAAAGCTCTGAATAGGTTGCAGACAATCCTAGCCGCTGCCGTAGCATGTCTTCCACAATATAGATCGGAACTAAGACCCTTTTTCATAAAGAAGCTGTAATTACGTTCGTTTTTTCGTTTATTTGTTCCCTTTCCTCGACCAGAATGCCATCTATGGATTACAAGACAATCCAAAGCGGACCTCAAAGGGCACTGAACTTTCCCCTCTCTCTGCTTGTAAATAGAAGAAAAGTTGCAGATTTCATTATGTTGTATTGAGTTCTCGCCCGTAAATTATCTATCAATCCAACAGATTTCTTTGAGGGAGTACTGACAAGACCCATGAGAGGAAAGCCCAAACTCCGCGTCCCGGTTGCTAAATCGAGGATAAGGTGTGACTTCCTAACCTACAGGTTTTTGAAGGGGTTCAACTTACTACTTGGAAAGTATGAAGACCGGATGCGGCTCTCAGCGCATGCTTGTAAGTTGTTTATAGCGAGTTAGAGAAAAGGAGATATGATTTAGCATTGTTGTTTCTGTACGAGTCGTTCATGACTAAGCGTTACAGTACTGTGTTGTAACGCTGTTGTATGCTAGACTGTTGTCTATGCCTTAAATCAATCAATCAATCAATCTAGGGTGTATTTGAAAAATGGATTATTGCAATCTAAACAAATAATTTTGGTATTTTCTCTAGAAAGCGGAAGTTTCCAATGAGTAGCCCATTGATCGAACATACTAAGTGCATTTTGCAGAGCAACGCGATCACCCGCGGAACAGACAGTGTAGAAAATTCCAAGATCGTAGACGAAAGAACATCATTTAACACTTTACTTATAATTATATTTACTAGGCAAGTCATACGTATAGATATTGAACAACAAATTGGTAACACGCTGCCCTGAGGTACACCATTAGATGCATGCCTGCAGACGCAGGAATGGACATGTACTCTAAAGGTAGGACCACAGAGAAAGTATTGCAGCCATGCCACTATCTCTCGATGGGTACCAATTATCTTCAGGTTACGTAGTAGTCTGGTATGCAAAACTCTATCGAAAGCATTTGAAAAAAGCATTTGTTGGTCTGCTGTGCTGTCGTCTACCTTGGTGCTGTCTGCGATTTTTCTATCGCACTAGCTTTCGCTTGCCATTCGCTGTTCTCTTGCGTCACGGACCTTGTGAGGAACCTGGTGGCGGGTTTCGAAGTTTACCATATACTGCCCAAGCCACCTCATAAGGTAATTCTGCTGTTCCTGCCGTTTTTTTTTCTGCGTGCAGTCGAGCGTTCGTCATTAATTGATCGGTTCTATTAGGGGGGGGGGCAAAAGTAATGAGACAAATTGAAAAAAAAATCTTCATCTCTTTATAATTCAATTAGAACTTAATGATGCTGAGGAATGTATTTGCCGTTAAGGGCAATGACCTTGCTACCATCGCTCAGCCAACTTCCTGATCCCATCCTTTCAGAACTGCTTGGGCCTAGTGTTGATCAACTGCTCGATATGGTTGTCAAGCACTGCTTGGGTTCTTGTGTCCCTTCCGACCAGGAAGTCCTGTAGGCTCAAGAAGTAGTGGTATTCGCATAGAGAGGTGTCCGGCGAATACGGTGGGTGAAGCATGTGAACGTAGACCAGCTGGCTAAGCTTATCCGTGGTTACTTGTTCCCGATGGGGTACGGCGTTAGCGAAGAGGAGAACCTTCTTGAAGCGCTGCGAATGAATAAGAGCGAGTCGCTCTTCTATTTCGTTCACTATGGCCTTGGAGTTCATCGTAGGGCTCTTGGGAAGCAGCTTCCGGTAAACCGATCCATGGGCGCAGATCCAAAAGCTCCAAAGGTGCTTCTCGCCGTGAGCATCTCGCCAAACGAAGGTCGGTAACAGGTCACCAGGCCTCATCCAGACTCGCTGCTTGGCAGGCTTGGCAGGGTTAAGGTAGAAGACGTACTTCTCATCTTGCGTGAATATTGAGCCCAGGCTGCTCGGGGTTGGGAATTGGGCGAGATTTGCGCGACACAGGTCGACTCGTCAGACCGGGGTTTTTGGCATGAGACAGACTGGGTTTTGGCATGCTTCTGGAAAGGGCGGAAGTGGTAACTTCTCAGGTGGCCTTCAGTAAGTAGCATACATACATACAAATACGATAAGAACGAAACCAGACTCCAGCCACGAGATATATGGACACGGCATGGGGTGTCTCATTATTTTTGCCCCCCCCCCCCTAATATTTCGTGATCAACCATCGTCATGTCGCCGTCGAAGGCTTCAGTCCAGAAAGTGGTCAAAGCTGTGGCAGTCGATGGTGATGGAACCGACCCAGGACATGGTACAGATGACGTCGCGGCTGCACCTCAGCAGTGACAAGCAGATAAGAGAACGCCTGGATTCATTAAAGTGCTTATGAATCATGTGCTTTCCTACCAAATGGGCTAAGTGCTGTTTTGACTCAAAATCAAGAGCTGCAGCAGCACGTGGCTGCTCTTCGCAAGGAAAATTCTGCTTTGAAAGCTGCACTTACGCTCCATCGTCGTTTCTGGAGTCGCTGAATCCACTGAAGCTAAGTCTACCGAAAGAGCCATTCACGACTCCAACTTATAAAATGTATAGGATATTTTAAATCATCTAGAGGTGGAATGTGGCTTTGGAAGCCTCAAGAAGGCAGACCTCGCCTCATAAAGGTAGTCCTTCCGAACACATATTATCAGTCCTTGGTTCTTAGGAGGGCTTCCAGGTTACGTCCATTCTCTTGTAGAGGCGTTTACATACTCCCCTCCCTAACTAATCAGGAGAGGGAAAGGAACCGAGAGGCTAGCTTAGCCCGTCGTAATTTTCATGATGTGGCTTACCTGAACAGTCAATGTAGTCAGCTGAATAGGTCTGCGGTAAACTGAAAAGCTTTTTTCGGATACCTGCCGTTGACCTAATTTGTCTTTACTGTAATATTTGATCTATACAGAAAAACATACACCCTCTTAAATTTACGGTTAGGAACTTAAACTGTGACATTGGGATTATTACAGAATCGTGGCTATGCGACGCCATCGATCTAGTACCAATCCTTGGAAATCTAGGTGACGATTTTACCTATATAAGATGTGATAGAGTTCACAAGAGAGGAGGTGGTGTACTCATTCTTGTCAAGTCAGTCTTCTCTTTGAAACAATCTGAAGTGAATCGGTTCCTGATGGTTTTGAAATATTATGTTTTAACTTGCAGACAGCTCAGGCTCCCACAAGGCTAGTTGCTGTTTACAGGACACCAAGCGCTTCACTTAACAACACTATTCAACTCTTCAAGGTTATCAGTGATATGTGCTCCTGCAGGGCGCAGTGTATAATCCTAGGTGACTTCAACCTGCCAACATAGACTGGTCTAATCAGATTTCCTTAACCGGCGCCATGAAGTCTAAGTGTTTTGTAGAAATGTGCAAATCATGCAATCTTCATCAAAACATCCATGCACCGACCAGGTATGGTAATGTGCTTGATCTAGTGCTTACCAGCCATCCTCACCTGGTGAGAAACGTTGCCGTTGGACCACCAGTAGGTTCTAGTGATCATTCTAGCTTCACATTCCACCTTGAATGTTTTGTAAAGAATGCTGAATTTCGCCTAATAAGAGCGTTTAGTAAAGCTAATTATGACCTCATTTGTGAATTTTTGTTGACTCTCGAGTGGAGGTCACTCCAGAGATATTCAAATTCATATATTAGAGATATTCAAACGTAAATGACAAATATGAGTTCTTTATATCCACTCTTCATGACTGCATTGAATAATACAAAAAGTTCATTTAGCAAGCTTCCCCCCAATTTGATAAGGCTTTTTGAACGTAGGCAAAAAATCTTTCAACTTTCAACTTTCAACTTTATTACATGCACATAGCGCATGTGAGGTAATAAAAGAACCGAGAAGTACCGGTGATCCTATACGTAACAGCAAACAAAACGGAATACAAAACAACACAATTGAAGAGAACGTGCCTACAAAAAAAGAAAAGAAACAGAGAGCATTGCTACAACACTAACTCAGGAACTACTACGGAATCACTTCAAGTGTTTATCGAGAACTTTTTTAAAACTATTGAGATTGTCAGGAAAATGAATTCTTTTGTTCAACCTAGCGTACTCCAGGCCTGCACGAACTGTGAAGAAGTTGCGACGTTGAGACGTTTTTGACGTTTTTACGTGAAGTTTGTAAGACCCACCTCTAGTATTAGATGACGCCAGATCAAAGAATTCCGGACGCTTCAGCCCAATGTTCCCATGCAAAATCTTGTGGACAATTATATAATCATTTTTTACCCTCCTTCTCAGTAAAGGTTCTAGGTTGAGAATCTTGTTTCTGATGGCACCACGTGGAATGCTCTTGTATGTGAAACCTAGAGCTCTAATTAAGAGCTTCCTTGTAAAGTTATTTTGAACTTGTTCTAACCTTTGTATTATATTCTTTTTGTGTGGATAAAAT
The DNA here is from genome assembly GCA_947359475.1 of Heligmosomoides polygyrus bakeri. NCBI lineage: Eukaryota > Metazoa > Nematoda > Chromadorea > Rhabditida > Heligmosomidae > Heligmosomoides > Heligmosomoides polygyrus. The sequence continues at coordinate 70,787,326 of OX375867.1, forward strand.
ATGCAAGTTCCATACTCGACAATAGGCCTAACGTACATTTTATAAACATTTAACAATACGCAAGGATCTCTGCTGCGCAACGCCTTAAAGAGTAGGAAACTCTTTGCTCAGCTTTTGAGGCAATACTTTCACAATGCATATCAAAAGAAAGCCTATGATTTATTAGAAATCCGAGGTCCTTCAACTCAGCAGCTTTCATCAGAATATGGTTTCCTTACATGTAATCCGCTTCAGAGTTGTTGGAACCCAAGTGAAGTACTTTAGTCTTTTCAAGTGAGATTGGTAAACCCCATTGTTGAGACCAAGAATATACATTATCAACCGCTTGTTGAATCGCCATTACATCTAAATTACAATCGACTGTTTTGTATACTTTTACGTCATCAGCAAACATTTTACAAACGACATCACTACCAACCTTTGCGGGCAAATCGAAAGTGTAAATATTAAAGAGAATGGGGGATAAAACACCCCTGAATATAGGTTTAATGTTACCGCTGAATATAGGTTTAATGTTAGAAAGAGAATCCTTGACTCGTACTTGGAACGTGCGACCGCTCAAAAAAGCCTTTATCCAAGCTACAATTCTAGGGTGAATTCCAACTATGTCAAGTTTTTTGATAAGCAAATTATGAGAAACCTTATCGAAGGCTTTTGTGAAATCGAAGTAGACCGCATCCACTGAGTATTTATTGTCTAGAGCTGAAGTCCAATCATTCAAAGTTTCAAGCATCTGACTAACGGTGGATTTTCCTTTTCTAAATCCATGTTGACATTCAGGAATAATGTGAAATTTATCCAGATGCCTCACAATTCTCTTCTTTAAAATCTTTTCGAAAAGTCGGCAAAAAATAGAAGTAATACTAATTGCTCTATAGTTACTAGCCACATTAAAAGGCGCCTTTTTAGGCAAGGGAGTTACAAGTGAATGTTTCCATTTCAACGGAACTTCGGCAAGGAAAAAACTCTTATTAAAAATAAACTCTAGGGAAGTGGCCAGATGTGAAGCAATTTTCTTTACAAAACTAAAAGGAACATCGTCTGGTGTCACCGAGAAGCTGGACGGCCATTTGAGCAGGAGATTAAGTATCTCGTCTCTATGAAACCAAGCTGAATCTTGCATGACATCGAAACTGCGAACGTTTTCCCCGCAAGGAATTGGGAGATCCTGTTTTGCATATATCCTTCCAAATTCATTTGCAAGAACTTCAGCCTTTCGTAATCCGTTATTGCTAACGATCCGTCGTCTTTCTTAAGCGCATCGATCTTAGCTCTTGCTCTGATTCTGCAATTAATGTACTTATAAAGAAGAGATTTCCTATGTGCGCTAACTAACTTCTTCTCTACTGAACAGTTATATTTGGTTAAGCTCTTTTCGAATTTCTCCACCAATTTCCTGTAAGCGCACCAATCATCAGCACGATTTGAGCGCACGGCTATTTTGTATGCCTGCGACTTTTTAGCGAATGCCGAGTGTAAGTGAACAGGTAAGTTTTTCATAATGGTGGGAACTTTCTTCCACGGAACAAAAAGTTCAATACTGTGCCTCAAGACAAAGATGAACAGCTCGTACATTTCATTCACACTCACACAACTCTGAAAGGAACCTAGCCAATCAATACTGTCTAAGTAGTCTCCGACTAGAGAGTAGTTAACGTTTCTGAAGTCTTTTTTGAGGACAAAGGGGCTAATCTTCATGTAAGTCTTTAGGCAGAACGTAATACCAACATGATCACTAGTTCCCAGAGGATCCCCTACCTTTACATTTTTTATAGCTCCATTTTCATTACAAAGCACTAAATCAAGAATACTTTTTCCTCTTGTGTGATTGTGAACAAAATTACGGTAATAATGATTTGCAAGCATATCCAGAAACTGCTTAGACTGAGCACAGTAAGGTAGAGGAGTACCAGACCACTTTATTCCGGGGGTTAAAATCCCCCATCAACACACAAGGGTGTCTACACGTGGTGATATCACTTATGCACTTGAACAATTGATCACTTTTCTCAGCGCTACATCGTGGCGATCTGTAGACTACTATCAAGCGATAGGAAGAAGGTTTTGCTATAATATCGCAGCAGGCGATTTCGTAACCTTCTGTAACGGTTTCACAATAAACCAGCGAGGGATTTAAGACTGATTTGACTAAGATAGCGACACCACCACCTTTTTTTCTGGATCTGTCGCATCTAAATACCTCGTATGTCGAACGAACTTCACCCAATAATACTTCGGAAGAAGTTTTAGAGTTTAACCACGTTTCAACAATCGCAACCACATCACAGTCATTCCTGGACAAAAAATAAACCAATGATTGGACGTTTTTCTGAAGAGACCGAATGTTCGTAGAAAGACAAGAAATGACCTTATTCCTAGTTATCGAGCACCAAAGAGTCCCTAGTTGTTTCCCGAGTTGGTGTTAACATTTGTTGCAGAAACAATCGGGCTAGCATTGTTGGCAGAAGGAACATGAGTGCTGGTCACAACATTAGAAGGGGTAGCACTTGAAACTTGCATACCATTTGAAGAAGAAGACAACTTCTGAGAACGAAGGGTCCTGAGGCGAGCTAGTTCAGTCTTTGGAAGCGATGGGCGAATGTAAACGCCTCTCACCGGAAACTGCTTAAGTCTAGGTGCTCTTGACAAAACCTCATTCCTAAAAAAGTATTGGGTAGGACAACTTTGAGAAGACGTCGAGAACCAACATGCTTAGGTCTTCCCATTCTGTAAAAGGTAACAGGAGCACATTCAATCGATAGAAATGAAAGAATATGTTTGATGCAGTTAAAATCGTATGCAATGCGATTTGAAACAACTAGATCATTGCACTCGTCAACACCGGCTATTACAATCGATCTTAATCTTTCCTTTTCTTCACAGCAATGGAATTCTTCCTGAACAGCATTTCTTTCAACAATGTGGGGAGAGGAAGGGCGACTATCGTTGACACGGCTATTCTTCAAAATACGGATTTCATCGAGCAACCGATTCTTTTCGGCAATTTCTGCCTTAAGTTGAATCTCCAACTCACGATTGCGCTCGACCAGCACATCCAGTTTAGTTAATTTATCCAACACGTGCCCCAGAACTGCTTTGAGATGGTGCGGTAGCTGATCGTCGTTGACCAAGAGGTTGACAGCCGATTGAAGAGTATGATCTGCGTCATCCTCAGGAGTCGCGGTCCTGTTCCTCTTAGCACGCACGTGTTGTCCCACGGCACTGGAGAGGGGAGTATCCATGTTTCACTCGAAAAAAATCGTGATGTAGTGATCGACCGAGGAAAAATAGCCTGACCTGATAGGGTGGCGTGAGAGATCAACTAATCAATTATCAAATAACCCCCGCCACAAGGGTGCCGGCAGACGAACGATACGTATTGATCCTTCCGATGAATGTAGTAGCAGATCCTGAGACTCCACGTCCCAGCCGACTGGTCACAATGGGTTGAACAGAGAATCGACCACGGGAAGAATATCACAGTACAGCTGAGTAGTAGTCGCAAAAATAGCGGCAGATGACTTAATAGGAAGAGTCGCAGAGAACGCCGCCGCACGCGAGCAGGCACTCGACGTGAATGAATCTGGCTGGATTATCAGAATTATCCTTGTTTGAAAAATTTTGATTGCTTTAAGGCTGTGAATAAAAGATTCGACTGCCTGTTGGATCCCTACAACAAATAAGTTGAGAGGAAAATCCTTGAAGGTCCTAATAAATCGTCACTTCATAGGTTATTACACTCCATCCTTAAGAGACCTGAGAAAATTCCTGCTTTGAGGGATGAGGCTGGCAGTTTTGCTCTAACCGACTTGTCTAGGGCTTCGTTGTTGGCCCAATATTTTCAGAAATCGTTTTCGGAAAATACTAGCGATTATAATTCATGCAATATTACTAACTCTTCTTTCCGCATGGAACCCACAGTTTGGTTTTATAAAGAAGAAATTTATAATAAATTATGTACCTTACCAGCCAGGTATACTGTTACTTCAGATCAAGTACCACCGTACTTTGTCCGGAAGGTTGCTGTCGCAATTTCTTACACTCTCAAACATATATTTAGCACCAGTTATATGTCAGGTGAAGTGCCATCACATTGGAAACATGCATTTGTTACACCGATTCCTAAGAAAACCCCCATAACCTTGTGTCTAATTACCGTCCTATTACTATTACCTCAGTTTTCTCCAGATTGTTTGAAAGAAAAGCGAAATCTTCTCTTGTGTCTTTTCTTGAGTCAAACGAGCTAATCCCCAATGATCAACATGGTTTTCAAACCGGCAGATCTACTGAAACGTTGATGTTATCAACGCTGAATGACTGGGCACCAGCACTTGAGCACAAAATTGATGTCGACGTGATATATTTTGATTTCATGAAAACTTTTGACAAAGTTCTTTCCAAAAGACTTTAATGGTGTGTATGTGGTCGATCGTGCTGAATCCTCTCCGAAATCCTGCTTTTTCGCATGGCTGTCCTTCGTCCAGCGTCCTACTGATCCTATTCAGGATCACTCGAGTGAACAGCTTGTAGACTACAGACAGCAGGCAGATCGGGCGATAGTTGCCAATGTCGTGCACGTCCCCTTCTTGTACAGCAAGACGGTCTTGCTGGTCTTCCACTGAGATGGAACCTTGCACTCCGACAGGTAGCGCGTGAACAGCCGCGCGAAGGTGTTGATGAGCGTTGGGGGGAGATTCTTCAGGTGTTCGAGTCTGATCCTGTCGGGACCGGGTGCTGTACGCTTCTTCACCGACGAGATGGCGTGTCGGATTTCGGAAGGGAGAACAGAGGGGACGACGTATCCGTCCTGCGAAGATGGCGTGGAGGAAGGTGGACGTGGCTATCGAAGAGATCGGAGTAGAAGTCGTGGATGACCTTCTTCATGGTCCTTCTGGAAGAGGTGACGGTTCTGCCAGGACGTCGGAGAGCGGTCACCTTGGTCTTGAAGTTGGCGAAGTTCATTGCGAGCATTGCGGAAACCTGCCTCTGCAGCTTCAGCCAACACTTTCGCCCTTCTCTCCTTAAGATCCTCCTTTATCGCCGCTCTCCATAGCTTTGCAAGCTCGGACGGCAGCTGGTAGTTGCCTGACGCTCGTGCTACCCCACTCTGGCGTATGAGCTCGAGAGTTTCCAGAAACGGACGTCTCTTGGTGGTCTTCAAGGTCTCGGCTCCCTTAGCAGTATCGCGGGGATGGTGCACGAAGTGGTCGTATTCCTCGTCGATGTTGTCCATGACGGTATCTTCCCAAAGGCCGGCAAGAGAGGTGTAGAGGTCCCAGCTGATGGTCGTTCTGGGATTCCTCTTCTTGAACTTCGCGGCCCTCTATCCTTAACGCGAAAAGTGGAACCTCGCGCGAAGGAAGTGGTGGTCTGATCCCGTGTAGAACTTGGGGGGGGGGGCAGCGAAGACGTCGGTCAGGCAATACCTGCGATTGAAGATGATGTGGTCGATCTCGTTGGGGAACTGGCCACTGGGGGATTCCCAGGTCCATTGTAGGGAGGGAGGCTTCTGGAACTGTGAGTTTTCATGGATGGTCTTGGTCGACGTGATAAACTCAGACAGCCTTTCACCTTGCTCGTTCCACTCCAAACCGTAGGCTTCGTTGTGAAGTTCTTCCGGCAATCTTCGTGGCCCGATCTTGGCGTTGAAGTCGCCGACGATCACCTTGTAGGAGATGCGCTTCTCCATATAGAATTTCTTCAGCTCCACGTAGAAGGCTTCGAGCTGTTCGTCGTCGTAGTCGGATGTTGGGGCATACACGACGAACACAGTCAAAGCTGGTGCGGAGCCACATCGCTTCAGTCGGAGACGTCCGATTCGGGTTGTCAGAGACTCGTACGATTCGATGTTCATGGCCAAGTGCGTGTTGACGAGGACACCAACACCGCCTGCTCCCCTGTTGTCGCATGTTTCGAGGAACAGTTCTTCTCCGGAGTCGTAGGCGGCGTGTAGGGGGTGGTGTCTTCTCGTCTCGGTCAGTCCGATGACGCCGTACTTGATCTTCCTGGCTTGCATCATCAGGTCCTCGACGGATGCTTCCGATGCAAGCGTGCAGGCGTTGTAAGTACAGATCGTCATCCTAGTCCTCAATTTGCGCAGCCTCTTTAGGTCCTCAGATTTTAGCAGCCTTTCCGTACTCGTCCTTCCCATCGCTGCAAAATAGGGGCTCTTTCGGGGTCAGGGGAATGAGGCTCTTTAGTGCTGCTGTGTTTGACTCCAGTACACATGGTAGCTAGTCAGGTTCTATCTTGCGGGCGGAGAACTCCGGCAGCCAGCCAGACTGCCCGAAGGGACGGGGCGAGACTTATGGCGGAATCGAATCGCCTTACATGTACTCCCAGTCTACTGAGTGCAAGCTTTTGGCCGAGCCGACGCAGTTACAATCCGCACAGGCGCGAACACATCCACGCACACTGTGCATGAACATGCCGCTCACACGCACAAGGAACGCGTCGACTCGACACAGCAGGAGCAAGGAGCCCATCCCCTACATCTCATCTGCTTCTCTGGGCAGTACACGGTCGCATTTGGTTCGCGTTTCGTTCCCCTATCCACCACCCGGGGACGCACCACGTGGCCCTGCGACAAGCGGCCCGAAATCCCTCTTAACAAAAGAGCCCGAAAGCTCTCTATCGAGGAAGATTCGTGGATCGACTGCATACGCACCATTTATTTATTTATTTATTTATTTCTCTACGATGCATAAGGCGTACGTAATATAGAATGTAGTACAATACAAATCACCAATACAGGAAGAGTAACTGTTAAATCTAGAAATGTAAAAGCTTGTTTTTAGCCATGTGCTTGGACAGCCTGTAATGTGCCGAAGATCGAGGGACACAGGAGTTTAGCGAGATAAAGCTGGAACCAGCTCTGTACGTGAAACTACATGCTCTGGTATTAGTTTTGGGTACACCGTAAGGTATTTTTTCTGAGCTGCCCCTAGTTCTATATATTATTATTCGACAGAATTTTGAAGCAACTACATCAACTAGGCCAGTCAAGAGTTTGGAAACCACACAGAATCAGTAAGTTTACGACGGGAGACTAAGGAATGCAACCTATATTCGCTATTTCTAGCCACAGGACGAGGAGCTCTTACAGATCTACTACATGCTATCCTAAAAATAATTTGCGACTGAAATTGTCTTGCATTTTCTCAAGAAGAGTGACGTCTTTTGATTTCGAAGGAGAAAAGACTGGTGAACCTTACTCCACAATAGGGCGGATTTATGAGTTGTAAGCCCTAAGAAGCATTTCTTGATATACTATAGAGGGAGCTTTGAATATAAGTTGAATATAAGGAATGTTCGAGTAGATGCTTTACTGTAAATCATTTTGTAGTGCTCGAAGAAGTCAAGCTTACTGTCGTAGTGAAATCCTAAATCTTTAACGTGAGAAACGGCTGTTAATGAGTGATTTTTGATGCTATAGTTGGCGTCATAATCAGATTTACCCATCTTCATAAATACCGTTTTCTCTGGTGCCAGAGGGAGCCTCCGTGTTTCTGACTATATCTGTATAACATAAAGGGCAGACTGAATAGACTCTATGTCACTTAGGCCTATGATACTTCTATACATCTTTACATCATCTGCCAACTGCTTACAACTAACACCACATCCTTCTAAAATTACAGGTAGATCAGACGTATAAATAGCAAAAAGAATTGGGGAGAGCATCCCACCCTGGGGCCCCCCACTTGTAACAGGTTTAGTTGTGGAAAAGCTGTGAGCGACTTTAACCTGGAAACTCCTCCCTATCAGATCGTCTTTTATCCAGCTGACTACTATAGGATGAAACTCCAAAATTTCAATTTTGTGCAGTAGCTTACTGTGGTCAACCCTATCGAAAGCCTCCGAAAAAGTGAAGTCTCGAAGTGAATTACATCGCAACATCCTTTCTTATCCAAGTATTCAGTCCAGTCATTTATACATTCCAGTAGATTAGATACTGCAGATTTATGCAGCACAAACCCATGCTGATTACTTACTTACTTTGATACTTTGATGGTCCTTTTGTCGGCTGGAGGTCTTCTCAGCGGGGACCACAACTCTTCCAGACCGTTCGATCTCTGACTGCTTGCACCCAGTGAGGCAGACTCCGCTCTCTGAAAGATCTTGAGAATGAGTCTGCCCATCGCGTTGGCGGTCGTCCCAGTGGTCTCTTATGGTCGCTCGGGAGCCATTCTGTGACACGGAGACTCCATCTATCGTCCTTTCGTCGAAGCAGGTGTCCGGCCCAGCGATAGTTGGTCTTCTTCATGTATTGCAGCGGGTCTGCTAATTGCGACTTCTCCCGTAGCTCCGAGTTTCGTAGGGCTTCTTGCCATTGCTGACGAAGGCTTGTCCTCAGAAGACATCTCTCCAGTACACAATGCGTAGTTTGCATTGCTCTGGCGATTGTCTTGTTGTCGGGCCAGGTTTCCGTCGCGTAACACATCGCAGGCAGTACAGAGGCGTTGAATATCGAGGCCCTGAGGCCGGGATCCTTGACCTGATCGGTGACTTCGCGAATCGAACTGAAGGCTGCCCATGCTGCGCGTCTCCTGCGGGCGATTTCAGGAGCGAGTTCGTTATCCATGTTCAGCTCTCTTCCCAGATAGACGTAGGAGTCGACCTGTTGCAGAGCGACTCCATTTAACCTTACGAGTCCCGTGTCACACCACTGGTTGACCATAAATTGTGTTTTGGACATATTCTTGTCCAATCCAATCTTCATACCTGCCACATTGAGCTCGTTCAGCATTTCCTCGACTTCTGCCGTGCTGGTAGAGATCAGAACAATATCGTCGGCGAAGCGAAGGTTGCTGATCCATTTACCGTCGACAAGGCAGCCTTTATCGTCCCAGTTCAAGTCCTTCATGGTATCCTGGGCCGCTGTGAATAGCTTGGGAGAAATCGTGTTTAACTGCCGTACTCCTTTCCCGATAGGAATTTTAAGCTTTCGATGGAACAGCTGGATGGTAGTCTATGTGTTCGAGAAGCATTCGTCGAGAAGTCGGATGTAGGGCGATGGTATACCAGCGTGCACAAGTGCGTTCAAAACGGCGTTGATTTCCACAGAGTCGAACGCTTTCCGATAATCCACGAAGACAAGGACAAGTGGGAGGTGGTATTCGCGGCTTCTCTCGATGAGCTGTGAGACAGTCTGAATATAGTCCATACAGGAGAAATCCTTCGATATCCTGCTTGCTCCACTGGCTGATACTCATCCAAGCAACGCTCCATACGATTGGGCTTGGTAGGATTCCGGACTCATGGAAGGAGTCAAAAACAGTTATAATCTTCAAAAAAAGGTCAGCAGGAGGATATCAACAACTATCAACCCATCAGTCTTCTCGCGGTTGTGTACAAGATCATTACCAAGCTGCTGATTACCAGAAATGATTTTATTAATCTCTAAATGGGACATTATAAATTTTTTGAGAATTTTTCAAAAATTCTGCAGAAGATAGGAGCCCTATAGTTATCAACAGAAATAGCTGGTTCTTTTTTGAGTAGCTTTTTGTGTTACAAAAGTATGTTTTCACCTTAATGAAACTTCCAACCAAATTAAAGATTGGTTATACAAATATGCTAATGGTTCGGCAATGACGTGAGCTATCTTTCGTACAAAAGCGGCGGAAATATGATCTGGAGTTATAGAATACGAGTATGGCCAATCATTGAGAAGTTTATATACTATTACATCATCACACCACGGAAACAGAGACATAGGTATATTTACTGCAGCATTGAAGGCAGAATTGTTGCCATCACTTTGAATGAACACCTCGGCAAACTTATCTGTAAGTACGTTGACTTTGTCCACATCAGAAAATGCCCTAGACTCTCGTTTTCAGAGACTAAGAATACAACATGTTGTTTTCATTCTTTTGTTTAGAAGTCTGGTGAAACCTTCCTTATGATTAGAATAGATTTTCCTTTTTTTATATTTTTGTTGTACTTCTTCAGATGTAACTTAATTCTAAGAGAAACACTACAAAACTTTCACGAATCTCCGGTCAAATGAGTAACACAAGCTAACATAAACAAACAGCTTCTATGTTCAACCATAATCTGGAGATATTCCGGTAGGAAGGACTTAGAAGTTGGCACCTTTTTCCATGGCACAAACATATCGATAGAATGATGTATAGCAAGAAACATTTCATATTTATCATTTACCGAAGCGGCCGTTTGAAAAGAAAATCTCCATTTAATACTATACAAATATTCATTCAACCTACTGTAATTACATCCAGAAAAACGCCTAAAGTACGTGAACCTCAGTTCCTGGAAAATGCAAGACAATTCGAATGCCACACTGTTATGATCACTGAATCCCAAAGGAGGCTCAAGCCTAACACTGCCAATTAACGTATCATCGTTTGACAATATAAGGTCCAGCGTATTATTACCTCTTTTAGGAAATCTAATATATTGCTTTATGCAATGTGTAAATAGCAAACCGGTGAACACAGAAGAGGAAGAAGAGGTTGGCTTATCTAGGTCATTCCAATCGATATCCGCATAGTTAAAATCACCTGTAATGATGGAAGAGCGCTCACATGAAACGATGTCACTTAGAGTATTTACGAGCGACTCGTTTGAAGCAGCTGAACAAGATGAAGCTCTATAAACTGCAATAAACCGTACTTCGTAACAATCGAAAAGAATATCTACCGCTAGCATTTCATAAGAACCAAGAACAGACTCAGAGTAAACCTCAGTGTAATCAAAACTGTCCCTTATAAATATAATTACTCCACCTCCCTGTTTCCTGACTCGGTCGCAGCGCAACACATGGTAGCCACTGCATAGGCAGCACAATAAACTAGACAGCACATGAGAAGAACTATGCCAAGTTTCACAGAAAATATACAAATCATAGCAATAGCCCAGCACATAATCAACATGGCTCGCATTTTTGACCACGAATTAACTTTAAACCACGAATCATTTCGAAGACCATCGAAGTGTCGCGAGAGTACATGCTGCCGCTGTGCCTCACGTTCATCGACCTGAAAAAGGCATTTGAATTCGTAGAAACTGAAGCGGTCGTCGAAGCCCTGCTCACTCAGGGCGTTCCTGTTCTGTACATCAGAGTCCTTCGAGAGCTGTACAATGGATTCACGACAAAGGTTTCGCCATTCTACAACAAAGTCGTTGCCAATTGAAGAGAGAGGTTTGATGAGAGGGCACTATATCCCCGGTTCTTTTCAGCGCCACCCTCGAAAACGTCATTTGCAAACTAGAATGGGAAAACACGGAGTGAAGGACGGGGGACGGCACCAACACTATCTAACACTGAACGCTAGCCAAGCGAAGCAGATGCTTGCTGGCTTCGACCGTGTATGCGGGAACGTTGGACTGCAGCTGAATCTTACGAAAACGATGTTCATGAGGAACGCACGAGTTTCTGATGCCTCATCTTAGCTCAACGGAACGAGCATCTTGAATGTTCCAGATACGTGTATCTGGGTCGCGAAGTGGCCAACCAACTAGCGCCGGAGCTGGGCGAAAGGACACGAGCGGCTTGAGGAGCTGTCAAGAGTGTCGAAAGAGTCGTGGAGATGACGAACGGTGGGCTGCGTACCGTATCTTTTCGACTTCATTGTTCTTCCTGCCCTAACATACGCATCAGAGACCTGGGCTCTACGAAAACAGGATGAACAAGCGATCAGTGTCGCTCAGCGTGGAATCGAGAGGACAATGCTCGGAGAGACACGACTCACGCAAGTGATGGAAGGCCTCCGGAGTTCCGTGTTTCGCCGACGTTCGAAGAGACGCTGTCGCATGGGCCAAGTCGTCGAAAATAAGGTGAGCCGGCCACGTAATGCGCTTCGCAGACACCGACTGGATGCCGCGAGATGTCAAGAGAACACCAGTATGCCCAACAACGCGATGATCGGACTTCTTTGTCAAAGCCCTGAACAAACAATTTGACGCTCTTTGTGTCCCTCGAGCGAAAAGATCTATTGGTGCACACTGGCACACGGCATGGACGTATGGAGACGCTACTGGTGCCCGCTTGAACAACTCAATGATCAATGGGACGACAAATGATATACGTGATAAATGAGAAATTTCGTGTATCACTACTGTATCACTACAGCAGCGAAATCAAAAATAACTAATACTTTTCTGTCTCTTACTAATTTGTGACACCAAAAACTTAGCAATCTTCAGAGTTAGAAAAGCAGCTTCGACAAGGGCTCTGCAGAAAGCGATATTGGGGATGACGGCCAACAATATTCAAATTTTAAAATAGAGGTGGAGAATAACCCTACCCACAGCAATTCTAGGACAAGTGGTTAGTTGGTACATAATTTAATGCCCCTCAGAATACTACTTTATTTTAATTTAAAATTTTTAGTGATCGTAGATGGCCCAAACTACTGTTAATATCGAAAAGAACACGAAGCCAAATTATGAAAGTCGAAGAATGTCCTGTGATATACTCCTATACTCCTTGCCAGCACCACTTACACAACCAGTCAAGCAAGAAAGCAGTACAGTTTATGAGTGTATGGCGCAATTACTGCACGAGCACATCCAAAAACCCGACATGCTTGCCATTTAAGATACTCTAAAAACACTATTTTTGAATGAAGCTCACTATTCGATGATACATGTTAGATTCTTTTCATTGGATTTCTGTGATAAAATTTTGCTGGCAGTTCTATTTTTTGTTTTCTGGTCATTTTCCCAGAAAACAGAAAACATAAATTTTCGCCCATCCCTCTTCCTGATGTTCATTCATCACATTCAACGATTTCACAGAATTGTAAGTGGCGATGAAAAAGTGTTGTCGTGTTTGTACGATCAACCAGGGTTCCAGCACCTTAGCCGCACTAGACCCTGGTTGTAAACAAAGAGAAGAAGCTGCCAAAAGTGCTCATCCTTGTCGACCTGGCGCTGCTCCATTTTGATGGCCTGAAAATTAGCAAAAATTTAAATGGCCGAAAAACAAATTATATATTCTGGTAGAAAAAGACATGCGCATTCGAGTGTCATATAAAACTGAGCAACGCAGACTGAACAAGGAGAAGAAGTTGTTGGTGAAGACAATTTTTCTCTTTTTGGCATTTTGTTGATATTCTACAGAAATCAGCATGAGGCAGTAAACGCGACACAAATTCTTATAGAGCAGGGTATCCTCTTCCGAACAACATATAACACTAAGCAAAAATTCCTACCACAGAGCAGGAGTTGATGGCCTAAAAATCAATAAAGAACAAGTGAGCAAATAGGAACAACACGTATTCTTGTACGACATAACATTGTCTTACAATTGTTATAAAAAAACTGCGCAAAAAATTCCAAACCTAAGCGGAGAGAACAGGTGCGTAAATGGCTACATTTAACTTTTTCACTTATCACTTTAACGACTTAAAAATTGACAAAATTCATAATAAAAAAGAAATGCAATAAATGTTCTGACAGAACAAATCATTCTCTTTCGAATGCTGCGCTGTGCAAGAGACCACCGTCGAAATCCGCAACGAATCGTTGAAAAAACGGCGGGACTTATGTGACAACCTAATAAGAGAATTTAAGCCGTATTTGAGGGCGTTTCCGACGCTGTAATGATTTTTCTGCGAGCCCGACACGGATCCGGTCGTTGAGCATTCCGTAATCTGTGCTCGAAAGCGACAGCTGGTCTAACTTGCTATACGGTTAAGTGAGCCTCCACCATCAAAGGTTGAGCTAGACAACCTTAGAAGACGAGGACCGTCAACATGATCTTTACCAAGCCTGTAGACAACCTAGAGAATGCATTCGCTGTCTATATGGTTAAATAAGCTCCTAACAAAATCAAGGTCGTGGACAGCTCTCTCGGTAGGCTTCGAGTCTATAGGCTCCATCTCTTCCTTCCTTATTGTTCTATGAAAGTCACTACATTAGCCAAGCTTCCAGGTAGAGTGTGTGGATTGTCTCTTCCTTGGGCATCAGCCAGAACAGGGCCAGGTTGTGTTCTCGTTTGGCAAAAACGTTAATTGTTCCTGCAACTCTTGATTCTTGACCAATATCAGGCAAAGCCGATTCTGTACATTAAACATATGGCTTATTAGACTCTCAAGATATGCAGGTGCCTTCTTATATGCAATCAGCTGCTCCATTGCCGCCAATACTTCCGTCCCTGAGCCGCACTCCTCACCGTCGGAGGCAGCACTCCTAGTCTTCTTCTCCGTCCTGGTTTTCGACGGCGACATCGCACACGGTGGTCACAGATTATGGAAAACGGAAGTCGATAAGCGCGGATGGACGACAACTGATTTGAGCCGCGCGTACTACAATACCGCTCACGTCCACAGTCAAAACTATGGATTGCGACGGCAAAATCCGTCGCAAACAGTCGCTCGATCAAGACTCCTTCAGTTTCGGGTACTTTGAAAACAAGTTGGCACCATTCGAATCGCCTTTTCGAGATCTACACAAGCGTATATACATCTTTGCCAAAACACCCACATTTTCGTCGTGGGTAGCCCAAAACGTGACCGCAGCGGGCTTTTGCGACTAGAGCAGTTTATTTCCCAGGACATGCGTGCTTGCGGAATACTTTAAGCATGGCGTACGTTTCCAGGGCGCTGCCATGCCAGGAGTGCTCCGAGAGTGAACCGTCCACAATGCATGCAGAATAAAACCTATCATTCGAGTGGGTGAACCATGTCCACTGCGCTTTTATCTTCTCTTACCAGGAAATGCGAAGTCTTCAAGATTATTTCGAACCGTTTGGAGAATTTTATCACAAATTTCCAGCCGCCATTCTCAGAAATTGCTGTACTCTGTTCCGGCAAGATCTTAGAGTACGCTGTAAGCAATGCGTATAGAATCGAACCTATGAATCGAATGGGGCGACCGCTCGATTCATAGGTTCGCGACGCAAACGCACGCAAACGCGCGGGCGGGTTCATTGCGCAATAACTCTATCAAGTTCGAATGTTCGAATACTTTGTAGGAAGCACAAGGTTCTTGAAGTGCTCTAAAGCACAATGCTGTAGCTCATGAATACACTAAGTTACAGCGCTTTGAAGCTGCAGGTGAGGCTTGTGTGACACATTTTTTCCGATTTCGGTGGACCAATGCGGGAAGACGCCGCAAGCTAAGGGCCTTAAAATGGGTGAGCGAGCAGAAAACTGAAGACACTTTACGATGACGTGCTCATATCTATTAGCTGTCTAAACTGCCTTAGCCCCATCTGCCATTTTAGAGCGGCGGAAGGTAGCTGTAAAGTTTCTTCGGCTCTTACTCACCAAAGTTTGCATTTTCGGCACTTTCAATGCTACCATGATGTTCAGCTCGAAGAGCTCTACCGAACGGTATCAATTTCGACCAATTTCAAAAAAATCGATTTCTGACAATTTTGCTCAAGGACGAGGCTGCTCGAGGCCGCGGCAGACGAAAGATTTGTTTATTTATTTATTATTAACACATTCATAAGGATGCGCCAACATTGATCGTAATAAAGCCGCGAAAACCTTGCTCAGGAAAACAGAAACAGAAAAACTCATAACTCAATTGCAATTAGCCAAAAAACATTAAAGGAAGGCTATCAAGAGTATTGAGGAGAAGGCCTACCATCTATGAACCTGCGCTATAAAGGGAGAAAATAACCAGGAGAAGGGTAGGACACCCAACCCATAAGTGACATGCTCACTACAGAAAATCAGATCAGCTTGCACATGGTAAGCTATAGTGTCACAATGCATCGCAATACAGAAAAATAAATGCGTAATAAGTGCTATATAGTGCCTACGAAGATGACTACCCGTAGGCCAGTTGTATGTATGAGACAGCACTTTTGCCTGACGCTTGAAACAAGCTGTAAGAAACTGGTAGATTTATTATGATAGTGATCCTGAGGCACTTGAAGATGTAGCAGTAAATAAACCATGTCATAGTATGTGCTACAGACCTCCATTACACTAGAACTACGGAGGGCGCCTGATGCGAAAATGTAGTGAAAACATGAAATCCAATAGGTGGTTAACGAACCCAACTCTGGCACATCACATCGCGCTCATTCACCGACAGCATCATCATCATCCTCTCAGCCCCTACAGACGAAATCACAAAGAGAGGGCGCCAAGATATACACAGCATATGGAGAAAGAAACTCAACTCCTTCAAGGCAAAACAAGCAATCTTTGCCTAGTTGAGAGCACACATATAGCAGTTCATCTTGAATCAAAAAGGCAGAAAATAGACACGATCATAATCATGACTATGAAGCTGCAATGATAAATAGATCTGCAGTACTAAGCCTTCGAAAGTTAAGCGTTAAAAGGCATCAGCCATCCCTGAGCAACTCAGATACATTGAGTCCATAACACTGCAGCAACCTGAATCGTAGCTCTCATCAAATACTCAGAATTATTAAAAAATGAAAACACGACAACGTTTCTCATTTTTGCCGGAAAAGCAGTGTGAACAGGAAATTTGAGTAGGCTAGTCAACATTGACCATCGAGCAGCTCAAATGGGTACACTTCTGACAGGCTGCCTAACCAACGTCGTCCGCCTGCAGGAACACAAAGACGCAGAGAACAAGAGCGCACCAAAATTCCTTTCTTGGTGTCCTTCATCACGGATGATCTTAGTGCTCAAGTACGGGATTGTATACGCAAGGTTGACTTAGAAGGTCTGGTCAGGCTAGTTAGCATATCGCCTGCTAACCTCAGCACCCAACTTGTTAGGAACGGGCTGTACGATTGCTTGTGATACCCCGTCCTCCATGGTCTGTCCGTTCGGAAAGAAAGGGGATTGCACGGCCTCAGGTGTGGTATACCTCATCATTTGCACGGAGTGCCATGAGGAATACATCGGTGAGACGGGCAAACCGCTTTGGGTGAGGGTCAAGGAACACATGAACGGGCTTCGGAGATGCCAGATTTCCACGCCGTTGAGGGAGCACAGGCAGCGTAGCCATGGTGGCGTGGCGTAGTGGTTGGGGTCGCGGTTACAATCCTTGCTCGAGAGGTCGACATCGCAGCACGCAAGACTCTCGAAGCGCTGTGGATTGCCTTCAAGAATCCCGCGATCAATAGGAGGGAAGGGCCTATTGATCGCGGGATTCTTGAAGGTAACTCAGGAGCTGACCCCTGTGAGCTTGAACCCGGGGGGCGACAGCCGAAGGGTTGCTGAGGGGTTGACCCTAGGTGGTAGTCTCATTCACCCAAACTGTCTCCATCCGAGGTGACGCACCAGTTTCGTGGCTGCTTCCATAAGGTTAGTTGGCCTGTCTCACTCCCCTTTCGTCTCCTTTTCCTATTAATTCCGGAAACTCCTGTGACTTGAAATAGTTCTTGGACGGGAACCTTTCAAACCTCGCTTGACTTTACCAGGCTCTGAAGAAGGCGGTTACGCCGAAACGTCAGCCGAATAAAGTGTGGTTATCAATCTTGGCTCCACAGCTCGAACAGTCCTATTGGTATCAACGTCATGCCAAGATTCAACGACAGTCAATCATGGAAAAGAAAGGATATTAATTTTTCAGTCTGCTTTTAAATATCGAGAGACTCCGGGATGCCAGCACCTCGTTGGGTAACATTTGCAACCAGCGCGCAGTCCGATAGAAAAACGAATTATGAATTTTAAACCAACATTTATTTTGAAGAGGTTTGTGGTCAATTACAACTCTCTTTGTTCGACCGCAAGTGGGTCTAAACATCCAATATTTGCTGGTTTTGATCTTTACTTCCATGCGTGAGATGCGAAAACAAAGGACAATATCATGTTGTACTCTCCTATACAGAAGGCTTTTTAGTCCAAACATTCTCATTTTAGCCGCATAGTTGAGTAGAGGTTTGTGACCATTCAATCTGTGTGTTTTATAAATCAGAATTTTGGTGAAGGTTTGCTGAACCTTTTTGAATTGTCTTTGAAGTTTTCCATTACCAAACCAGCAGGAGTACCCCAGTTGAGGGAGCACATAAGCCTGATATAGACCATTTCATCATTGGAGTGTACGTTTCGAAAGATAAAAAACATACTCCGAAAGGCCTTACTAACGATGCTATTTATATGTGACCGAAATCGAATTGGCTCACATATTCAACATTTAGGCCTCGTACTTCACTGAAACTCTTGATAGCAATGTCAGAGTATTTGTATTGCGGCGACTGATTACACCCTATGTGCAAAACGTATGCTTTTGACAGATTAACGGGAGATTCCAAAAATTAGTCCACTCCATTAATCTGTGTATGGACTCCACTAAGGCATTATGGATTTTACTCTTAATCTCCCTTCCGTAGATACCATATACTTTTATATCATCGGCATAAAGCTGAATCCTTATCGAGGTATGGGTTTTCAGTTTGTCGGGTAGGTCGAAACTATAGATTATAAACAGGAGAGGTGATAGTACCGCAGCTTGAGGCATCTAACTCAGGCAGGGATAACCGTTTGAGGAACTAGTTTTTACTCTTACCCACAGCGACCTGATCTATCGATACCTGACCTGATCTGTCAGATAGGAGACGAACCACTTCAGAAGAGCACCATCAATGCCGATTTGATTTTACCTCAGCTGGAGCTTGGAGTGATTAACTGTATCAAATGCTTTTGATAGGTCAGAGTAAATGAGAGCCGAGTTAGCCTAGTGATTAGTAGTGTAGTTTCATGCACAAGCGGTCACAGGTTCGACTCCCGGCTAAGGCACGCCATGCATTGCAAAAATTGCAAAAATGGCGACGGTTCCAGCGTCAGGCCCAGGTTGACAGGCCGGCTGATGGAGAAACCTCGTCACAAAACCATGATCACAAGTCGCAACAGAATCAGTGTAAAGGCTAGGACGTCACCCGGAAGTGGCGCACAGAACCCCCGCCCGAGTTCTGTGGTCAGTATGCGAGGGCTACCGAGGGCCGAACGACCTCGGCTAAAGAAGCTAGTTCAACTGGGGACTCTGAATGTGGGAACGCTGACCGGAAGATCTGGGGAAGTGGCTGACCTGATGAAGCGTAGAAGGATACAAGTCCTATGTCTGCAGGAAACGCGATGGAAAGGGGCGAAAGCCAGGGAGATCGGAGAAGGGGTCAAGCTGTATTACAACGGAGAGGACACCAAGAGGAACGGGGTAAGGATAGCTGTCGCGGAGTCCCTCAAGGATTCAGTAGCGGCTGTCCAAAGAATAAACGACCGCATTATGTCACTGCGGCTGGACACGAAGGAGAGTTACTGGACCATCAGACCTACGCTCTACGCTCCGCAGACCGGATGCTCCGAGCACGACAAGGATGACTTCTACCTCTCGCTCGAGGAAGCCATAAGTTCCGTACCAGAAGGCGACTACCTCTTCATAGCAGAAGACATGAACGGGCATGTGGGGAGTGGCAGAAGCGGAGTGGAAAGGGTTCATGGAGGTAAAGGATCGGCCTGATAGATGGAGAAAGAATTCTGGATCTGGCTATCGCTCACGACCTGGCTGTCTGTAGCACCTTCTTCGCGACGAGGGAGAGCCAGAAGGTGACCTATGTTAGCGGAGGAAGAAGGACGGAAGTTGTCCACATCCTGGTTCGAAGGGCTGCCCTGAAAACAGTCCGGGATGTGAAGGTCATTCCGGGAGAAGACGTGGCATCACAGCATAGACCCTTGGTAGCCGACCTTAGCATACCTCTACCCACCAGGCCCAAAGTGAGGACGGAACCCAGGATCCGATGGCGGAGACTGCGGAGTTCAGAGCGGAACGAGCTGCGAAGGGCAGTGCTCGAAGCAGGCCTTCCAGATCCAGCTGGTCCCGTAAATGAGACCTGGAGGAGGGTAGCCCAAACAATCCTGAGATGTGCCAAGGAAACCCTGGGAGAAACAAAGGGGGAAACCAGAGGGGATAAATCGACATGGTTCTGGAACGAAAAGGTGCAGGCTGCGGTGAAGAGGAAGAAGGAGGCCTACAAGCTGTGGCAGAAGACGAGGGTACCCGAGCATTTCACAGCCTACAGGAAGCTGAAGAGGCTGGCAAAAACAGCTGTAGCGAAGGCAAAGAACGCGGAAATGGATGCCCTGTACGAGAAACTAGAAGGGCCAGAGGGAGAGAAGTTCGCCATCCGCCTGGCCAAGGCGCGTCATAGAGCTAACCTCGACATTCGAGTAGTGAAGACTGTGAAGAGTGCTGACGGTAGGGTGTTACGAAAGCCGGTCGAGGTCAGAGAGAGATGGGAGGAGTACTTCAAGGAACTCCTGAACGAGGAGTTCCCCCGTCGGGAGGCCGAGGAAGAACAACCAACAGAAGGACCCATCCCACCCTGGACGCAAGAAGAGGTTCGCAAGACCATAGGGAAGATGAAACTCGGAAAGGCAGCAGGGCCTGACGGTGTGCCAGTAGAGGCTTGGAAGGTGCTCGGCGACCTCGGAATCAACTGGCTGACGCAGTTCCTCAACAGAATCACGAAAGAAGGTAAGATGCCGGATTACTGGAGGAACAGATAGTCCCCATCTTCAATCAGAAGGGAGACGCTTCCGAATGCTCCAACTACCGAGGGATCAAACTGATCTCACACACGATGAAGATCTACGAACGACTGGTCGACTCAAGGCTGAGGGAGATGGTACCCATCTCCCAGGTGCAGTGGGGCTTCATGCCTGAGAGGTCCACCACAGACGCCATCTTCATCGCTCGTCAGGTGATGGAGAAATATTGGGAGAAACGAAAACCCTGCTACCTGGCATTCCTGGACCTGGAGAAGGCCTATGACAGGCTAGCTCGGGCCGTAATCTGGAATGCCCTTCGAGGGAGGGGTGTCCCGGAACGTCTGATCACGGTCATAAGGGACATGTACGAGGGCTCGAAAGCGGCGATACGAACTCCAACACAGGGTGACAAGGAAAGTGGACATCACAGTGGGGGTACACCAAGGGTCGGCTCTGAGCCCGTTCCTCTTCTTGCTGACACTTGACTCTACAGTGAACCACCTTGAGGAAGGCCCTCTCAGAACAATCGTCTACGCGGACGACATCGCCCTAGTAGCCGACAACCAGGAGGAGCTGGAGGAGAAGGTGCAGCTGTGGCAGAGAGCCCTCGCTGACAACGGCCTACGGCTGAACGTGAAGAAGACAAAGTTCATCAGCTCTGAGCAGTGCGCTGGATCGATCCTAGACTGCCAATGGGAAACGAACGAGAAGGTGGAAGAATTCCGCTACCTCGAAAGTGACCTATCCGAGGAAGGAATTGTGGACCAGGCGGTCAGGGGACGGATAAACGCAGCCTGGCGCAAGTGGAATGAGTCCACAGGGATCCTCTGCGACCGTAGATGCTCCAGGACGCTCAAAGGCAAGCTCTATAGAACAGTTGTGAGACCTGCCCTTCTCTACGGCAGTGAGTGCTGGGCCCTGGGTAAGGCGCAGGAGCGGCAACGGCGGAGATGAGGATGCTGAGGTGGGCATGTGGATGGACCCGTCGGGACAGAGTGCGAAACGAGGATGTTAGGGCAGTGATGAAGACAGCCCCGATCCAGCCGAAAATAAGAGAGCAGCGCCTGAGGTGGTATGGACACGTCCTCAGAAGACCAGAGGATCACCCCACAAGGTTGGCCCTAGATTTCGAGGCACCCGGAAAGCGTCCGAGAAGAGCCCCAAGGAAAAGATGGAAGGACGTCATCAAGAGAGATCTCGCCGAAGTCGGCGCCACGGCAGATGACGCCCTTGATAGGATGAGGTGGCGACAGATCACAAGAACAGCGGACCTTGCGACTGCGCGGGACTAAACGCTCAGGAGAAGAAGAAGAAGAAGGTCAAAGTAAATGATATCCACGGAAAGGTGATTATTTAGAGCAGAACATCAGTCAAAAGTCCTATCAAGAAGCCAAGTTGTAGAAGACGCACCCTTAAGGAAACCATGCTGCTCAGGTGGCAAGATTCTCACGCATAACTTTTCCCAATATTTTCATTGGTGTTGGAGTAATACTGATTGGCCTATAATTTGCCAAAAGACTCGACCTAGCACCTTTTGGAATGGGAGTGATAAGTGCTTCTTTCCACATAGTAGGAACAGTTTTCAACATAGGGGATGTATTAAAAAATCATTGGCAAGGGTTTGCAAAGCTGTCGGGCATATTTTTTAAGCACTATCTGCGGTATTCCATCAAAAGGCGTTGAGGTTGAGTTTTTTAAGGCTTTCGTATGCTTAAGTACGTCTTCTTCTGTAATAGTGATGTTGCAGAGACGTTGAAAAGAGTGTCTATTATCACATATTGGTGGAGCCAATTCATCATTATTGCCAATGGAAAAACACTGAAAAATAGGCTGCAAGCGCTCTGCCTTCTGGTAGTCAGTTACATACGTATTACCGCTAACATCTTCTAAAGTAGGAAGATTCACGTTACCCTTGATTTTACAACGGATGTAATCAAACAACTGTCTTGTTGATGAAACTCTTCCCAGCCTTCTTTCGTAGTCCGCAATAAACTCTTTGAGATGTAAATTCGTGTCAGAGCAAACCCTCTTATAGATAGGATACGTTGGAGAAGAAAAGTCAGCCTTCTGTTTCGAAAGGTTTTGTATATGAATCGGGTACTTTACTGTTGTCTTCTTTTGAAAGCTAAGAGGCACAAAGTTACTAAAGCCATTATACATCACTGCGCAGAATTTCATGTACAGGTCATCCGTTGATTGAAAGTTTTGGAAAACCGACAACCAATTAATGGTAGCAAGGAATTGGTTTATGGCCGCGTAGTTCGCTCTAAAAAAATAGGCAAAGGTAAAAATAGGGAACGCTCAGCAGTAAAATCGCAACAAAATTCAGGTCTGATGTATGAAACGGTAAATAGTGCACGGACGTAATGATATGTTGTGGAGTCAAAATCACATCTAAGAAAGCAACTCCGCGAGTAGGTTCAGATACATTTTTGGGTCGGATTACAGTCATTAAAAAATCTGAAAAACTTTAAAAACGTAGAGTTTCGAGGCCGTTTTCTAACCCAATCGCAGTCCAAATTAAAATCGCCCATTAAAATTAGTTGGGATTTAGCTGAGCACATGTTGGCCGGCATCCCTAGGAATTCATCGCCATCATGTGTAGAAGAGCTTAGCGGTCTGTATCCTACTATATATAAAAGAGTAAGCGGTTGTGTCTGTCCTTCCGTCTTTCCTTCCTTCTGTCCGTCCGTCGTCAGTCCGTCTGTCCGTCTGTCCGTCCGTCTCTCCTTCTGGCCTTTCGCACATCATTGCGCTTTCGCGTACAGGTCGTCCGCTGATTGAAAGAGCGGAAAACCGACCTCCAGGTAATGGTAGCAAGGAACTGGTTCATGGCCGCGTAGCTCGCTCTAAAAAAATAGGCAAAGGTAAAAATAGGGACGCTCAGCGTAGTAAGCGGTTGTGTCTGTCCTACCGTCTGTCCTTCCGTCTCTCCGTCTGGCCTTTCGTAAACGTCGAGTAGTAGCCATCCGGGTTCACGCGAGGTGTCACATACGTCGTCTTGAGAGCGGTCAGAAGACGTGCCGCCGATTTCACGCAAAGGGCGTCCGAGTTCCGAACATGTGTCATCGATGTCATGAAAGCGAGGGTCCGAGTTCAGAAGAGGTGACTTCGTTCAACAGGCGTCTGGGTTGAGAAGACATGTCACCAATGCCGCGCAAAGGACGTCCGGGTTGAGAAGAGGCGTCACCGACGTCGCGCCAGGGGTTCCGGATTCACACGACGTGTCAACGATGTCGCGCAAAGCACGTCCGGCCTGAGAAGACATGTCATCGACGTCGTTCATCAGGTGCCTGGGTTCAGAAGAGGTGTCACCAATGTCGCGAAAGGCCTTTCAGATTCAGACGATGTGTCATCGATGTCGAGCAATGCAGTTTCGGGTTGAAAACACGTTGAGTCACCGACGTCGTTCAACAGGCGTCCGGGTTTAGAGGAGGTGCCACCGATGTCGTGCCAGGGGTTACGGATTCACACGAGGCGTCACTAGTGAAGGTGGTACCAGTAATGGGGAAACGGTGAAGGATGGGGGTTCAGTAAGGGGGACCGGTAAAGGATTGACCAATAAAGGAGGAACCAGTAAAGGTGGACCTGCAATGGAGACCGGTGAGGTGGGGGGGGGGGGGGTCCAGTGATGGGGGACCGAAAAAGGGTTGATGAATAAAAGGGTGATCAGTGAGGGTGAGACCAGTTATGGGAATCGGTGAAGAATAGGGAAACCAGTGAGCAGGGGACCTGTAAAATGAGGTCCAGTGAAGAGGGAGCAGCAATAGGGGACCAGTGAGGGTTGGATCGGTGAAGGAGGGAGGATGGGGTCCAGCGAAGGGGAACCTGCAAAGGGTTGACCTATAAATGGGAGAGCAGTGAAGGTGGGACCAATAAATGGGGTACCAGGGAGTTACCAGTCAAGAGGGTACCAGTAAGGGAGCCATTAAAGGGAGGATCATTTAAGGAAGTTCAGAAAAGGGTCTAGTAATAGAACCATTAAAGGAAGGACCAGTAAAGGGGACTAGTGAAGGGGATCAGTGAAAGGGACCAACAAGGGGACCAGTATTTTCTCTCAGTGTCGTCCAACGTGGCGTCAGAAGACGTGCTACAGACGTCGTGCCACGTGCGTCGGGGTGCAAAAGACGTGTCGTGGACGTCGTGACATATCCGTCCGTACTCAACAAATGTGCCACATACGTTACCCAATGTGCATCCGGACACAGAAGACGTGGCACAGATAAGACTTTGCACAGCATCCGTGAGATTTTCAAATGGCTTTCTGAAGGCTTCGTGCAACAACGATTGTGCGCGTACTTGATTCTCATCTCCGCTTTCTGCCGGCACATGAGTAAGGGGGTATTGGTGGAGTAGGTGGGGGAGGTAGGGAGAATGAGGAAAGAAATCGGAGGAATGTTCCCATAGGAGCAGTTTTGAAGATTCTGTCCTACCGTATCCCGCTATACTATTCTATATTGCAAAACCAGTTTTTTTACTCTAATGAATGAGAAAAGAAAAGGCCTAAAAAGGACAAGAAGGCGGTCGGGGTGATCTACTCTCCGGGTTTGGGGGCGAAGCTCCCAAGCAGACGTTTGGCGGCCAGTCGCCGCTGAACGATTGGTTGTAAATAAGCTAATTCTGATGTTAGCACCCAATCACCATTTCAATTTAATCTTCAACTGTGCACTTTATCGAAAGTAACAATTATCGCGTACTCAGGTTAAGTGGGAGCTTATGCAAGTGAGAGAAGCACACGGGGTGCTAACATTGAGCTAGATGATCAATGAGGGTAAGAAGCAGGTCGAGGAGACAAAAAGTAGGTGCTCCAATCAGGCAACTCGCTGCAGTGACCCTGTCGGATACCAGCAGCAACGAACAATGAAGAAGTCTCTGCTGGATGTCTGAAATGTGGAAATTATTAGGCTGAAAGAGGATCTGATGGTGCATTAGCCATTGGGGAGTCTGCAAATCACTAACTCATTTGCATTTTGGATGAAGCTGAAATAACTCCCCTCGTTTTGAGACCAATTTCGAGATGGGAGATTTGCACATTCAAAAAAAAAAGAACGGCCAAGCATCATTATTTGCTTCCTCAAAAGCGGTGATCGGCTGATGGACTGGTCAAGGCCTTATGCTTCCTTGACAAGTCTGGTTTTTGTTTCCCGACCGTGGAGGTATGGCAGGCTGGGTTGGCTTGGGTAGGACTCGAAATAGAAATCTGCATATTTGGAGTGTACGCGACGACCTCTGCCTCCTGCTGCTCTTCTCCCTTAGCAGGTCTAACAGCATGAAACTGATTTAGCCAGCGGCGTGAAGTGTCCACCTATACCCAACAAGAATAGCACACAGTGGGCGGAGCTCTTTATCCATCGCACTTCCACGTAGCTCCAAGTAGAAATCTGCCAGCAGCGCCGGCTGGAGTTACGGTGATATAGAAGCCGGCCATGATAGCAAGCCGCTCAACCCCTCTCACTTTGTTTGCCAGAGAGCCTGCTTCGGAATATAGTCGTCGGATCGGCACCAAGACTTCTTCAGTCCTCGCCTGACTGCACATTATATTTTGCATTCCGTAAGATGGCGGAGGAAGCTGAAGGAGATCACCACGTGTCTGACATGAATCTCGTGTGGAGATACGTTCGCTCTCAGTTGTTTTCGAAGTTCCCACCGGCATTCGGCCTTCTTTCAAGACGTTCGTGCTCTCAGCGCGGCCGTCTTCCAGCTGCCGTCGGCTTCGCCTGATATGAAGCTGTCGCAACAAGGTGAGTATTTGTCAAGTGTGGCTCCACGATTACGGCGCAAATCTCGGCGCAATCCCAATAAGGGAGGGGTCCGCCTTACACACATTTAAATAATGTTTGAAATGGAAACACATGAAACATGGTGTATAACGTGAGACTCCTTCTAGATTCTCGTGGGAGCCCAGAGGGTTGGACAGTGGACACGCCAAGATTGTAGGGGTAGAACGCACGTTCCGTTACACGATGGACCCCCTCATTAGGAGGGCACCCAACTTTTTCTAATGCCCTCTATTGAGTCTGAAGAACGGTGTGTGATGATGCAGAAGGTTGTGCTCTCCGCTTCTGGATATCAAAATCGCTCAGAATTATCCTCTCTCTGCATTCGATCACTATTTACTGAAGGGTAATGTAGGTCTATAGGGCCTCATACAAACGTAAATGTCGTTAAGCTTGAGTCGATTTCTGAGGCTGTGCTGTCGAATTCGTATTAAGATGACATAGTTGCTCATCAGTCCTACCTTGTATATTGAAAAGGAAGTGTTTCCAATTCCAGATGCAGCTGAGCATGGGGCATCTTCGACTGCTGATGGCAACGAAACAAAAGTAAATCCATGCACCTCACGCGAGGCCTTTGAGAAGCTACCAGGTTACCCTTGCTCAGGTTTGCAACGACTTCGTCAAAACTTTATTGAAAAGTCGGACTGATTTCCTGAAGCTGCGAAAAATCTCTAATAGAATTTCGAACTGGGTCCTAATTCAGCAAAGGGGTTCTATGGAATCGCTCCGTCGGCGGATTTTTTTGTGGAGTATGAGGGGGAGGTGAGAATCGCTAACCATAATACCACTAGGACCAGATCGGAATAGATGCATGGACAAGGCGTCTTCCGTAGAACGCATCAAACTGGCGCGCGCGGGTTGATGCGCAGGTTTGAGGGATACTGCTGCGTGCGTTTGCAGCCAGTGCGTCGTGACTCGCGTCGACGTCTCTTGTACGTCCACGATGGCTCCACTGGCAAACGGATCGTGGCGCGGTGGGTAGTGGGGTTGCTTCATACTGGTGAGCTTGGGGCTTCTTGGTTCTCCTGAGTTGCGTCATTTTGCCCCGCATCCTGGAGTCCCTTCCCTCCAGACGTGGTGTCCCCCTGAGCGACGAAAGCTGTTTAAACACGAGCAGCTTGGATCGCACCCACCCTGAAGTCCCTTCCCTAGCCTTGTTCTGCGGGCTCCCCCTGGGCGACGAAAGCAGTTTCGGCGCAATGCTACTATGAGGGGGCCAGCCCACATTTGAATGAGTTTTTACCCGTTTGACCTAGGCCCTTCTCGCTGCAACTTGCATTATAGGTATGTACGCGTCAGTTTGCGTACAATGTGGGAAATTCCACGTCGCCATATCCGACTGCTACGCTTAAGTCGGTCGAAGCCTATGGGCTGCCCCCCCCCGTGGGATCATTGCGCCGGATAGCCATTGGACCTAACCAGGCTCTGACGTGGCAAAGTGCCAGCGCCCGCTCACGCCATCCGAGCTGTTGTCATTGGAGGACGTTTTCGTCGCCCAACGGTAGTCGGCAGCTGGGTTACAAGTCTAGGGAAGGGACTCCAGGGTGCGTGCGGTCCAAGCTGCTCGTGTGGAAACTGCTTTCGTCGCCCAGTGGGAGTCGGCAGCTTGGTCCTGCGCTCGAAGAGCGCAGAACCATCCTAGAGAAGGGACTCCAGGATATGGTGCAAAAACTTCGCACCGAAGAAGAACCGAACCCCGCCCTCCTTCGCATGCAGCACGCCTCTATCCACCGCTCCACGATCCGCTTGCCGTGTGTGTCAACGCGAGCATATAAGACATCGATCGAACGCGCACGTGGAGGCCGACACGATCTACGACGCAACGGCAGCAGCCACACGCTACAGTATCGCGGGTTGATGAGCAAACCTGCACATCAACCCCACGACTCCATGGAGTGCATCAGAATTTGGTTCGGTCTAAGTAAGACCATTGCGCCGCAGTTTCCACACGAGCAGCACGGATGGACCTTAAAATCTATTCCGATCTGGTTTTAGCGGCCATGTTTCCACTCCTCTCCTTCCCCCCCCCCCCCCTCAATCCGTAGTGCATCTTGATTGAACAAATAAGGTTCGCTGTTAAACATTTGATTTACCACCATGCTTAAATAGAGCGGTCATATTGATACAACCGCGCTCCAATGTCAAAGTTGCGCCCCGATGAAAAAATCGGATCTATCCTAGTCCGGGGGGCCACATAACTAAAAAGTATTATATGTAACAAATCCACATGAGACTTACCGAGCGGCCTCTACAGAACAACGTGGGACCTCAACAGGAAAAGTCACAAAGAAAAAACAAAAAAAAACATTTGTTGCGATTGTAAGCAGGCAAAGTTGTGTGCCCTCCTCACCATGTTAGATCCTGGTTATAGCATGTCAGGCGGCAGTAAGCATGCGGCATGCGGCTTCATGCGCCCTTCTCACCATGTTAGATCCTGGTTATAACATGTCAGCACGCGGCATGCCTCCATACCGGCGTTCTTTGTCCGCCGAAACGGTTGTAAACCGGCAACGGCAACTTTTTTATGTTTTTCGTTTGTTTGCTTGTTTTTTGGTCTATTTTAGATTCCATCTCGTTCCCTGTGAGCCGCTCGGTAAGTCTCAATTCATTTTGTTACCTACTTTTTAGTTATGTGGCCCCCCGGACTAGGATAGATCCGATTTGATTTGAGCACCCATAGATCCACTCTAGGGAGATGGACCAACACATGGAATATGAGCCAGCACATCGAAGTCAGTTTGGCGGCCGGAAAATTGGAAAACGTTACGCTTTAGTACATTGAAATAGTGTGTGGTCTGTGCCAACTGTCTGACGACCTAGATCTAGACCCAGTATCACCATTTGGATGCGACTCAAGCGCATGTAGGCTGACTATGCTATTACGTTGACCGGCTGCTGCAAATCATTACGTAGGCCAATAAGCATTGAAATTATCTGATATGAATTCTCGATACCTGGTCGAGGTGGAGTACGTAGTGCATCCCATACCGGATGGATTAACGCGGTCCTTTGCTCTTTGCCAGCTTTCCGTGATAGCTTGGCTATCTGTTGCGATGAACAAAAGACGCTAAATCGCGATATCTCTGACAGATACCTCTTTAAAATAGGATTTATGTCGGGGAACGGTTCTTAATGCTGTCTGTACGTAGTATATATTCCAAAGGCGGGCTTATCAAACAAATCCACCCCAAATAAATCTACGGCGCTCTCTCTCCCTCGCCTTTAGGCTTGGTAAGGTTCGGCGAACCGTTTGTACCCGTGAACCGACCAGAGCCACAGAGGATGGACTAATTGCTCCCGCTGGATTGGGAGGACATATAGATTCCGTGTGGTGTAGCGAGTTCATGCACAGAGTGCGTGGGTGCAGACTGTACCTGCCCTCCTCCTGCCCTGCCAAAAGCTTGCACTTGACAGATTGGGAGTACACCGAGAGGCGTCTGGCTCACGCTCTCTGAAAAGTCCCGCGCTGTCCCTTCGGGAGGTCTGGCCGGCTGGCCGGAGTCCTCGCCCACGCGACAGAACATACATATCTAGCCGACCGGGTTGTACTCCAGTCAAAAACAGCAGCACTAAAGAGCCTCATTTCCCACTTCTTGAAAGAGCCACCATTTCTGCAGCGATGGGCAGGCCAAGTACGAGGAGACTGCTGAAATCTCAGGGCTGCGCAAACCGAGCAGGACTTGGATAAGGATCTTTACTCACAACACTATGAATGCCCGCACTATGGACCTGAAGGATCGGGCGAGGACTTGACGATGCGAACCACATAGATCAAGTGCGTTGTCATCGGGCTGGCCGACACTGGAGTGCAACGTGACCATCAATGACGGAAGCCCGCAAATTTTAGGAAGAGGAGGTACAGAAACTGGACCTCTACTTTGATCTTTTGGCCGTATTACCAAAAATTATTCAAAAAATCGTCCGTCAAAAAAGGTCGTCTCCGGAAACTCTCGAGCTCATGCGCCAGCGTGAAGCAGCTCGAATGTTAGGCAACTCCCAGCTGACGTCCGAGCTTGCGAAGCTATGTAGAGCGCGAAGAAGGAGGATCTCAAGAACAGAGGAGCGTGAGTGTTGGCGGCAGCTTCGGAGGCGTGAGAGTATCAGTAGCGCGCGACGGAACTTCGCCAGCTTAAAGACCAAGGTGACCGCTCTACTACGTCCTGAATGGAGCCGTCACCTTCGCCGAGATGGGCAATGGGTAAAGTCATCCATTTCTTCTACTCTGTTCGATTGGACACCTGCCCACATGTTACCTACCGCAGGATGGAGATGTCATATCCTTTGCCGTTCCTTCCGAGGCTCAAGGCAGAGTGGTGAAAGATCACAGGACCGAAAAAGGGGAGCGATAGATTAGTGCAGTGGGATATGGTAGGGCAGAATTTTCACTGCGCATATGAAGCCCATCCACCCTCCATCACATGCACGCGACTTATTCTCCGAAGCGCTCGTTCTCTACGTGTCGAGAAACAGGTAATGAGAGTTCTAATACGGTGCTTAATCAGCAAAATCATAACTAAAATTCATCGGTATTGGTCGAACCGCTTACTGTCCGATGGATACTAATACTCCTCCGAATCCCATGGTCACTCTCTCTACCCCTCCCCCCCCCCCCCTCCCGAAATACTTCCTTTCCTATGTGCTGGCAAAGAAACGGAGTGAGAGTCAAGCAGGCACATGTGACACTGAGTACCGATTCACGTGTCACTACGTTGCCACGACGTCTATGACACTCCTTCTGCACGACACACGTGCCGCGACTTCTGTAAGCCGTCTTCAGAAATCCGACACACACTGAAAGATGTTGAGGAAAAATGCTGGTCCCCCCCCCCCTTATTCACGCTTCCCCTCTAATGGTCCCCCTTTGTTGGTCCTCTCCTATTGGTCGCCCTTACTCGGAATTCCTACGCAAATTGAACGACGTCTTCAGCGCGTCTTCTGAATCCCTACGTGCGTTGAACGACGTCTTCAGCACGTCTCCTAATCCCTATGCACGTTGGACGACGTCTAGCGCAGGTCTTCTGAATCTTGACTCACGACGTCTAGCGCAGGCCTTCTGAATCTTGACTCACGTTAGACGACATCATCAGCACGTCTTTTGAATCCCTACGCAAGTTGAACGACGTCTAGGGCACGCCTCCTGAATCCCTACGCTCTGCACTCGATCCCCATTCATACCCTGATGCGTTGCCCCTTGAATATCTAGTAGTAAACTTGGACGATCAGCCGCCAAGGATATAGTTCGCCAGCAATCGCCCATGGTTAAGCTCAAAGAAGGCCCGGCTGGCATGCGCCGCACTGAAGTAGGCCTCTTTGGCTTCATTCCCGCTCCCCGTGACGGACACGTGACATTAGCCGATTATATATAGTAGAATACTCGTTGCTGGACCTTTCCGAGGTGATCATCCCGTTGAGCGACAATGTGGAGTCTGGAACTCGTGCATTTCTGATGAGCATCGCGTTTGATGATGCAGTTGTAGTCCTATGCTTCCAGAAATGAAGTCGGCTGGAATAAGCTCCACTTGGCTAATGATCGGTGTTATGAGCACATTGTCGTTAGCGAAGCGAAGACGATTCAGTTGCCTTCCTTCTAGAGTGACGAGATCTTACTACACGCTAGTACTAAATGTGCTGCATAACTCCCGAATTGCTACGATGAGCGCCTGTACGTAGCACGAATGCCCACTCTGAAAGGACTTGGATGGTCGCTTCCGCCACGGCACTAGCTCTTACGTTCAGCATCTTCTTCAAGAGATTGGAGTGGATGTAGTGGGTGACTTTTTCTATTGCCATTCCATTAGGGCATGGAAAAGCGGTGGTCTCGCTTTTCACATTAGCGAAGTTTCGACACACATTATGGATGATATGCCCACCTCGGAAGCTTCGCCTACTATACATTGGATCTGATCGAAAATCCTCGGATAATTGGATGACTCGGATAAGAGCGATTTCGCGGACCGCGGATTTTTGGATGATTCGGATTTCCGAATGGGACATCCGACTCATTAAGGCCTATGGCACCTGTTATACTCCCGCGGGAGCTTCCGCGGGACGTCCGCGGACGGACGGTGCACCGCGGGCGGTTGTCGTCGTCCCGGGGCGGCTAGCGTCGCATCCGAGCGCGTTTCCCGCGCCGAACTCCTCGGGACGACAGCCGTCCGCGGTGCAGTGCACCACAGACGGCTACTATCCCGCGGGCGGGAAGCATAAGGCCCCGTGCATACTTCCCGTCGCCGCGATGGAATCGCGGCGATGAGTTTTGCAGAGCGACGCGATGAATTTGAATTTCTCAGCGCTCGTCGCATCGCTCATCGTTCTGCAAGGGAGCGCGACGGCGATCCGTCCAGGACCAACGCTAAACACCGCGCGTGGCGCGAAAAAGTATGCCATGCCCGCGATGGGCGCGGGAAGCCATCGCGCATGCCGACCGCCACTGTTGCGGCGGCCGCGTCGAAGTTCTCTTTGACTATTCGGCCGCGTGCGGCGGAATGGCCATGAACTGAGCGCCGCGATGGCATCGCGGCGATGGAAGTATGCCCCCGGCCTAACACCCCTCTCTTCGACTGTCGGCGGCGATCCGCGGACGACGGGCGTGGCGGGCCGCAACGAGTGGCCCGGCGCGGGGTCCAGACGCGATTTCCGCCCATCCGCGGAAGCTCCCGCGGGAGTATAACAGGGGCCTATGTTATACTCCCGCGGGAGCATTCGCGAACGGGCGGGAATCGCGCCGAGATCCCTGAGCTGCCCAATCGCCGCGCCACGCCACGCCCGCCGTCCGCGGATCGCCGCCGACAGACGACGAAAGGGCTGTTAAGGCCCCCACAGAGGTCTGCGGCAACGCCGCTCGCCGCAATGGTTAAGGCGCCTTTTATACTCCCGCCGCGCAGCGGCGCGTCAATTCGGAACGCGGCGCGGCCAGTCGCGCCGCGCCCGAATTTGACGCGCCGCTGTGCGATTGTTGTTAGAAAGGGGAGCGTCAGCGACGCGCTGCGACCAACTTCTACGCACTACGTTCCGTGCGCCATGAAGGACGACGGAAGAGATGGTCCATGAGTCATTGAAGAACCAAAACAGAAAGAATTCGTCTGGCCGATCAGCGGAATGCAATGCATCTGGCTAATGTTAGTGGTGGAAATCCTGTGGTGAACGACGAATCCTCTCTTAAAGCTGGGGTCGAAGTGTCTGCTCAACCTACGGTTGAAATTGGTGAGTGTGGTATTGATTCGAGTCCCCTGCAATGCAAATGGCACTAAACGACTCTTTATTTTGCAAATGTGCAGGTTCAAAAGTAAAATTGCTGGAAGGTACTCATAGAATCGCTCAGAATTCTCTCTCGTATTGCCATCTGTGGTCATTGTTCACTGAACATATCTTTAGCGTAGTAGGTAAAACTTCGTGAGTGTCTACAGATCTCCATTCCCTTCCTAGGTTACGAAACGTACGGGTGACTGAGGTAATGATCACCGAAAACGGATGTCAGATTCGTGATCAGCACCCTAAATAACCCCACCCCGGGAGAAGTTTGGTCAAAAAACCTTTTCGACCTCTCATCGACCCCTGGAGTCCTGAAAGTGCAATAGTGCCACCATTTTGCTACACCTTCTTACTTTTGTTAGTTGAGGAGCCAAAACAAGGAGTACATAGCAAAATGATTCATCTCGGTGGTGAATCTCCCACTCCACATCGAGTCTGCCGCAGCTGATCGCGCCGCGCCGCGTCCTTCCCTCCAGCGGCGCGATTCGCCGAATACCGTAACCCAAAATTCCGTCAAGTGTGGTGTTTTGAGGCGGCGGAGTATGAATGCGATGCGGCGCCGCCGGGCGGCGCGAAAAATCGATAGCTATGTCAACCATCACGCCGCGCCGCGCGGCGGCGCGAGTATAAAAGGCGCCTAAAGGCGCCCACAGAGTTCTGCGGCAACGCCGCTCGCCGCAGTGGTTACGGATAGGGCAGGGACGCCGCCGGCGGCGAGCTCTGCGTCTCTGCCCTATGGTTAAGCATAGGGCCGCGGCGCTGCAGCAGAACTCTGTGGGGGCCTTAAGGATAGGGCAGGGACGCCGCCGGCGGCGAGCTCTGCGTCTCTGCCCTATGGTTAAGCATAGGACCGCGGCGCTGCCGCAGAACTCTGTGGGGGCCTTTATACTTCCCGCCCGCGGGACAGTAGCCGTCTGTGGTGCACTGCACCGCGGACTGCTGTCGTCCCGCGGAATCAGGCGCCAAAAACGCGCTCCAATGCGGCGCTAGCCACACCGAGACGACGACGACCGTCCGCGGTGCACCTTTCGTCCCCGGACGTCCCGCGGGTGCTCCCGCGGGAGTATAACATAGGCCTAACGCAAGATGCAGTTTATCAGGTTACTACCGTTCCTTAAAGAAGAACCCATCCTTTAAAAACAACATCAGTGCATGTATCGAAAGTCTCTCACTCATCGTCAAGGAAGGAAACATCAAAGAGCTGGATCATCCCAAACAGGGACGTGTGAGATTTCCGCTTCCGTGTTCCGAAATCCGGTTCTCGGCCGTTTTCAGTCCTTCCATTTCGTTCCGTGTTCCTCTCTTGGGCCGGAAGATGAAACGTAAATGGTGACTCATCACTCATTGATTGCTTTGCACTGCATTCATTCACCTCTTGAACATAACCGAAAGGCTGAGGAATGAGATTAACTATGCGTTTCTGATTGTGTTGCTTTCAAACCGGTGATGCATCCTGATGTAGAAACACTAAGCAAATTGGGTTCTTTTTTCTTTTCTTGAAACGACGTATTGACGAATAGTGTAGGCCCACAAAGATTTCATGAGTGTTTTAGTCAAGAATCAAATTCCTTATCCGGAGCATGCTTATCTTTTTCCCTAGTAATCATAGGTTGGGAGCACCAAATCTAGACCAGAGTTCTATAAGCATTCTTAGGTTGCTAACATTACCGCCCACAGGGGGCATGGGATCTATTCTAGTCGGAGGAGGGCGTGCAGTGTCTTGCCTCTCCAATCCCCTCCCCTGAGTTAGTTTCCCAGCTTCAGCTACTGCCAAATGATACAGTGGTGCCCATGCAAACTTAGAGCGTGGGTGTCTTGTCGTGGGTGCTGAACGCAACTGTAACCTTAACTATGCCCACTCCTAATTGGGATAGATCTGGGACACTCAAAAAGACCGGTGAAGTGCTATAAGTGGCAAGATCTCTGGCGTCTTATTCGTCAGCTGGGTCTACTGCATTTAAACACCTTCCTATTTACAGAAAAATTTTACACAAACTTTGATTTGTTACACTAGTAATGTTTAAAAATTCATCTTACAAGGGAAGGGTCTGAAGCGTATGTCTGAACGGGGGGGGGGGGGAGCGAGTCATATAGAGAGAATCCTCATCCCTCAATTGGTTTGAAAATGTGTTTATTTTTTGCCAAGTCGCTAAACCCAAGGAGTAGGGGTCACAATGGGATACGGCGCAGCACGCGTTTGGGAGTCTTGTACGCCCGCGATGCTTCTGCAGCCACTGGCTCGGAGCGCAGGTGGGTAGAGGGTTGACTAATGCGAGAGAGGTCAGAGGTTTGACTTTTGACGTTTTGACGTTGCTGCACTATTGCATTTCAACTGGTTGGTAGAGATTTGGGGGATTCTGATGTCTATACCATTTCAAGCATTTTCCCAGCGGTACGTTGTGGTATTCAACACGGTGATGTATAAATGTTCAACACCAGTGATACACAGGTTCAAAGTGTATGAAGCACCACTAGGCACCTTACGGGTAGCGTATAAAGCCTACAGGCTCCTCATAGTCTGTTTCCATACATGGACCAATGATCTCAGGAAAACCATCCTGCTCGGATTTTCAAGAGGGACCAGAATGTGACATCGGAGGTGGTTCAAATGAAATACGATTTCTGTGAATCCCGAAAATTAACCTAGAGGCATCGATACACTCTTTACCTCATGTCTGCCTGTTACCTGGAAATCAGAGGTCTGCTGAAGGTTTCTAGAACCTAACATCAACAATGTCCGCCAACGGTCGAGTAGTGATCCACCTGCTCACGCTGAAGTGTGGCCCACCTTTAGACAAGGAATCTTCGAAGGAAGAAATCAAGCTGACCGAACGGATGGCCAGCATACTCAAGGACTTCGAAGCACATCAACTTGAAGTTGACTAAGACGAACAGCTGGAAGTGGTGGAAGAAGAAGAGGAAGATTGGGATCCGCAAGATGAACTGATGGACGTGGAGAGGCAAGCAAGCAGTGGACATATGTTAACGTTTTCGGGTGGAACACTTGCTTCGGAGGAGAGGGTACCTCTTCAATTGGATTTCGGTTGCGTGCTCATAACCATTGAGGAAAACACCGCGATTCACTACACACTTTGGCACTGGTCAACATGGTGATAAATGTTCAGCACCAGTGATACATAGGCACTTTGTGCCTATGTATCACTGGTGCTGAACACCAGTGATACAACCCTAAATCTCAACCAATCAGTTGAAATGCAAAAGTGCAGCAGCCCAGAGGAACCAAACCCCGACCTCTCTCACACGAGTCAAACTCCTACCTACCTGCGCTCCGAGCCACTGGATGCAGGGGCATCGCGGGCGTACAAGAACCCCAAAGGCGTGCTGCGCCGTATCCCATTGTGACTCCCTACTCCTTGGGTTTAGCGACTTGGCAAAAAATAAACACATTTTCAAACCAACTGAGGGGTGAGGATTCTCCAAATATTACTCGCTCTCCCCGTTCAGACATACGCTTCAGACCCTGCCCTTGTAAGGGGGTGGTGAAGGAGGGCAGCAATGGGAACCTCTAGGGTGGACCGAAGAGCGAGCAGGTAGGAAAGGAACAACCTGGAGGAGGGACCAAAACGGGGACACCAGCTAGAAGAGACCAGTAAGGGGTCAATAGTGGAAACAAGGAAGTGAGCTAGTAGTTGGGACCAGTAAGGTGGGGGAGGCAATAAAGAGGGGGAGGGAAGACCAGCAAAGACATACGAGCAATTAGATCCCGTAAGAAGAAACGAGTTAGGGGAACCTGGCGTCCGGATTAGAAAGACGTGTCAACGATATCTGAAAATGCAAGCTGGTGGGCATGAGAACGGTTGCCGAGGAGCCACCTGAGGGCAGAAGTGTTGCGCAGCACAAGCCAACGACGTTACTAGACGGTCCGGAGTGAATGTCTATAATGAAGGCATGGAAGTGGTGAACGGCTTGATGCCAATAAAGAACGCAGCAGGTCCTAGATGTCTGCGAATTTTAACTTTACAAAAACTGCTTTCCGTAAGTCAGCGATGCCTCAAAGCCTCAAGCCCGCAGGGGATATCGATGCGAAGAAATTCCTTTCCACGGAGCACACATTTCTTCAAATATATTTTACAATTTTTCAATATTACAAGTGCTTCGACACTACTCACGGCGGGTCGGAACACTTGTAAAATATATTTGAAGAAATATGTGCTCCGTGGAAAGGAATTTCTTTGCATCGATATCTATTTCTTCGTTGTATGAACGAACTAATCGTAAGGTTTG
Source organism: Heligmosomoides polygyrus bakeri (assembly GCA_947359475.1). NCBI lineage: Eukaryota > Metazoa > Nematoda > Chromadorea > Rhabditida > Heligmosomidae > Heligmosomoides > Heligmosomoides polygyrus. The sequence continues at coordinate 70,824,995 of OX375867.1, forward strand.
AAAGGAAAGGCAAAAAGAGGGAAGGCCGTTGTGGAAAGGATCATCATATGGTTTAGACCAGTAGCCGTATTCATGAAGCAGCGGGAGCAGAGAATTCCCGCTCACGCTGCATCCCACTCCCGGCTTCCCGTAGCCCGGTTGGTATTCATGAACCACCGAGGAGCGGGAGCGACCGCGACGCGCGAGTTAGATTCGCAGCGGAGGCGGGAATTGCAAGATTTTGAAAACTAATCTCTCAAATTACCGGTTTTTCAACTGGATATTCAAGTATTTCTAGTCTTGCAGAGATACAAACACACGACATTCAGGCTCAGATGCACAATGGACGGGAGTGGGCTGCATTACAACGCGAATTGATGGGGAAATCAGTGTTTTATTCTAGCTGAACGGTTCAACTGAATTCTTTTCGTTCCACTGAATGAATTCATTGCTTACACTCGAGATTCTTCAACAAATTGCAACAAATTGCAGATTTTCGTAGAGGTCAACTGATGGACAGTTTCATCTTCCTGTGAAGGTCTGGTAGTCACCAGCCAACATTGAGATCGTGTCGCCTCTTCTAGTTCACCTTTCTGTATTATTGGGTATTACGTATGTTTTCTATAGTCCCACGAAGTGCAGCATAGAACGGTCGCAACGAGCTGGCGCCAGCAACGTCTCCATTCGTCCCCGTCGTATGCCAGAGTGCTCCAATGGATATTCCTTGCTCGAACGCCACGAAGAGAGCACATCTTGCGTTCAGGGCATTCACGAAGAAGTTCGACAAGCACGCTAGCAAGCATTCTGTTCCATGTTCTTTTTATATTTCGATTAACTCAGTCGGTGGCGGTTCTCCTCCAGCGTCCGGCACTAAGATAACGGCCCACCTGATTTTCGACGAATTGGCTCGTACGTCAGCGTGTCTGACTTTCTAACGTGGTTAAAGATCGAAACCGTTGCATATAATAAGTGAGGTGACATCCTCTTTGGTGTCCATAGCGATCGTTTCATAGATCGTCGTGTGGAAATACCTGTTGTTGGCGTGGTCACCTTTGTGGCGTTCTATCCTTCCACATGTTTCTTCGATTTACCGCTCAGCGTTGGACATGCGACCATTAGAAAAAATTTTCCTCCACATTCTCTAAAGATGAGACGAAGACAGACTACAAGAAGAAATGGCTGAAGGGTTGTGATAACAGTTTTCAGACTTTTGGAACCACTTAAGTATTGAAGAATTAACTTCTAATTTCATACATATTTTTATTTTTATTTTGTTGGGAGCAAATAGGGTCGGAGGGGGGGGGGGGAGGGGGTCAGGGGGTCACCCCATACTCAGATGTTGTCCGCACGTGTGAAATGTGAAATTACATCAGAAATGGCCTATCTCAGTTCATATAGGGGTAGAACACACCGGTGCTGCGAAAAAAATCCGGTCTCAAAAAGCACCGTTGTGTAGGGGTGACCCCTCCCCCGACCTTATTTGCGCCTTTAGTTGTTTACTCCTAAATTCAATACTATCTCGCTGACGATGTCATCTTTCCCACTTAGAACGTGCTCTTAAAACGTCCACCGACTGGCAACGGGAATGGATAAGAAGTGGTACCGCGATATCCCGCAGAAATAGAGTGCGTAGCGCATCCGACGAAAGAACTATTCATCCTCAGATCAATTATGTGATTTTTTCCAATAAAGTAAGTGACAGAAGCCAAACCCTGACCTTATTAATTCATTTCATAGCGCGCCTCCTCCCTTCCCCCCCCCCCCTGAAGATGGTCCAGGAAGACGTTGCGAGACATATGGTGAAGGTAACCCTCTGTGAAGACGACTTTCGATGTCAAAACAGCCTTCAAAATCCCATTGTGCGCAACTGCTCACACCACTTCATTGAAGGCTTCCCGGCCTTCCCGACCAGTTGAGTGCAGGTAGGCCGGGAGCCTCCCGCCATCGACGCGGGAGCTTCCCGTTGCTTCCCGGCAGGTTCGTGAATACGAACTATTGCTTCCCGCCCCGGTCGCTTCCCACGGGAAGCCGGGAACGTTCCCGGGAACGTTCATGAATTCGGCCACAGGACTTCAATTTTCGACGATATCATGCAGAACTAGATTGCGTAGCGCATTACATAAAAGGTATAGCAATATCATCTTCTGGTCCTTAACAGTTTGCAGGATTAGAATACTAATCGGTCTGTCTACTATAGGTGCGTTTTAATGCACAGCAAAATACGGTTATACATTACTCGTTCTTTCGAACAAATTATTCGACTCTTCGATCATTCAAAAATTTTCGACATCGAATAAATTCGATCGTTCCTTCGTCCCTTGTTAGTAGTCATACGAATACGAGGATTTTTTTTGTTATATGTTGCTGAAAAAGAGTCGCATGCTGCTTTGTCCGCTACCTAAATTCGTTAACGGCATCTCAGTTATTACTAGCGTTATGGATATATGTATATTTATGAAAAATTACAGGAAGTAATGAGTTTTGAGCCATTTTCGTGTAGCTGTTCCGCATTCCGGTTTCCGCCCACTTTTAAGTTTTTCCGTTCAGTATTCCGTCTTCCGCTTTCCTCAAGAAATTTACTCACATCCCTGATTCCAAGATGAATTCTTCTAAGATCCGGGCTTTCCAAAATCCCATTATCAAGTGACGCAAATTGGGTCGGGGGGGGGGGGGGGTTGGGGGAAGAGGGTCACCATGTATTCGGTGCTTTTCCTCCTCCCCAAGAAGGCACATTAATGTCGAATTACATCAGAAATGGTCTAACACAGTTCATCAGATGGTAGACATACGTACAAGTGTTGAATAACACTTTTAATTTCATGCAGCACAAAGTGCGGTATGGGGCTGTTCTGCATGGCGACCCACCCTCGACCCAATTTGCGCCGAATTCTATACAATGTGAAATAGGGAAGTGCCAATAAGGGGGCGTGCGTAATCCATTCTCTCCCTCAGTCCCCGTCCTTGCTGTTCCCCGGCAGCGCAACATGGTATTTGAAGGAAAAGATGCCAAGATCGACGTAACGCCCAGCAGCGTGCTAAATGTATTCAATGTCATTGCGACACTATTTCACAATGGGGCGCGAAACATATGACTATGCGACGTGAAATTCGTTTGGAATGTGCTTTTATCCAGGGTGCTCGACTTCAAAATGGAGCGATGAAATGAAACGGGTTATCCGAATTTATCTGATTTTATCCGAATCATCCAGGGTCCGGATAATTGGATGATTCGGATAAGGGCGATTTTGCGGGCACCGGATTTTTGGATGATTCGGATAAGGGCAATTTCGCAGTGGCAGGATAATTGGATGATTCGGATCGAGATATCCGAATCGGAAATCCGAAAATGATTCATTCGGGTCCAATGTATACAGCCTACACCCGCGCTCCTCTTCCCTTAAGATCCCCCTTTACCGCCTCTCTGCATAGCTTCCGAAGCTAATCGGCAGATACTAGTCGCCTAATGTTCGTGCTTCTTCGTGATGCAACAGTTCGAGGGACCTAAACGTCACCTTGTGGTCTTCGAGCTCTAGACTTCGTTAGCACTGTCGTTGAGATGAACACAGAATGGTCGCTTTCGCCGTCATGTCGTCATGTTGACCGTGACGGTATTTTCCGAAAAGCCGACAAGAGGAAGGTAGAGTCCACAGCTGATTACCATTCTGCGGTTCCTCTATAATAGAGCAGCTTTCCGTTTAAAAAAGCTCGTCCCAATAAGCCACCGCGAAGATACATAGCCAAGCCATCACGACAAAGTAACGACTCTGGAGCAGGCATTTTTGTACTCTCAAGTGAAAGCTCTTTGCTCGTAGGCAGGTGCACCTTGCACACTTTCCACAGACGTGTCACTCCCTCAGGACATTCATATTCCGAGTTTAACGCAGCAGGAGCGCTCCTTCGTCCTTTGCAGTCCAAAACGCCACTAGATGGAGCGAAGGTGATGGCGTTTGCTCTTTTGTTGAAGTAGGCGAAGTGACCAAACTGACCGAAATTTTCCACGACAAAACAAGGACTGGTGTACAAGAAAAGAACGACAGGCCCTGCCTCCCCGCATAGGTGGATGGTTTTCCCACAATTACATAGTCTGTGTTCAAGTTTGTGTCAGCCCAGATGCCCTTATCGAAAATAAATTCTAGAAGGATTCGTTACATTTCAGCGGTTTCGAATAATGGAGCATGCCAAAATATCAAAGGATCCGCTCGTGTTCCTCAAAGGTAAGGCTAATGAATTTTAAACTACCGGTTTCGAGGAGATCTACCCAGTTCCGAAACATCCGACGCAACCACTAGCTCTCACCCTCCAAATTTGTGGCTTTTGAAAACATTCATGCAGGAGGTGTTGTGATGGATTCGCTGTTAAAGGTACGCAAAAATACGTACGGACGAGTTTTCAGAAGCTCTGACCCATTCGCGAAGAGGGAGGAAACCCTCGACATTCAGCGCTCACCCATCGCTTTGCGACAGTGAAGTTACACGCCCCCCCCCCCCGGCCACCGTTTTCAGACGGGTTGCTCGGCGAACGTCGTCGGGCCATGGCGAACATTGCAGACCTCAGGAATGGTGACATATATGCGCCAGTGTCGGGTGGTACAACGTCTCCACGGTCTTTCTCAACCGAAAAATGGTACAGCGGTCGCAAACCGTTGCACCATTTCCGGTTGAGAAAGACGGTGGAGACGTTGTACCAGCGTTGGAGCCTGAACACTCTTCTTTGCACTAGAAAGTTCTCGAAGGTCTTCATCTCTAGACAAATGCATAACGCGGATCGGTGCGCATGGTGGCAACACGGATCTACTCTAGTAGGAGGGGGCACCTCTAGGAAACCGAAACGAACTCACGATCAGACAGTATAGCCTCATCTGGCTTGCAAAGAATTACGCTCTCGTAAGCTAGTTCGGAGTATCATCATTGTGAAATCGTTTGCATTCAATTCTGCCACTGCTGCCAATCAGATGGAGTTAACTGCCCCACCCACTAGGAGATCCTGCCCGCCACAGCGCGTGAAAACTCGTCCGCACTTTTTTACGTACGTTTAATGAGGAGTACCATGTTGGCACTCACCCATAGTCTGTTTTTCAGTTTCCCGACCGCGTTCAGTCTTCACTTCGCTCCCACCTACCCAGTCACGATCACACCTATACCTGTTCAATCACCGCTGCCTTCCACGACACGCTCTAAGGTAACGTCGACTGCAGGAAATCCATTAAGTACAAGTCGCTCTGTATTGGAGTCGTCTGACGATTAGGCAAGGTCGCTGGAGCTCGACAAAAAGAATTGTCATGAATGCAATTGATAAAGGGACACAGTGTGACGTCTTGATCTTGCTTCAGGTTTCGTTTGCAGTAGCCTTATCAAACCCTGAAAAATATCTACCGAGACGTTAGGGGCATGCAATGATTCGGCATACGTGGACCGTTTCACAGTCCGGTTGTGGTTAACTTCACTGACGGCTACCAAAGCTTTCGACTACTTCCATCCTCCCAAGTTGCAGGGTATGCGTGTGCTTCTCTATCTTCGCATCCAAGAAACGCGTCATCAGTAGGCTCAAGCGTGGAGTGCGATTTCTGCCAAAAACTTACGACCCCCTCATCAGAATGGTCTTGGTTCGACCCCTCCCCTTCGACAGAATCGACGAATTTTAATGTCAATTAAGTGAAGATTTTTTAGGCTTGGCAACGACATGGCAACATCCTGAGCACCGCTTTTTATACGGAAAGAATACATAATTTGAATTTGAATGTATCTAATAGAAATTTAAATAGTTGTTGTATATGGCTCCCACCGAAAGTTAACCTTCAATTTGCAGCAGAAAAAATCAGGCCTCTTCTAAGCAACCTTTGATACGATCAGGTGAAGTGATTTTCCTGGAATTTACCTAGGAATCCTTCAAAAGCAAAATGTTTCCTGAACAAGGCTACCACTGGAGCTAAAACTAGAGTTCACAACAGCACAGATTTATTTAGCACTTGTTCAAAAAGATCAAGTCTTACCTATGCGGTCTTCCTTGCTATCAGGTGAGGTGCTGCTCAATTTTTCTCAAAAATAAAGGTGTTCTACCCAAACGGAACGATCTCTAGAGCTAAAATGTAGCTTCACAAAAGCTCAATCCTTGACTGATACATATTAATAAAAATGCAGCTTATCTGGAGCTATTTTCGATGTGATCAAGAAGGATGGATCACTGGTCAATTGCTCGTCAATGTGAGTGGAAGGTGCTATACATGTACTTTGTTCAACCGATCGTAACTCACTCAATTTTGAGAGCTATGCAAACGCAAGTGACATTCAAAAAACTAGAAGAAATTCTCTTTCCGATTATCACAAAAGCGCCTTTCAGAAGAGGCATCTTCATGCGCGGCCGGTGGGATGCGATTTTTGCTCGAAAAATTGGAGTAGTTTTACAAAAATGGACATAACTCACAATTTTTGAGAGCCGTGCGAATGCGGGCTGCATTCTAAAAACTAGAAAAAATTCTCTACCTTATGGTTGCAAAATCAAGTTTTGAAAAAAAAAGATCTTTATGTGCGGCCGGGGGGTGCAATTTCTCGTCCATTTTTGCGGAAATACTTGCCGAAAATCGCACCCCCGGTCGCGCATGAAGATCCTTTTTTCAAAGCTTGATTTTGCATCGGTAAAATAGAGATTTCCTTTTAGTTTTTTGAAAGCCGCTTGCTTTTGCAAAGGTCTTAGAACTAAGCGAGTTACGTCCGTTCTTGTAAAATCATTCCAATATTTCGAGCAAAAATCGCATCCCCCGGCCGCGCATCGTGATGCCTTTTTTGAAAGGCCCCTTTGTTATCATCGGAAAGAAAAAAGTTTTCTGAGTGCCACCCGCATTTGCATAAAAACCACGAATCCTAACCACTAGACCACATGGGACACGGCCTCATCCGAATCAGTGCTCTCGTCGAAGCCGACTCCAACTGCTGGCTGGCAGAATGCGAAAAGCGGCTGAGGGAGCTCGCACGAAGCCTCGCCGACCGATGCTCGCTACTGCTAAGGCCGCGCGCGGCAAGCCTTGTTCAGGAAACATTTTGCTTTTGAGAAATCCCAAGAAAAATTCCAGGAAAATCACTCCACCTGATCGCATGAAAGGTTGGTTAGGAGAAGCGCGGTTTTTTTTCTGCTGCAAATTGAAGGTTAACTTTCGGTAGGGGCCAAATAACTATTTAAACTTTTATTAGATACATTCAAATTCAAATTAGGTCTTCTTTCCGTAGAAAGAGCGGTGCTCATGTGTTGCCATGTCGTTGTGATGCCCAAAAAATCTTCATTTAATCGATTTATTTGCTTTAAAACTTTATTAGTTGAATATTAATAATTATTTTTATTTATTATAAAGTACGACCTCCCGCGATTCTCGCATCCCACGCTTGAGCCTGGCCATCAGTGTAGAGCAAGAATATAGGTTAAGGAAGCGTTGAAGAGCTTCTATCGGAGCGCTAGGCAGGGATGAGCAGATAGTGAGCATGTTACGGGATGATCCCATAGGGTCCAAGACTTGTGGAGTACTCACAGTTGGAGATTAATGCGCTCGTAGTTCACACGTTAAGGTTCAACATGGCGCCTAGTCACTTTAGCACACTGGTGAGTGTTCTAAACAAAAAAGGGCAATGCTCACTGCAACGCAACCAATCCGTAATTGTTATGGCTGAAGACAGCGAACAAAAGGTTTTCAGATAGTCACTCCTAGGAAAATAGCTCAGCATGCATAATTGTAAAAGCTCTGCCTGTATTGTAGCCTTTTTCCGTCCCCTTTTCGCTCGTGTTTACGAGGACGCCGCAGTGCTTCGGTAATGTGATTCGAAAGCGTTTCCCTCTAACTGTAAGGATACTGCTATATCTTCGATTCCATCAGGGTTTGGTGTACCGACTTTTAGTGTAGCGGCACCTGAGGAAGCCGGATATAAACCTTTCCTTTCCTTAGTAATTTAATATACATCTCAGCTATATACATAACAGAACAGTTTTGTAGTATACATTTTATTAGTTTCATAGTACATATTTTATTAGTTAGGGAAAGGAGAGGGGATGAATCCCAAGGCAGAGAAGATCCTAGGGAAGAAGTCGGAAGGCCAAGCGGCCTGGGTGGCCTAGTGATCTTTTGTACTGTTCCGTGGGCGGTGTTCTACTGGGTGGCCTCGCTCGGGTGGTCCGATAACAGATGGGGTTTAACGGCGGATGTCTAACCCGCTTGACCTTGGGCCGCTGTTGTATTCCTTACGATATCGCTATACACCACGGCTGTTGGGTCAGGCTGACAAGGCGGCAGTGCAGATCGGAACAGATCCTATCCCTTTATCCCTTAGTCCACACTACTATACCTTACATTCCTTACACCCTTAACAATACCGTCACCATGTGCAGCCAAATCCAACAAGGTGCAGTAGCACAACAATGATAGGTGGGAGGACAATGTCGTTGTTAGCCAGCTTTTTTAGGATGCGCCACCATGCTATCTTCAATCGTTCATTCATTGATATCGATCATTTGAACTTTCTGGATTTGATTTGAACTTGAATGCGTCTTTGGTCACCAGCTCTACTCGGTGCTCAGCTGATGAACAGTCTGGTGCTTCGGGCTTGGGGTTCCAAGTCGGATGAGCTGAAAATATGGTCCGTCTAGGAGCGAGAAATATCTAAATGCATCTTGAAGCGCTAAGCAAGATCAGGACTTTTGACAGAATCATTTAATTTTTTTCTGTTTTCCCAGTTGATCACGATCACTTTTGCTATCGTGCATAGAAAATCTGTGCAGCAAACCTTTCGGCGGCATCTTCTAGTCGCAGGAATTGAAGAGAGGAATTGAAAGAAAAAGTCGAAGGAAAACCGGACAACGGATAATGAATAGCGGCTTATTCGCTCATCCCTGATACCAGCGCCCATAAGCAAGTCGTGTCGTTACAAGTATTGTCCATAGCGTAACTCAATGTGAACGATAGAATTCTCAACGGCGAGGAAAGCCAAAAGCTCGCCTTTCTGTATCCGCTGTTTTTTCACCACAAGATGAGCACATATAATTGCGTCAAACAGCGGGGGTTTTAATGATGGCGACGTCTACGAGGATAGAAACGAGGATAGAATTACTGTTGTACGGAGGGTATACATTGGTCGGTACAAGTCGCGTAGGTGAGCAGCGGAGCGAGGGTGCGGTAACGGCAGAACACCGACCGTAATCACACATTGTATCGTAATCACTCCAGCCAATCAAACCCGAAACGAACACGCCCCTTCTATGGCACTGACAGGGCTCAGCTGCACAGGCAGAGCCCGTGAGGTATCGATCAACGGTCAGCTGTTACGTTGGAGAGGGGGTTGAGACGAGGCATGCGGAGGAACACCGCCACGCGGTCGACGTAAGCTACACGTGCTGAAATGGCCTACAAGCCGGCGTTCCTTCCCTTGCCAAAGCCGTGCCCGAAGGGCACGTCTGCGTCCGTCTGGGAAGTTCAACAAACTCGCCACGGGGGTCACCCAAGCTACATGTCTTGAAATGGCCCACAACCCGGAGTTCCTTCCCTTGCCAGAGCCGTGCCCGAAGGGCACGTCTGAGTCCATCTGGGAAGTTCAACAAACTCGCCACGGGGGCCACCTCAGCTACGTCTTGAAAAGGCCCACAACCCGGAGTTCCTTCCCTTGCCCAAGCCGTGCCCGAAGGGCACGGCTGTGTTCATCTGGGAAGTTCAACAAACTCGCCACGGGGGCCACCTCAGCTACGTCTTGAAAAGGCCCACAACCCGGAGTTCCTTCCCTTGCCCAAGCCGTGCCCGAAGGGCACGGCTGTGTTCATCTGGGAAGTTCAACCACCTAAGCTAGGTAAAATGGCCCACCTGGTCACTACCAACCTCGAAGGCAGTGCCTCGCAGAGGAGGCGCATTCGATCGATGCCGTGGCTGTCGCGATTACGGTAGAAGAAACGACGAGGTCGCCGCACCCCGCGGCCGCTACCGCACCCCGCTGCCGCCACCGCACCCTCCGCTGCTCACTTCCGCGACATGTACCCATTGGTCACAATACCCATGGAACGAAGGTTTTGAACGTTGCCGCCGTAAAACATCACCATTCGAAACGGGGAGAATTCGTGCAAAGGGAAGAACCGGCGGACCTTTAAAATAGCTCTCAATTTTTCAATTCCATTTATCGGAACTTTATCACTTGTTTTCAGACTTCCAAAGCAGGACGCCCCTCACTATGCCACCACGCAAGATACGTACTTGACGATAAGCCACCAAGATCGGTAAGCAAATTAGGAGGCGATCACTAAGCTGAATCGTAGAGTAACGATAGGAGCATAAAAGTAGCACGGGAGATGGCTGCTCCAGCCTCTGGATCATTAGATGGAAAGAAACTGCATCAGTGACGGCGGTAGTCCCTATCTCCTTGAAAGATCTCATTTCTCGGAAAGTTTCACAAAGCACTCAAACAAGCGCTCCCTTCAGACCACCGTAAATGTGAACATGGAGTGCACCAATTGCGGCACGAAAAACACAAGTGCATGGAGAAGAAGCGCAGAAGGGAAAAGCGAGTGCAAGTAGGTCGCTAAATCATCCTTAGGCCGACAACTGCTTCTATTGGGTTAAGGGAAAGCTCCGATCGGTTTTTTCTTCTTTCTCTTTAACTTCTTGGAGGTCATGTTAGGCAAGATTATACCAAGATTTGGTGGAAGTTTCTGGAAGCGTTTCCTAGAGGACTATAAAATAGTGATTGCGAAAGATTAGCATGTTTAAGCAGTCGCTGCCTAAGTGATCAAATCCATCGCGCGAGCCATCGTCTATGTTCTTTGAGTTCCTGCAAGGCCATGGACCACAAACCGCTTTAGCCAACATTTGCACTACGTTCAGGGAACATATTGCCCCAGAAGAATCCACGATTCATCGTTCGCACGAACGCTTCCGTTCCAGACAGGGTCAAGCGTGGAGTTTGATTTTTCCCCGCGAAATTATCCACCCCCGTCCGGTAGGGTTGGGTACGACCCCCCACTGTCCCTACCATTAATTAATTTCCTAAATTTGTTGATTTTTTCAACTTTTCTTGTGATTTTTGTACCACTTTTAGTTTAAGTTTAAGTTCTTCTCTCCACATGTACTTTGGCATTGCCGAGATTCGTGCGCTGCTTCCTTCACTGAACGAGACATGTTATGAGCACGGAATAGAATTGTCTAAAGTTTAAACACTGATTGTTCTACAGAGCAAAACAAAGATTTTCTAGGAACAGTCTTCCAATCACTCAGGACCGACTCAATTCGTGCAGATTTTTTTTCAGGATTTTATGGACATGCCGCATTGTTTTACCTTCAACATGGGCATCTGCGTCTAAAATTTATTCTGAAAATGTGTTGTATCAAATTTCGAGCGTTGGTTAGTAACAGTGACCTAAGTGCTTTCCCGAAAGAGTGGTTTTTTTTTTGAAGCGCCCTTTGAATCGACGGCGGAGTCGTTACCACGGAAATACTATTCTCCCAGGTGAAGAAAATAAACACCAGAGAACGAAATTTGCGCTTACAAAAATTCAAGCCTTGAGTTGTAAAAGCTCTGTTCGGCTCACGTTTCGTCGTAACCGTCTTCCTCAGAGCCTGGAAAAGACAAAGGACTTTGAAAATTTGAAAAAAGGAAGAAAATTCAAGAATCATTTGAAGCTACAGAAGCCTGTTGTGAACCTGATAAGGATAGGTTCTTATTGTGTTGTTGTTACGCCTGTAGCTTGAAATGGTCCTGGGACGAGTAATTTCTCAAACTCAAGCATTGAGTATTCTACAGTAAGAAAACTAAACGACTCTTGCACCCACCAATTCGAATATCTGGATGAGAAAGCTGTATCAACCTCTGTTCGATATTGCACCGACGTGTTTATAACAATGATCATAACTCGGTATGTGTTCGAATTATGAAAAAGACGCCGGCCACTAGAAAAAAGCTTTCTTTCCTTATTAAACGGTATTTTCCGAAAATCGACTAGAAATCGATCTTCTCGCCCAGCATGAAGAGCTCTTTTTTGAAAACCTTTTCTATAACCATGAAAAAGCGCTTTTCTTTTATTTCTCAAAAAGCTGAAAAAATTTCGAAATTCAAAAAACTAATTGGTGGTGGGTTATAATCATTTACACAAAACCACCTTATTTTTCGTCCAAAAATCGAAATTCCTGCTTCGCATAAAGATCGCCTTTTTGAGGACGGATATTATGAGGTAAAAGAGCGTTTTTCTATTTTCCAAAAGCTAGCGGCTTTTTGGAAACTCGCAAACTTCCCGCTTTATGGTCATTTTTGTGAATTCCAATCTTGTCACTCGAACGATGTCAGTGCAAGATCGACCGGAGGTCGATTCAATCTGCTCGAACCAGAAAAACATGATTTTTTTCACTATGTATTGATCAAAACTTGCAATTTTTGTGGCAGAATTTTTACTGTGGTGTGCTTCAGGAGAAAAAATTCTATTTCCATGAAAAGCGAGAATTTGGATACGATTCTAATCACACAGAACATTGCAGAGGAGAACCTTGGTTTTTTCTGTGTGATGCACAAGGCTTGTATTTTTGGGGTTCAATTTTACTTTCTGACAATCTTTCTTCAGATATGATAAAATTATTTCTGCGAAAAGTACATCCCTCGGTTGTTACTGTATCATCGGTTCGCTTTAAAAGAATCTTTCAAGGAAGGCGCACCCTGAGGAACTAGCACTTGAAATTTTTTGGGTGCATTTTCGGGTGGGTGCCAACACGTACTTGGCCATGAACATCGATTCGCACGAGCCTCTAAAAACCCGAATCGGACGTCTGCGACTGAAGCGATGTAGCTCCGCACCAGCTTTGACAGCCTTCGTCGTGTAACCGCAACATCCGACTACGACGACGATGAGGTCAAAGCCTTCTACGTGGAGCTGGAGAAGTTCTTTAAGGAAGATCACACCTTCTACAAGGTGATCGTCGGCGACTTCAACGCCAAGATCGGACCGCGAATGTCGCCGGAAGAACTTCACATCGGAACCCACGGTTTGGAGTGGAACGAGCAAGGTGAAAGGCTGTCTGAGTTTATCATGTCGACCAAGACCATCCATGGAAACTCACAGTTCCAGAAGCCTCCCTTCTACGATGGACCTGGGAATCTTCCGGTGGCCAGTTCCACAACGAGATCGACCACACCATCTTCAACCGCAAGTATTGCCTGACCGACGTCTTCGTTGTCCCTAAATCCGATACGGGATGGGACCAGCGCCTCAACCGACGTCCGAGCTTGCGAAGCTGTCTGAGCCGTGATAAAGAAAGGTCATAAAGAGAGAAGGGCGAAAGTGCTGGCTGAAGCAGCAGCAGGGTTGAGAATCCGCAGTTCCCTCCGAAACTTCGCCAACTTCAAGACCTAGATGATCGTTCTCCGACGCCATGATGGAACCGTTACATCTTCCAGAAGGACAATGGGGACACTCATACAAGGCTTCCACTCCAATCTCTTCGTTAGCTATCTACGTCCACATGCCCCATGCCATTCTACGGAGAATGGATGCGTCATCCCCTTGTTCTCCCTTGCGAGAACTGACACGCCATCTCGTTGTGAAGAAACGTACAACACCCGTGATCCAAATCCTAAGAAACTCCCGTCAGCGCTTGTCAAACCCTGGCGCGGCTACCTGTCGGAGTGCAAGGTTCCATCTCAGTGGAAGACCAGCAAGACCGTTTTGCTGTACAAGAAGGGAGACGTGCACGACATTGGCAACTATCGCCCGATCTGCCTGTTGTCCGTGGTCTACAAGCTGTTCACTCGAGTCATCCTGAATAGGATTAGTAGAAGGCTGGACGAAGGACAGCCATGCGAACAAGCAGGATTTCGGAGAGGATTCAGCACGATAGACCACATACACACCATTACGAAGCTCATCGAAGTGTCGCGAGAGTACAAGCTGCCGCTGTGCCTTACGTTCATCGACCTGAAGAACGCATTCGACTCCGTCGAGACTGATGCGGTCATGGAAGCCCTGCTCACCCGGGGCGTTCCTACTCAGTACATCAGAGTCCTTCAAGAGCTGTACAGTGGGTTCGCGACCAAGATTTCATCATTCCACAGCGACATTGTCGGCATCGTGAAGGGATTCGGCAAGGGGATGCCATATCCCCGAAGCTCCTCAACAACGTCATACGCGAACTAGAATGGGAAGACATGAGAGTAAAGGTCGACAGTCGGCAACTGAACCATCTTCGCTTCGCTGAAGACATCGTGCTTATAACATCGAGCACCAGCGAGATTCAGTGAATGCTAGCCAACTTCAGTCGTGTATGTGGGAACGTTGGACTGCAGCTGAATCTTACGAAGACGATGTTCATGAGGAACGGACAAGTTTCTGAGGCTCCATTCTCGCTCAACAAACGAACATCTCCGAGTGCTCCAGCTACGTGTATTTCGGTCGCGAAGAAGTCAACATGGCCAACGACCTAGCTCCAGAGCTGGGCATGAGGAAACGAGCGGCTTGGGGGTGGGGGGGGGAGAGAGAGGGCTTTCAAGAGCGTTAAAGAAGTCGTGAAGAAGACGAATTCGACTTTACTGTTCTTCGCGCCCTTAAATACGCTTCAGAGACCAGGGCTATACGAACGCGCGATCAGCATCTCGCAGCGTGAACTCGAGAGGACAATGCTCTGAGTGACACGACTCACGCAAGTGAGAGAAGGCCTCCGGAGTTAGAAGCTTCGTCGATCCTTTGGCGATCAGACACGCATGGACCAAGACGTCGAGAATTGGGTGGGCCGGCCTTAATGCGCTTCGCCGACGCCCGCTGGACAAGAGCCGTCGCCGACTGAATTCCGCAAGATGTTAAGAGAGCACCAGAATGCCCACGAACGCGTTGGTCTTTTTCGTGAATACCCTGAACGAGCGATGTGGCACTCTTCATGTCCCTCGAGCGAGGAGGATCCATTGGAGCACTCTAGCACGCGACAGGGACGAATGGAGACGCTGCTGGCGCCCGCTCGTGTAACTCGATGATCAGTTGCACGACAGGTGATGCAGGTGACAGGTGAAATGTTAGTCTTTGGGTGATAACAGTAAATAAATGTTCCTAAACGTCCGATTGTTGAAAATTCGACGTTTTGAAACCCAGTATATTGGGTCATTCAAAAATTCGATATTTCTGAAATAGAATATTATTTGATCAATCGTAATTCGATTTTTTTCCAAGAACAAATGTATAATAGGAGCCCTCATCCAGGCGCTCATCTGCTGTGAAACACGTTAACCATATGCCGCCAACTGTCCAACTTCCTTCGTCCCTAACTATGCGCAGGGTTCCATTGGGATCGAGGTACCTGTAGTTTGTTGCTTCCCAAAGGGAGAGGCGGTACTTCATATCTACACTTAGGCTGTTCCGTCCTACCGTTGAGATAGTCTCCTGGTGAGATGGTCTCCGTTGCGATCAGTCACCATCCGGACAACTAAAATTCGATTATGAAAAACATGATGCGAATGGAGGCAGATATGCGGATGATCAGCGATTTCTAGAGTAATCCACAACTCCTTCTCATCATGAAAACTGGAAGATGCTTCAGCAAAAACGTTTTTATAAGAGTAGAAATATCGCTGCCTGGCAATTTTGTGTATTATGGGGTGACCTCGAAGAAACACTGTGGTACTGTGTTTTATGACAAATCAAATTTGCCAGTGAAATTGAAGGTTTAGAGGCATCACGAGCAATTCCAGTTTGCCAAACTGTAGAGTGTAGACCATGTCAACGTACGGACTACATTTTATGCAGATGTGAAGGCGTAAACTACATGAGACAACCTTACAGTTGTTGTGACCGTGACGGTATCACCTAAGTAATAGATGGAAGCGAAGAGTTCGCACGTATTATAGTGTTCTCTCCATAATTCCTCTGATATCAAACGTTTCGGGCTTCTCCGTAGAGTTGCATATCCATTACCCAACAACGCTCGGCCTTTCCTTTTATTAGCAATATTATATCACTAGAAAATCCCGCACTAGTTAAAAGTTCCGACTCCACCGACACGACTTCGGTCGAAAAAAATTTCGCCGAAACTTTGTCTAGGGGGGGGGGGTTATCTGGGGTGCTGATCACGACATCCGTTTCATAAGCGTCAATATCTTATAAAGAATTTCTAAGCTTGAAAGAAAAGCTGGAAGGGGTACGGTGGTGAGAACGATGCAATGAGAATGAAAAAAAATTTCGAGTTCTTATTGATAAATATTGTGCCTGAAATGCCCAAAACTACCTGAAATGTGTCAGCAGAGGAACGCCGATGAACCGACCACTTACTGATACCAACCTCTACCTGCCGTCACCAGCAGCAACCTTAAGAATGTAATCCTGTGCCTTCCTGTATCTATATTATCCTGTCGAATCGTGAAAAACTGATGTCAGATTCGTGATCAGCACCCCAAATAACCCCCTAGATGAAGTTTCAGCGGAAAATTTTTTTCGACCGCAGTCGTGTTGGTGAAGTCGGAACTTTTAACAGTGCCGAAAATTCCTCTAATAAATAGTTGCATCAAGGAGCGGCAAATAGTGTAAATGGCCCTAGAACTTTTGGTAACATTTTTGTTTTGTTCGAAACAACGCTGCAGAAATGCAGTCGTCGGCCATAAAGCGATAAATTGATCTTGACGGTGAACGTCATCGGTGAAGGGACTGGTTGCTGCAATTTGCTCTGCATCGCAGTGATCAGTCGAGCCTTGGGGAGCAGAATCTGTCCGTGATGTCTGCTGGTTTCAGTGCCTGCAACCTGTTCTTCCGGAAAAATGGACGGAAGCGGCCGGTGTCGATGCGACGCGACACGATCGCGCGGAGGTACCGGCTGTCGAGGTGCGACCTGTGCGCGATCGAAGCGCAGGGAGGACAGCCGGATTTCTCGCAGTTCCAGAAGTCGGTGGCTCGGCAGCGACGCAACGGGAAGAGCTCGGCCAAGGCAGGCGCCATGCATTCCAACGAGGTACCCTCCCAGCAGTCAGCGACCGCCGAACAGACGGCGCTCGGACAGCAAGCGTTCTTCGTGCCCCACCCGGAATTCTCGCCTGCTTTTCCAGCATTTGTGTCCGCTAATGCAGACTACAGTAACCGAAATCCGGTAGTGATGGGCTATGCGACCGAGCGCTCCATTTTCAACGTTACGAATGTCGAGCAGCCAGCTAGCCTCCCTGACGAAAGCCAGTTCTGCTTTGCAAGACAGACGGGTGACGTCCTTCCATGCCCCCCTGGTGAGTCCTTCGAACAATCCCTGTTGGCAGCGAGCGTGCCGCTAGAAGTTGTTAAGCACGAGGCACTTGACGAAGGGCTGGGCACCACTATCGAGAACGTTTCTCCGGAGGAGATTGGCAAGCAGTACCCACCATTCGCTAAGCGACCCCAACCCTACGATGACTTCCCGGTCGAACAGAAGATGATGAAAACCGAGCCGATCCATGTCACTCCCTTCCAGTCGCAGTACAATGGGCAATATGCGAAGGAAGATAATCCCGATGCCGACTTTCTGACCTGCCCTGCTCCGGCTACTGCTGCAGCTCTAGAAAGTAGGTCAACCGGTGACACGCCGCTGAGGAGGGATCTGAACGAGCCTTTCGATCTGTTCAAACACGAAGCGCAAACGGAGGGCGAGGAGCTCGTCTTCCGGTCGCTCTGAGCTTTCTATCTCTACTCCAGTGAGATGATTATTAAGCCGTTTGTCCGCTTTTATTACTGGGGGTACTCACTCTGATTTTGTTGATGACATTTTTTAAATAGAACTCCTTTATGTCGTTGTGGTTGTTTGATGCAGTTGGTTCGAATAAAAAGTTTTTGTATTAATTTTTTGGTGCAGGGATGTTGTGTTAATGATATTGAAGTAAAAATTAATGGATTACAAAAGGGGTAAACAGTGGATTGTTGAGAAACGTGCGGAGACACGTCACATCTAGAGGCGAACCAATACTAATCAAGGGTATCGTCTAGGACCATTTCAGTAGTAAGAAGTCGTCTCGTGTTAGTCTTACCATCAGCAGAAAGAAGTCTGTGGGCGTATCACCTCACCCGCAATGACTGCTTCGCCCAGGCTATAGAAATCGGCGATGATCTGTGTTGAACAGAGTTGCACTTTCGTCCACGCCGTTAAACGATGGATGCCGGCCTGCTCGTCGTGCTTCTCGACGTTCCCATGCTTAGGTCGTCTCTTTTTAGCCAACTTGTTGTGCTGTTCAGTAGTCCCACGTTTACTACAGGCAGCAGCCAGGGCGGTATCACCGCTGAATGATCACCAAACATGACGGAGGAAATGGTAAGTGCGCCGCTTCGATGTGCCTGCAGCGTGCTGAGGCGGCAGAGAGGGTCTGGCGACTCTCATCCATCTCCTCGGCTGCAGGTACCTTGTTGCTTGCAAAAAACGTGGTCCATCAGCTGCCACTGCCAACTGGCGGGGGCTTGAGAAACCGGCGAGAAGAAGACTGAATTCGCTGACGCTGAGAGAAGAGCACAAGCAGCTCTTGCCCCAAGGGTTGCAGCAGTGCTTTTGAACCGCCCGCGGTCAGGTATCAGATCACCACACGACGCGAATCACAGAAGCAAACTATTCGCTAACATTCCTCCTCCTTCGTAAAATGTAACTTAAAACCATGACCTCGGTTTCAAGTTTCAGCAAAGCAGCCATTCCAAGGATTCCTATCGCTGTACTGCCCTTAAACAATGAGCAAAATAGCACAAGGTTAAATTCCTGAGATCGCTAGGTTCTTCCGCGGCATCGCTGCAGGTCGATGCCGATCGTCGTACTCGTCGACGTCACTCCTCTCTCTTGCATGATTCTTCAAGCGTCCGCCAGTGCACCTGTCTCCTTACACTATCGGATTCCGATCGCATTCGTCCGTGTTTTTCCTGAAGTTGACGTCTCGTGCTCCCACATCGCGCTGCCTGAATGCCACAAAATTGATGCATTGCGAAGATCTGCAACTTCGAGATGTCGCTTGTTTGGGTGAGCCTCTTCCTTATGACGGTTACAAGCTTTGAACAGATGTGTCGTATATAGGTTGCGGCACCTTCGGAAGAGTTGACCTCGTGTGGAGCGAGAGTAGGAAGAAGCACTTCGCTATGAAGAAATTCAATATTCATGAGGTGTGGTCTTATCCAGCGTTTCTATTTCTGCATTAGCTTTTTTTCAGCAGCTCCATATTCTTCATGATTTTTAATCGTATGTGAGGCACTTACACGTAGGCATGAGTATAGAGATCCCAATTACACTAATTTTGAATAGCTCCGTAAGTTTCAGAATTAGATTTCTCCAACTTCGTTAAACATTTGGTTGCAGTATTTTCTCCAATGGCTGCAACACGGCATGTTCCCATATGTACAGGAAAAGGATCTTAGCGTCTACGTAAAAATGAATGGCTGACTTTTTCGAAATAGAACACGAGTCGGTGGATTATCGAGCAAGTGAAAAGCATTCTCATGTCTTCCGGGAGTTTATTGTTGACAATCATTTAATCATGTTGAATTGAAAGCCATATGAAAGAAAATTCATGCGCATTATCAATAGCAGTGCTACCAAAACGTCCGTTTGTTTTAGGTGGTTCAGCAAAATCGCGTAGAATATGTTAAACGCGAGAAGCAGCTTCTATTCCTCTGTCGCAGCCCGTTCATTGTAGAACTGTAAGTTCATCTGTTTCCTTTCTCTTTAGCGCATCACTGTGCTTTGAAAAAAGTCTCCTTACCCCTTCTTTGTGCGAGTATGGTCTCATACGATTCTATCCTCTCGTGCCGACTTGCTAGAGGACCATCTGTTTCCTTTTCTCACCTTTCAATGGCGTCATTTCTGAAACAACACCCTCGTGTTCGAATCTGCAAAAAGACGTCTGACTGATCTTTTTCTGTGTATAACAAGCAGTGCTTAAAATTTTATGGGGTATGATTTCATCTTTATATGTTGTCGACATCAGTTATGAAAAATAAAACAACTGCCAGGTTCGACCCTCGGTGAATCTCGCATTGATCGTTGTCCAATCGTTTATCGTGGTGCTCAACTCGAATAGTATTTACACGCTTTATTGACGACTAACGTTTCGGCGATGTCGCGTTCTTCAGAGTCTGAAAAAGTCCAGACATATGTTGAAGCAAGTAGGTCCAACATCGCCGCAGACCTTGCGAAAATTCAAAGACCCGTTGGACACCAACCCTTCCAGCAGAGAGAGGCAACAACATCCCAACATTCAGAACATCCAAGGGGACCCCACAAGATGAAACTGTCTAAAAGGCGAGACTGATGTAAGTGGTGAGCTCGCGGGTTACATAGACACATTCCCCCTTTCCTTAACGCAAACGCAGAAAGAGCGAGCTGCTTCACCGATGTATTCTGTATTCATCTCCACAGCTGTTGCACGTTATTAGGTAGAGAACCCAGAGAATAGGTAGAGAAGTCATGCAGTCTCCTTCGTTCCCTGCAGGGCAGATGGTACAATTCGGGGTTGCGCAAATTCGGTCGTACAGCCGGTTGCGCACTAGGCGACTTTTAAGGTCAGCGGGAGGTGTATCTACCACTTTGACACCGTTTTCCTATCCAACCCTTCTGACGCATTTCCTAACAGAAGTGCTGACACTGTCTGAGAAGAAAGGGATGACAAACAGGATTTTGTCAAGTGAGGAATTGAGAGAGTGTGAGCGATTGCTGATCAAATTATGTGAAAACTAAAAATGCAATGGCTCTCTTTGCATTTTTTGCATTTTTCAGGCAGATATAAGATTAAACTTCGAAGAAGGTCATGATAGAATTTTTAACCAGCAAATTGATTTGTATTCCTAATAGAGAAAGCGCGGTTTAACTTTGAAAACGTCTGCTTCGATTTATAACACTTTATCTTGTCTTCACTACGGAGATTCGGTGTCTTGAAAACGAGAAAAATCACCACAAAATTGATCCTTAAAAAACTTCGGTGTCTGGAGAGTGAAAAAATTTTCCACCACTCCATCTAAAGATGACTACACAATGAAATCAGCGATAATTTTTGAAAATTAGACGCACTTTTGAAGTTTTTCTATCTTACATCGATTTCGACCTTTCGGACATTCAGATCCACTTGGCAGAACGGTGAAATACTTATGCTACAGCTCAAAACTACGGTTTGACGACCACACTGCTTAAATCTGTAGGCGGCCTGCATGTTCTAATCGAATCCAGCCCTTCGAATTTCGAGCAAATTGACTAAAATCGCCTTCGCCCTAACATTCGCTGAAC
Organism: Heligmosomoides polygyrus bakeri; assembly: GCA_947359475.1. Classification (NCBI taxonomy): domain Eukaryota; kingdom Metazoa; phylum Nematoda; class Chromadorea; order Rhabditida; family Heligmosomidae; genus Heligmosomoides; species Heligmosomoides polygyrus. Next base: position 70,846,155 of record OX375867.1, read on the forward strand.
AGGTGGGTCCGAAAGTGTGCAGCGTTCAGGCTCGTAGACCTTAGGAGCATTCTGACTTTCCTCTACATACGTGCCTTATCGAATACATGCACGTCGACCCTTGCGGTACTGCGGCGGTCTAAATTCACTTTTTATGGAAGTGCAATTTTCTCTGGTGAATTTACGACTTCTTTCACGACAAATGCAGCAGGGGAATATATATATTGTGCGACGCTTAAATCCGGACAAATTTAGGTTCAAATTTTCCGCCATACCGTTATTCCTCCAGAGGTGCAGTTTGCCTCTTTGAAAGCCTGAACCCTTTAGAAATCGTCGTGACCGCAGAATGGCCTCGATGTGGCACTCAACTGCGGAGTAGAACTGAACAGCCGCGATTATCGAAAGTATGCGCCGGGCGTTAGCCAGTGAAATAACCCGATTCTTCGTTTACCCGAGATCAACCATTTGCGATGATCAGGTACAATGCTTCTAAGGAGTCTGAAGAAGGTTCAGCAAACCCCGTGAGGAAAACCCATTCAAGGGAACGCGAGTCAAGAACCAGTGAGGGAATGTGGCGCCACATTTCTGAGAGAGCGGAGAAGCTGCCACCAAAGAACTATATCTGCGAGTTTTGCAGACTGGCGAGAAACCGTGAATAGTGACTGCAGCCTCAGGGAGGCCATATGTCATAGTGCGGCGCACCTGCTCTCACGAGCGATTTAGTTCAGAACTAGCTGTCTCACTTGGACATGCCTAGGTGCAAGGAGTTTTGCCCCCCGAATAGCCCGCATTAGAATCCCCTATACTATTGTGCTTGGAGCGTAGCCGAAAGGGCTGCTGACAAGACAGGGCACCCTAATGTCACATCTCTTCGCACCACTACTGAAGCAGCATTCACAAACATGGACAGCGCACATTCAAAGAGAGGGTGCGAGCGCTTCAAGCCAGGAGGTGGTCAGGGATATCTCAAGAGTAACATTACGTAATATATCCTCGGCTGACGAGGATATATTACGTAATGTTACTCTTGAGATATCCCTCTATTTCGTTGTAAAAAATGTATTTGGTTACTATTTTGTGCTAGTAGATTTGATTGGAAGAGAGATTTTAGTTCGTCAGGATTTAAACGCCGCAACATAGCACGTTTTGCCCGAGGATGCACATGAAGTCCACGGCAAATGAAGATCAATACTGAAAACTTATCTGGAACGAAGGTTTCTTGGCCACTTAGGAAGATCTCGTGGATGCCATTATTTTAAGCGAGGAGGCAAGTGTGAAACGTAGGTCAACGTGGCAGTTTTCGCCAATGCACTGGAAACGCACTACGCTGCTGAGAAGGCCGCATCCTAGCGATTACATGCATGGAGCTAAGTTCTGAAACTGATCGTTTCGAAAAGGGTTATGTCCTTCAACATCACCATTGCAAAAATCGCTGAAAATAGGCCAGTTCAAAGATAGCGAAAAGCAAGCCGTAAGATTTGAAAGCTAGTCAGTGAGGCGAAATCAGTGGTGTTAAAAGACCGATACGAAACCTCTAGAGCTCTAGAGCGTTGCCGACGCAAATGGGACTCCACAGTATGTGCCGGAAATGTCATTTGCCATTGGCCGAAAAGATGGTCCCTCAACCTGCCTCCAGCACAATCCTTTTGGAGTGTCCCCCTGTGGAAGATTTGAAAGCTACTCAGTGAGGCGAAATCCAAACTTCATCTAAGGGTTATTGGGGCGCTGACTATGAATGCGACGTCCGTTTTTGAAAGTTCTGCCAAATTCGGTAGGTTATCTTCCGCTTGGACAACTGAGGGTGGTAGGGATCACCGATTTCGTTATACTTTGTTTAAAGGGTGCTGAACACGGTGACGATGTTCATTTGGTCGTTTACGGCTGAAGGTGAATGGATAAGGATCACCGATTTCGCTCCACCTTGGTCTAGGTTATCAGGTGCTAACCACGAACATGACAGGTTTTGAAATTTCGGCTCATTAAGGTAGGTTCCAGCAGTGGCCCCATTATATATGTTTTAAAAACATCGATTGTTTGAGAGCTTCGCGTAGTGTACGAAGCCGCTCGAGGCCAGACAGATGATGATTACATCAAGCTCCGTGTGCTCAAGAAGTCGATGTTTTCGAGATTGACCGAGATTGATACCATTCGATAAAGCTTTTCGAGCTGAACAAAATGATGCTATGGGAGTATAGAAAGCCAAAATCTGGGCGGGTAAGGGCGCAAAAAACCTAAACAGCTAGTGTCTGCCCGCTTCAAATTGGCAGTCAGTGTTGAGCTAGTTTCGGCACTTGAGGAGTACTGAACCTGACATCGTAAAGTATTTTAAGGCTTCTGTTCGCGGACACACTCGGCGCACTACTAGAACTTTTTGGTGCTCTCGAAATCCACAAGTTGCACCCGGAATGATTCGAACTTAACAGAGTTGTGGCACTCCGAACACACCCGAGCGTCCAATTGAGAAGCACCCCGCAACCTCTACCTCTATTCCACTACTTCAATACTAGGCTCCATGAGACGAATGATGACAGTATCGTACTCGGAGCCTCGCAGCAGTGACCTTGAGCGGTCTCGTCCTGCGAATCTGCGTAAAAATCGATTTTCACAAGATATAAAATAGGACGGCTAGTCTGACCTACCTTGATCGGTTGAAGTTTCAAAACTTAATGTCAGATTCGCGATCAGCACTTCTAGACGAAGTTTGAGCGAAATCGATGATCTGACCCGACCACCTGCAGTTATCCAAACGGGAGGTAACCTACCGAAATGGACGGAATTTTCAAAAACGGACGTCGGATACGTAATCAGCGGCAAAATAATCCACCTAGATAATTTTAGACAAGGTTTGGACGAAAAAAGTTTCTGCGAGCGGTGAAGTCCGAAGAGGCCGGAAACATATGTAGGTTGTGAGAAACCAGCTGCGATTAGAGGAATCGGCAAGGAAGTCGACAAAAAAATCAAATATGGATGATTTACATGCTCAGCGATAGAGCTCAAGCTGTTGGGCTCAATGGTTTTTTAAACTTGTGTTCGATTTTTTTGAAGAGTTAAGGCCGCTCTGAAGCGCTCGTGACGGCGAAAGCTCGACTACAGCTTTTCGCTGTCTTTAAAACTGACCTATTTTCAGCGCCACAGCACTTTCTCCAATAACTTGCCGTTCACCAAGAGATGTGACATGGGATGTTCGTAGAACGGCCTTTCGCGAAGGCCTGTCGCCTACACTCAAGTGCCCTTGTTTAGCTCAGCCAGCACATGCCTTCAGTTTCCTGGGTACTTATGAATCAGGGGGCCCGTGCTCGAAAAGTGAAGGCTGGTGGTTGGGTTCTTTGCTCTCCTCCGCGTCAGCAGAGACGAAGACACACTGGGCAAGAGAAGGAACTCGAGGATGTGGCCAAGTTTGACACAGGTGCGAAAGCTGGACCACATCCTAGGGTTCTTTATATGCGCACGGGCCCTCTGCTTCATAAGTACCGTTTCCTGTATCAGAGTGCGGAAAAATGGATATTGCCATCTACCTTTTATCAATCCACATAATATTGCACTAAGCATGCAGCATGCTCCAGCAGCTTCTGTTCCACTAGTCCTAGTGCGCAAGATGTCTTTCGTGGAGAAATTTCAAGCACCCAAGCTCTCTTTTTAACTAGAAGCGGTTTCGCCACTGAACGTGACACTATTCAAGCGTGAACTCCTTATTAGTTAGCAAGTAAGCCACCTAGAGACAATACATGAAGAAGTTCTGCAGGCAGTCGGCCTAACATTATCCCAAGAACTGGTTTTGTTCCAGCATTTGCACTGGTATGGACAAGGTCAATCTCATCCTTGTAATGGAGTTCGTTCACGCTGGTGAATTAATTGACTACGTCCATGATCTGAGTGGGTGAGTTAGCGCGAGTGGATGAGGAAATGTGTCAGTACCATGATACCAGCTCATATACCGGCATTTCAGCGAGGATCTTCAATCAGCAGTGCGCTTCTACTCAATGGAGATAGTCTGCGCCCTGCAATATATCCATTCCAAAGACATAGTCAGTTTCTTACAATTCACGCACTTAACACGGCAATTTCGATGGAACCGAAGCCGAAGGAAATTCTATCGTGCACTATTGCATATAAGTATTCAGTGTGGAAAGTGATGGTGTCGCACATCCTCAGCCACAAATATCTACGGGTGAGCCGCGCTCCCAACGGTTTCTTCAGCCTTTCGATTCTGCTGAAGAAACCGTTAGGAACGCGGCCAAAATTGAGGAGTGTTAGAGGGGCTCAGTTGTGTTTATTCCATTAGGGTTAAATGTCCAAGTCCTGCAAAAGGGAAAGCGGTTCATTCGGCACCTACCCGATACAAAAACGATCCTCGTTGCAGCTCTTCCTTAGTAAATGGAGGCTCCATGTTTAGGTTTATCGTGATCTTAAACCCGAAAACCTCTTGCTCTCCAAGGATGGCCACATAAAAATTGCTGATTTCGGTCTGGCAAAATTACTGAAAGGAAAGTAAGTTGGTGTATTTCATTGCATTTAAAAGGACTACAGTTTATTACATTTTGCTGCGAAGCCTTTTCTATGTGATTTTAGGACCTACACGATTTGTGGCACTGCGGAGTATATGGCTCCGGAGGTTCTGCAGAAGAAAGGGTACGGCACAGCTGTTGACTGGTAGGAAAGCCCTTTCGCCTTAAGACTACTTTGACCCTTTTCTGACAATAAATCTCATTTTCCTCATAAGAGCCAGACAACATGCGTTTTTATGTTCTACTATATCAATGTGCTTCACATATTCGGACCAAAATAATGTACTTCGCGGGCTGATGAAGCCTGCTTTTTCATACAGCAGCAATATACTACATCATTACACTACAACACCTCCCCTTTTAAGAAATCAGAGGTATCTTTTCTGATGTGGACCCAACTGGAGATGACATGGCGGCCATCTATGGCGTTGCGATCGTAGTGGCAGTGTCGTGGGGGTCGGAGCGCTCGATGCTGAACATTCGTCTTCGTTTCGATTGTTGAACAGTGACAGATCGAACGCGTGTAGAAGTCGGTTTGCTGCTGAAGCCATGCTCCTTGGCTTGAGCTGGTTCACGTGTCGAGTCCACGCGTAGTTTCCGCAACGAACAGAGTAGGTAGCATTGCCGATTCTTCGCAAGGTAATGCCAGGCGTCCAGGTGTGCTGTCCTCAATAGTCCTTGGCAAAGATAACGTCGTGCACTTCGGAAGAGCGGCATCGTGCCCCATGATGGCGATTGAACTGTGGTTCCATCTTGTTGTCGCGGCATCCAGCATCTACAGTCATCGAGCTCGTTCTTATTCGGCGTGTGAGGAAGTTCTCTGCAGGCGTCAGGTGATTGGGTCCAGATGGGCATGGAGTCGAACGGTATGCCTTCAGAAAGGTTTACAGAGCCTCTCCTGTCAGTTCCTCTCTTTTTAACTTCGACAGTCCTCGCTTGAAAGTGTCGACAAATCGTTCGGCTTGTCCATTGCTTTGGGGGTGGGACGGCGGTGGGCGAACGTGGGTTATTCCTCACGATCGGCAGAATCCAACAATGGTTTCGACGTGAACTGTGTCTCGTTAAAATAATGTCTGTAGGTTGCCGAATTGAGAGAATGCTGTCCTCAAAGTGTTGATGGTGGCAGTCGATGAGATGTGTTCATTGGAATAATCTCAGGCCATTTAGAGAATGCTTCAACAATGACTTCCCCAAAATCAATTGGTCCTGCGAAGTCGGCATGTACTCTAGTCTACGGTGATGTCGGCTTTGGCCAGGAATACAGTTCAGATTTGATGGGGTCCTTGGAAGCAGCGACGTATAAGTTGCAGTTCCTAACCATATTTCCAATGTCGGCGTCCACTGAAGGCCAATAGAAGTAAGAACGAGTAAGCATCTTCATTCGTGTCTGTCCATGGTGAGCTTTATGAAGTGACGACAGAACTCGACGTTGAAGAGGTTTCGGAACCACAATTCGATTTGCAGTCATCAAACAACCATTGACTGTTGAAAGAGTCTCGTCAGTTGGAGTGGCTCCACAGTGGAGAGTCGCGATTCACTTTCGGCCAACGTCCGGATCTGGTGCATCCGATTACTTGCTTGATCACACTGTCCGCCTCTGTTGCAATCCTAATGGCTTCTGCCGAAACGGGAAGTCGGAAGCAGTTTTCCGAAAATTCGGCGATGACATCGACATCGACAGCGGCAATTACTCGCTCTCGAGACTGCGAAGCGATTAGGCTGGAGAGAGAGTCCACTTGTCCGAACTCCTTGTTGTTGACGTACTCATTCTTAAAGTTGTAGTTGAGTAGCATCGTTGCACAGCTCTGAAGACGATTGCAGGTGTACACAGGTATTCCCTTCGTGGATCCGAAGATTGAAAGCAATGGTTTATGGTCAGTCTTCAGCGTGAAGTGACGCCCATAGATGAAGCGATGAAACTTCTGAACGGCCAAGATGAGGGCGGGTGCCTCTTTCTCGATTTGGCTGTAGTTCCTCTGAGCAGGAGTCAAGCGACGCCTTGCATGATAAACAGCCTTCTCAGATCCGTCCGGAAAACGGTGCGATAGAAATCTGATATGAGTATCGCCTTTATTTGGTTGAAGGAAGACTGACATTCCGGTGACCATGTGAAAATGCCATCCTTGCGTGTGAAAGTGTCCAAGGAAGCGCGCAGGTTGTGCAGGTCCTTCACAAACGTTCCATAAAAATTAACGAGCCCTATTAAAGCACGTAGCTGATTGACACCTTCGGATGTGGCATCCTCCTGATAGCTTCCACTCGGTAAGGGGCGACATCCATCAGCAGAGATAATGAAGCCAAGATATTTGAGTTCCGGCTGCAGGAAGCAACATTATTCCAGACGAACGTGGAATCCATAGTCCTGGATCCTTTAAAACACCTCCTTGAGTCGAGTGTTGTGTTCGTCGACGCTTCTTTCAGTGACCAATATGTCGTCGAGATAGGCAGCTCTTCTATCCAGTCCAGCTACAAGTGCGTCCATTTATTGTTGAAAGATGCCGTGTGCGGGTTTCACTTCGAAAGGTATACGGTTGAATCGAAAAAGTCCACGATGCGTGTTTATCGTCAGCAGTGGCTTAGGTTCTTTATCAAGCTCCAATCGTAGATAGGTTTCGGAGAGGTCCAGTTGCGTGAAGTACCGACCTCCATTCAGCTTCGCAAAAATGTCGTCCGGTGTCGGCAGTGGGTGTTGATGCTGCTCGAGAGCATCATTCAATCCCGTGGGAGTATTCCGCGCGAAGCCTGATTGTGTCATTTTTCTTCTGCACAGCGACGATGAAACCCGTCCATTCAGAGCAGTCGATAAGCCGAGTGCAGTCGGTTGCCACCAAGCGGTCTATTTCTTGTGAAATCCTTGGTAGATGTGCATACGGAACAGGGCGAGCCTTGCGACGGAATCTTCCGCGAGTTGTTGCAGAAGCGGCTGCCGAGATCCAATCGAGTCCTAGCAATGAAGGCGTGTCGGCGACGTAGAAGGGCCCTTCTCCTTGCTTCTCACCGATCTTGAAACTGCACTGTAATCGTCCTCGAAAGCGAGTCGTTTCTTGTTTGCCGTATTTAATATAACGTCTGAGGGAAGCAGCTTCGGTCGACCCATAGCGATCTAGTCGGCGTTGCTCAGCAGGGAGACATCTGCTCCCGTGACGATACGTATTCGCACTTACCGCACATTGATGCACACATGGCGAACGATTCGGTTTGCTGGATATTCGTGGCTCGATGTAGAGGCGACTACCACGTTGCTAGCAGCTTCGCTTCTCCTTGTTGGCTTCTTCCTCTGCCAATTTCTGCAGAAGCCTTTCTTGTGTCCAACGGCATTGCATTCGAAGCATTTCTTTCGAACGAAGCTGCAGTCCTTTGTCCAGTGGTGTCCTCCACCCACATCGAAAGCATGGCGGCTCCTTCTGGTTTGTTTCCGATTTAACTCGTTGACGTTATATGAAGTTGACTGCGTTTCTCAAAGCATTGTCACGTCCTGGCGAACGTCAAGAAAGCGCTGAATTTCAGAATAGAGTTTCTTCAGCGTTGTCTTTGGATTGTCCTCCAAGGCACGTGCTCGGATGTCAGCATCCTCAGAGGCAGAAAGTCCACAGATCCAAATGCAGATCATCTGCTCGAGAGTGACGTTGTTTAATTCGGTCATCTCGTGTCTTCTATCGACCAGACCAGTGTAGACATGTAGAGTTCCGCCACTGTGCTGCGTTCGCAGATATGCATAGCTTCGAGCGAAGATGGAAGTTGTGTGTTTGAACAACTCCTTGAGCGTCTTCGCAGTGGCCTCCAACGAGATTTTGGAGGCTTTGCGCGGTAGCACATGGTTTGTGAAAGTGGGCGTAGGTTGTGGCGCCGACCTTTGAAACAATTAGTCTCGCCCTGGCAGCGTCCCCAAGTAATGCCCCATCATTTGAAATGATCTCCTCGTATGGGCGGTTGTACCATATTTAGAACGTACAACCGTTGTCCGGATCATAGGCGAACCCCGGAATCCTTGTCGACAGCGAATTTGCGACTAATTCTGCTGGAGTTGGTGCTGCAGGTCGCGTGTTGGACATCAGTGGATGGATTGAAGTCATGATCTCGCTGACTGCCCGTGTGAACATTATCTTTTGTTGCTTGGCCTGCTCCTCCAGGATGGTGTGGAACATCTCAGCATCCACCGTTGTGTCGTAGTCCTCGAGTAGTTGCTGCTAGCTCGATCTGCTCATAGTCGACCTTCGGTCCGGCTGCACGGTTATTGCTGCTCGCCCTCGGCTCCACGTCTGCCACGTCCTGTCCCACGCGTCGTCGACCGATCCGCTGCTCGTCCACGTTGAAGTCGTGGAGCTGATGGCCAGTTGTTGTGGAGCTGCTCGCGGATGTCGAAGAACAGGCACGATTTATTGGGGGACAAAATCCGTACAACACAAAAAGCATGGGTAGTCAATCTTCCGCGTACCCTACATTATGCGGGTTTAGTTAATGCCGTTTAGCATTACGAAATACGCAATACACTACAGCAGCAATATACTACAGCATTACACTACAACAGAGATTCTCAAGCCAAATCCGCTTTAGGATGCTTTAAGTGGTAGGGCTTTACTGACTCTAAAATCTTTCGCTACATCCGCTCTTATTTTGTGGTGGACGATTCACGCGAGCAAATTGTGTTCTGTTTGTCTTTGAGAGGAAGCTGGACTACTTCGTCAGCGGTTCGGCAAGGAGGGCCGGCACGGCATTCAGCGAGGGATGTGTTCGTTGCTGGTTCAGGAGGATGAAGAGGAGTCACTAAATGGCAACGATTGTCGCAACGCTTCGTTGTGGAGGGTCGGGTTTAGAGAATCTAATCAAGCAGAAACCACATGCAATTCGCTGGAACCATAGCTAGTCCGCCCATATTGCAGGGTCAGCTATTATCTGACATCCTTGGCAAAATACTGGAATGGTGTTTTCCGTGTTCTTATTTTTAAGAAAGAAGGTGCGGCTCAGGACTTGTCAAATCGTTCAGCGACACTCCTTACAGAGAAAGTTCCCGGGAGTGAGGACTGCGAGCGGAGAGAGACGATTCTAAACCGAAGTTTCCTCGCAACCTGTATCACCTGTATCACCTGTCGTCCCGTTGATCGTCGACTTTCTCGAGCGGGCGCCAGCAGCGCCTACATTTGTCCCTGTCGCGTGCCAGAGTGGTCCAATGGATCCTCCTCGCTCGAAGAGCGTCATATCGGTCGTTCAGGACTTTCACGAAGAAGTCCGACCAACGCGTTGGTGGGCTTCCTGGTGTTCTCTTGACATCCCGCGGAATCCAGTCGGTGATGGCTCTCGTCCAGCAGGTGTCTACGATTCACATTACGTGACCGGCCCACCTAATTTTCGACGACTTGGCCCATGCGGCAGCGTCTCTAATCTTCGAACGTCGGCAAAGCTCGGAACTCCAGAGGCCTTCTCTCACTTGCGTGAGTCGTGTCACTCCGAGCATCGTCCTCTCGATTCCACGCTGCGCGACGCTGATCGCGTGTTCATCCTGCTTTCGCATAGACCAGGTCTCTGAGGTATGTTAGGGCAGGAAGAACAGTGGAGTCGAATAGGTGGGCACGGAGTCGGACGTTGTTCGTCTTCTTCGCGACTTCTTCGACGCTCTTGAAAGCTCCGCAAGCCGCTCGTTTCCTCCTGCTCAGCTCTGGTGCTAAGTCGTTGGCCATGTTGATTTCGCGACACAGATACACATAGCTGGAGCATTCGGAGATGTTCGTTCCGTTGAGCGAGAAGGGGCATCAGAAACTTGTCCGTTCCTCATGAACATCGTCTTCGTAAGATTCAGCTGCAGTTCAACGTTCCCATACACGATCGAAGTCGGCCAGCATTCGCTCCGCTTGACTGATGCTCGGTGTTATGAGCACGATGTCGTCAGCGAAGCGTAGATGGAGCAGCTACCGGCCGTCGACCTTCACTCCCATGTCTTCCCATTCTAGTTCGCGCATGACGTTTTCGAGGGTGGCGCTGAAGAGCTTCGGAGTTATGATATCCCCTTGCCGAACCCCTCTCTTCACGTCGATAACGACGTCGTTGTAGAATGGAGAGATCTTGGTCGTGAATCCACAGTACAGCTCTCGAAGGACTCTGATGTACTGAGTAGGAACGTCCTGAGTGAGCAGGGCTTCGAGAACCGCTTCAGTCTCGATGGAGTCGAATGCCTTCTTTAAGTTGATGAACGTAAGGCACAGCGGCAGCTTGTACTCTCGCGACACTTCGATGAGCTTCGTAATGGTGTGTATGTGGTCGATCGTGCTGAATCCTCTCCGAAATCCTGCTTGTTCACATGGCTGTCCGTCGCCCAGCGTTCTGCTAATCCTATTCAAGATCACTCGAGTGAACACTTGTAGACCACGGACAGCAGGCAGATCGGGCGATAGTTGCCAATGTCGTGCACGTCTCCCTTCTTCTACAGCAAGACGGTCTTGCTGGTTTTCCACTGAGATGGAACCTTGCACTCCGACAGGTAGCGCGTGAACAGCCGCGCGAAGGTGTTGATGAGCGTTGGGGGGAGATTCTTCAGGTGTTCGAGTCTGATCCTGTCGGGACCGGGTGCTGTACGCTTCTTCACCGACGAGATGGCGTGTCGGATTTCGGAAGGGAGAACAGAGGGAACGACGTATCCATCCTGCGGAAGATGGCATGGGGGCAGGTGGACGTGGCTATCGAAGAGATCGGAGTAGAAGTCGTGGATGACCTTCTCCATGGTCCTTCTGGAAGAGGTGATGGCTCCGTCAGGACGTCGGAGAGCGGTCATCTTGGTCTTGAAGTTGGCGAAGTTCCGGCGGGCGTTGTGGACATTCAACCCTGCCTCTGCTGCTTCAGCCAACACTTCCGCCCTTCTCTCCTTGAGATCTTCCTTTATCTGCATAGCTTCGCAAGCTCGGACGTCAGCTGGTAGTTGCCTGACGCTCGTGCTGCTCCACGCTGGCGTATCATTTCGAGAGTTTCCGGAGACAGGCGCCTCCTGGTTGTCTTCAAGCTCTCGGCTCCCTTAGCACTATCGTGGAGATGGTGCACGAAGCGGTCGTATTCCTCATCGTTGTCTATGACGGCATCTTCCCAAAGGCCGGCAAGAGAGGTGTAGAGTCCCAGCTGATGGTCGTTCTGGAACTCCTCTTCTTGAACTTCGCGGCCTTCTCTCCTTGACGCGAAAAACGGAACCTTGCGCGAAGGAGGCGGTGGTCCGATCCCGTTTAGAACTTGGGGACAACGGAAACGTCGGTCAGACAATACTTGCGATTGAAGATGATGTGGTCGATCTCGTTGTGGAACTGGCCACCGGGGGATTCCCAGGTCCATCGTAGAGAGGGAGGCTTTTGGAACTGTGAGTTTCCATGGATGGTCTTGGTCGACATGATAAACTCAGACAGCCTGCTCGGTCCACTCCAACCTTTGGGTTCTGATGTGGTCTTCCTTATAGAACTTCTTCAGCTCCACGTAGAAGGCTTCGACCTCGTCGTCGTCGTAGTCGGATTTTGGGGCGTGCGCGACGAACACAGTCAAAGCTGGCACGGAGCCACATCGCTTCAGTCGCAGACGTCCGATTCGGCTTGTCAGAGACTCGCACGAATCGATGTTCATGGCCAAGTGCGTGTTGACGAGGACACCAACGCCGCGTACTCCCCTGCTGTCGCATGTTCCGAGGAACAGTTCTTCTCCGGAGTCGTAGGCGGCGTGTAGGGGGTGGTGTCTTCTCGTCTCGGTCAGTCCGATGACGTCGTACTTGATCTTCCTGACTTGCATCATCAGGTCCTCGATGGATACTTCCGATGCGAGCGTGCGGGCGTTGTAAGTACAGATCGTCATCCTAGTCCTTCTCAATTTGCGCAGCCTGGTTAGGCCCTGAGATTTTAGCAGCCTCTCCGTACTCGTCCTTCCCATCGCTGCAGAAATGGGGGCTCTTTCGGGGTCAGGGGAATGGGGCACTTTAGTGCTGCTGTGTTTCACTGCAATACAACACGGGTAGCTAGTCAGGCTCTGTCGTGCGGACAAAGAACTCCGGGTAGCCAGCCAGACTGCCTGACTTTTGAGGCGGCCTCGAATCATGTACTCCCAGTATACCGAGTGCAAGCTTTTGGCCGGGGCGACACAGTTACAATCCACACAGGCGCGAACACATCCACGCACACTGTGCATGAACATGCCGCTCCCACGCACAAGGAACGCGTCGACCCGACACAGCAGTAGCAAGGAGCCCATCCCCTGCATCCCACCTGCGTCTCTGGGCAGTACATGGTCGCATTTGGTTCGCGTTTTCGTTCCCCTATCCACCACCCGGGGACGCGACACGTGGCCCTGCGACAAGCGGCCCGAGATCCCTCTTAACAAGAGAGCCCGAAGGCTCTCTATCGACGGAGATCCGTGGGTTCTCGCAACACCGAGCAAAAATAAGACCCCATAGATTACGTCATTCTTGCTTCGTGAATCACCGCCACGGTGAAGAAGATGCGATCTGGTCCGAAAGTGTGGTTCGTTCCGAATTATGCCGATATTTAATTACTTTAATTCTTATCGTGGCGTTCTCCAATATGTATTACATAAGTAACCTAAATTTTAAGCCTGAGCGGGCAAGAAATGCGCACTCAGGCTCAAGAAATGGCAAGAAATGAAATGCAAAAATGAGTTAGCGATGAGAAAATAATGTGGCTATCCTACTCTTAAAAAAGAACCAAAGAAGGTGCGGACCAAAGTAGTTGCTATTCAGCAACTTAAAGTTCTAATTGAGGACAAGCAGAGTCATGGGCAAGAAAAGCTGTATATTCCTTTATTGTATAAATCTCTTGTGGCAGACAATCGAGCACATTCTGCAAAACGGTTCATGTTCAGATGAGTATTTCATCGCAGTGTGAGGATTTAATGGTAAGAATTTCATGGCCACTCAAAAGGGCAGCGTTTTTTGAATTGCCCAATACTAAAAACTGCTTTGAGTTTCAATAATTTAGACGTGGAAGATCAGGGGTTAACGTCTAAAGCTCGCTCAATTTCTAGTCGATGTTTTCAGGTGGTCCTTCGGTGTTCTGATCTACGAGCTTCTGTGCGGTGAACCGCCATTCAGCGGGGACAGCGCTGAGGACGTCTTCGAAGCCGTGCTTCGAGGAGACACCAACTTTCCGCCAAGCATTGTAGGGCCGGCCAGGTACTAACCATCGTTCTTCGTTGGCAGTACATCGCTGCGGTCGGTTACGGAGAAATTGCTCCTTGGCTCGTCGTCACTTTCTGGCGTTTGCCTTCCATCCGCATGTTTCATAGCCGATTGAGTCTCTCATCGCTCTTCACTGGCCTTGCGCAGTCACCATGAAAAGTGCCGACCGTCTCAATCTCTCGTTTTGCTCGTTTTTTTCCACCAAGCTGCTTAAAAATAAGTTCAAAGCAGGATGGCAGAGTAAGCTGGGCTTTTCAGACGTGAGTCAAGGTCGAATTTTCAGATACGTGATAACCTCTCTGCTTGACAAGGATCCAATGCGGAGGGCAGTGAATATTGCTTCGCAGGAGTGGTTCGACGGCTTCGAATGGGACAGAGTTAAAAGCCTTAGCATTCAGGTGAGAATCACCTCTTCCAGCGAGTATAAGTCTAGTAGATGGCACTAAACTCTAGAAACAATATATGTGCATCGTATATTGAGGGCGCAATAACGACCACTTTCTCTGGGCCATGTTGAAAGCTTTCATTGACTGGTCGATAGTCACTGGTCCACTTCGAACTGTGTTTCTTGACTTCTTTCGCCATAACACTTCTTTATTTATTTATTTATTTATTTATTTATTTATTTATTTATTTATTTATTTACCGGTCATCAGAGTGGCCCTTCGACCGCCCTGAGGGCTTCTCAACGGCTTGGCCGGAGTAGTAACTTCTCACCATCAATTGTAGTCGCAGTCTATGTATGTTATGGTTCCGCAGGAAGAACACCTGCTATGTGCGTCGAGTGGCGCAAGTTAGAAAGGGTCGCGAAGAGAGACTTCTATTCTAGAGATATTGATTGCTACTCAGAAAAGATTGAGCCCACCAACTATAAATCTACACTTAATTGCTCCACTGATACAGTAACGTAACGCCGAAAAAAACTCAACATTTTTAAACGCTATGGAATATTCAGAGAATCATCATTTCATTATAACCGGGCGAGGATTTTGAAATGCTTGCAGAGGCTGTAAAAACAAAACATTCACCGTCTACCCTTCAGCGACCTCGACTACGCTCCGGGCTAAAATTTCGGACCGCTTGAATGATCCACGAAAAAATCAAAACTTTGATCAATTTCGATTGATAGCGATCGAAAATTCAAAGGCGAACTTCAGACTCGCGTTCAGCGACCTCGACTACCCTTGTATGAAGCTTTTGGCCTCTGTCGATCGCAATCGATCCTTGAGTATTGCCAAGCGCCGTGCCCCCACTCCAGTTGTGACGGACGGACGGAAACACACACTCACACACAGACACAGACACACAGGCACACACAAACATACACACACTCCTTCTACAGAGAAGTTTCACACACACACAGTCACACACACACACACACACACACACACACACACACACACACACACACACACACACACACACACACACACACACACACACACACACCACACCACACGCACGCACGAACGCATGCACGAACGCACACACACACACACACACACACACACACACACACACACACACACACACACACACACACACACACACACACACACACACACACACACACACACACACACACACACACACACACACACACACACACACACACACACACACACACACACACACACACACACAAGGTTATAACAAAAAGGTTATAAAAAAAAACATAGTAAAGGTCACATGAGAGGTCATAGTGAAGAAGAGAATACAAAGAACTCTTAAGAAACATTCGAGTCGTTTCAAGACGAAACGGTGTCGTTTCGTTCATAACAAATTTTGTCCTTTTCATGAGTGAAGTCAAAAATGCACTAATCAACTGGTAAGGACAACCATGGGTATCAACCATCGAAAGAAACCAACCTCTATCAATAAAGATGGAAGAATGCGAAGAATGTGATTCATGTGTATATGCTTACTACATCGCAAAATGCAGACGTAGTGAACAAAGACACAACACAGTCACAAATGAACATATGTTCA
This sequence comes from Heligmosomoides polygyrus bakeri, assembly GCA_947359475.1. NCBI lineage: Eukaryota > Metazoa > Nematoda > Chromadorea > Rhabditida > Heligmosomidae > Heligmosomoides > Heligmosomoides polygyrus. The sequence continues at coordinate 70,861,779 of OX375867.1, forward strand.
GAAAATAACTGAAACTGAGCACTATTTTGATTTGTAGCCTGCCCACCGGCTAGCATACTCGGTTGGCCTCTACCTTGAATGGCTTCGCACATCGATCACCGCCCTTGGTCGCCCTTGGTGAACGAGCTCTGAAGCACTAGGCTCAAGGGTTAGAGTGAAGGAAGGTGAGGTCTGAGGAACCAAATTCGCCCAAACTTTGCGTTGGAGGTTGTTTTCAGAGCACGGACATTGCATCCACTTTTGACTCACTTTACGTGGAAATCAAAATTTGTTACCTTTCTAGCATAGAAGAGCTCGAAAAAAAATTAAATAACAGTTGCTAATGAACGCAATGTTTCCTGGACATGAGGGTAAAGGGTCTTACTGAAGATATTATAAATCGCAAAATGGCGCCAGCGTTCCAACCCAAGACCTCTACTTCGAAGCGGCAACGTCACCACTGCTCCGCTGCCGCACCTGTCAGAGAAGCTAAGCTCGCACTACATGAAGTCGGCAATGCGAACTTTGACCGGCTACAACTCACTTAGGAAATCCATTGGGCAGATTTGCTCCACATATTTGTAATCAGCATTCCAAGTTTTTCTGCATGTCGTAGGTTTCTGACCGAAATTCCATAGGAAGCTAAGAGCATTGCCCGGTAAGGAACTGGATCTTCCAGTCTGCTCACACCTTGTGTATCGGTGTTCAGTCAAGATTTGTCGCCCAAATGTCTTCCGGGAAAATGACTATTTATGCCATTGAACATCTTGAAACTTTTTAATTCCTGACGATTGAGCTTCTTTTACTGTATAAATCAAGTGTGCAAAATTGAAGTACCTAGCTGGAATCGCAGAATGAGAGCAACTGCCCGAATTGTGTGGCAAGTACTCGCGTAGTGGAGACACACTGAGGCTTCTATTTAAGCTTAGGCTCACATCTGGGAAGTGCACAGAACGATACTACCCTTATGTTTATTGCAGCCGCATCAGAAAGAGAGGAGGTAGGAGCATTCTGCAAAACTCGCTCGGCTTATCTCAGTACTATTAATGGATAGCGATATAGGGCGCATTAATCAATCCCTCTTGAGATGCGCATTCTCTTCGACGGGTTGTGGGGGAGGCAATTGAAGGCGCGTCTGGCCAACACAATTATTTGCGGTGGCCAGCCGATGGGAAAGTCAGTGTTTTATCCGTCTCAGACTAGTCTGGTACCAATGACCGACACCGGAGGGATGTAAGGATTGGTTGGCCTGGGCGGGAAATCCGAACCAGGAACCTGGGACTAAGTGCGCGAGATAGACGGTGCCTTCTCCGACTGTGCTATCGCGTATATTGTCAAACCAGACGTTCAGCGGCCTTGCGGCCGCCAAACGTGTGGTTGGGGGCTTCGCCCCAAACCCGGAGAATAGGAGAGCCCCAATCTTCCCCCTTCTTCTTTAGGTCCTCTTACTTTTATTAAAATGAAAAACTGGTTTCACTATACAGATTAGTGCAACGGGATATGGTGGGTCAGAATCTTCACTGCTCCTACAAAGCCAATCCACCCTCTATCGCATGTACTCGATTTATTCTCCGAAGTGCCCTCCTCTACGTGCCGAGAAACAGGTAATGAGAGTCTCAACCCGGTGCTTAATCTGTAAAACCATAATTAAAATTAATCGGTTTTGGTTGCCACCGCTTACTCTCTGACGGCAATAATACTCACCCGAGTCCCATAGTCACTCTCACTACGTCTTCCCCCACCCACCCCGACTAATACTTCTTTACGTATGTGCAAAGAAACGGAGTGAGAGTCAAGCACGCACATGTGACGCTGAGTCGCGACTCACGTGTCATCACGCTGCCATGACGTCTATGACACTCCTTCTGCACCCCGACACACGCGGCTAACCTGTCCCTACCATTTCACATCACCTACAGTAGTCTAGCAGAACAGAAAACGAATTCCAGATTCGTGATCAGTATCCCCAAATGCCCCCCCTGGACGAACCTTGGCGAAAAAAATTCCGACCCTGCAGATGTGAAAGTACATGTGCTCATACCTGTAGTGGACCCACCTCTAGAGTAGGGAAGAGTGACCTGCACCAAAATAGGCAGAAATGCGACCAACAACGCAAAAAGAATAAAAAATTCTAAATTTCGTCACAGTTAGTAAAATTAGTTTAAATTTAGAAGAAACGCGCTTTTCATAGAAATCCGAAGGGCGATCAGCATATGACGGATCAAAATATTGGTCGATCATGCTCACTACAAGGTTACAACGATACACACTTCTGAAACTAATAGAAAACATTAACAAGGGATCACAAATGAATAACATCTAATGAGGAACCCAAGAAGACAAGCATGGCTCGACGAGTGTTTCCTTCAGCGTGACCAAGATTGGTATAACTCTTTATTGCGGCTTACGTTTCAGTGTCGTCGCCTTCTTCAGAGCCTGGAAAAGTCGAAGTCATCTGAGAAACTACACTCTCAAATGCCATTTCATTCTGCAAGAACACATCCAAAAGGCTAAGAGACTACGAAAACGATGCCATAAGAAGTAGAAAGCATGGCTAACCTTAGATGTGGACAATAGGCGTCCACCGTCACCCTGGCTGGACGAAAGATGGGTGAATGAGTTTAGAGCCCTTGGGACCACCCGCCCTAGGGACCTAGCGGGTCATGACGCAGAAGTCAAAACCCGCAGAGGCGACGTACGGCGCCAGCTCTTGGGTCACAGCCAAGCACTCGTCCTACCTATTGTACAATCACATGTACGGAGTGTGGAGATGAATATGTGGGGAAACAGATAGACCCCTGTGCGCAAGGATCAAGGAGCACTTGGAGGGATTGCGCACGTCCCATATCTCGACTCCCCTGGGCGAGCACCGGGTGCGGCGGCATGCGAACAGCTGTTTTGGGGTGAAGGTCAAGATCCTTGCGCGTGAAGATGAGATTTCGGCGCGCCGAACTCTCGAGGCGCTGTACATTGCGGCGAGGTCCCCCCAAATCAATAGGAAGGACGAGTGCTTGCCTGTGACCCAAGGGCTGGCGCCGTACGTCGCCCTTACGGGTTTTGACTTCTGGGTCATGACCAGCTAGGTCCCTAGGGCGGGTGGTCCCAAGGGCTCTAAACTCATTCACCCATCTTTCGTCCAGCCAGGGTGACGGTAGACGCCTTTTGTCCACATCTAAGGTTAGCCATGTTTCCGATTTCTTATGGCATCGTTTTCGTAGACTCTTAGCCTTTTGGATGGGTTCTTGCAGAATGAAATGGCATTTGAGAGTGTAGTTTCTCAGATGACTTCGACTTTTCCAGGCTCTGAAGAAGGCGTCGACGCCGAAACGTAAGCCGAAATAAAGAGTCATACCAGTCTTGGTCACGCTGAAGAAAACACTCGTCGATTACAACGTCAAAGATGCCAAGATTCATCGAGAGTCGGACGTGGAATGTACAACCATGGTTCAACGGCAATATCCAATCGATAAGGCCTAGGTTGTCTCATCCCGCAAGAGGTTAAAAAGAGCTTGAAACGCGAACACTGAACCCTGCCACGGCCAAAATGCACTCTACACTGATTAAAGTGCAAAAAACACCACTAGAAATGCACAGACCCCACCCCCGGAGCCGATTCCTTGACCACCCGCAAATCCACCTCGCTATTCACTCGGCCATCCAGTCGCTGGTTGGCATGCTGGCGAACGTCTAACGTGAATGCGCCTTCTCGCTTCTACTAGGAATTTATCAAACCTCGTGTTGTAGCAATGATTGAAGCTCCAAACCTTTTGCAAGATCACCAACGTGCGTGTCATCCTTGCGCAGATTAGTAGATGGCACCTGCGCAAGGATGACACGCAAAAAACGTTGGTGAGACGGGCAGACCACTTTGGGTAAGAGTGAAGGAGCATGTGGACGGGCTCAACAGGTGCAAAGTCAGCACACCCTTGGGGGAGCACAGGCTGCGAAGTCATAGTGGCGCTTTTGCAAGATCATTTCTGAGCACGACAAGGGTATTCCAGACGTGGGTTTTGCGTTATCGGCTCGCACTGAAGCGAAACAGTTTTTTACCATTTTTGAGCAACCTAGAGGCCCGCAGGAAATTTGGAAACAACCATGGTGCTTCCTAGACAACGCCCTACAACCCTATATAGATCCACGTCCGACTTTCCATAAATCTTGGCATTGTTCGAACAGATATTCCGGAAGTTGCTCTCAGCTGTAGACCAAGATTTATCGACCTTTTATTAGGCTTACGTTTCGGCGATGTCGCCTTCGTCAGAGCCTGGAAAAGTCGAGTTCATTTGAAAAACTATTCGCCCAAACGCCATTTCATCCTACAGGAGTGAATTCCGAAGGAGACAAGGAGTCAGGAAGCAATGTCGTAGAGCATAGTAACGCTAACCTTAATGGTGGGGTCGAAGTGATCCACCAGTCACACGTAGCTGGAGGTGGGCTAACTCGGATGGGTTTGCGAGCTTATATCGACTGACCACCTGCCCCAGGGACCCCCTTGAGCACGACCACGTAGGTCAGACCCGCAGAGGTCGACGTAGGGCGCCAGCTCTTGCGTCACTGCGATGCACTCCTCCTTGCGGTTGATTTTTGGATTTCTGGCCGCAATCCAAAACGCTTCGAGAGTTCTGCGTGCCGTGACGTCGCGCTCGCGTGCCAAGATCGTGACCGCCACCTCGACCATTGCGCTATCGTGGCTCACATTAGATCACATTAGATCTTCTTAGCCCATCCAAGTGCTCCTTAACCATGGTGCAAAGCGGTCTCCCCGTCTCCCCTATATACTCATCCCCGCATTGACTGCATGTAATGAGGTACACCACTCCCGATGTCATACAGTCACCTGCACTTCCAAACGGGCAGACAACACAGGATGGTGTAGTGCACGTCCTGTCGTATAGGCGGTTCCGAACCAATTGTCCCTTCAAGTTTGTGGGAGGGATCTCAATCACTCTCACCAGGGCCTGTAAACCTGCTTTACGAAGGCATGTGCTTCGTAAAGCAGGTTTACACCAGGTCCTGTAAACCTGCTTTACGAAGGCATGTGCGTAAGTTGCTCTCAGCTGTAGACCAATCTTGGTCTACAGCTGAGAGCAACTTACGGAATACCTATATAGGTCATTTCGAGAAACTCCACGGTGATCACTTTGACCTTCCTCGTCGGAAGAATGGCAGCGCTCCAGCTTCATTTAGTGCTGTTTCCAACCGATTGCAGCTCGTCAAGGCTAATCGAATGTCTGACATTTCTGTCTAGCCGTCGTGCTTTGAGCCTCGAAGTGTGATGGATTTCGGTAAAGATGACTTAGGACATAAATACTATCATCTTCTGTATATAGTAGTGTGGAAACTACTCAAACGACTGTTGAAAATTGGGAGGACAGGCTTAGTTGAAGACGTAGCCGTACCGAGCGCAGGTCCCAGCAACTTTCTTCGCTGGCCCGTCTTGGTCCACCGCTGAAAATTGTAGGACCTGGGCAGGTAGAAAGGGCATAGTAACCCAGCATGCGAAGTAAATACGCCAGCACCCTTGACTACTAATTTTGAGGGAACGTACAAGAAGAATTATAGACGAGAGCCTTGTGTAGACAAAAACTGGTCTGTTCTGCCTCTGATCTTCCTGCTTCTAAAGCGTCCTAGAAAAGTTCAATGTCGCGTTCAAAGGCTCGATAATATCGATCGATATTGACTGCTTGTTCGAAACGATCCAACTGCTCTGAAGCGTGTCTGCCGCTTAAACAATCACGCAACTCCCACCCCAATGGGCTAGGTCTAAGAGAAAACAGATTGCACCACTCAAATGATCGATCAATATTGACTGCCTGATCAAACGTCCAATCTGCTGTGGAGCACTTCCGTCGGCCCACTCAATCGAGCAACTCCCACCCCGATTGATTAGGTCTGAGAGAGAACCGAATTCTCCGCTAGATACATCGATAGTATTGATCAATATTGACTACCTGATCGAAACTTCTCCATGCAGAATAGCCTTTCTCGGACCTATCTTAATAACGCAGCACCCACCCCAATCGGGTAAGGCTGAGAGAAAATCGATAGCACTGCCCAAGAGATCAATAATGTCGATCGATATTGACTGGTTAAGCGCTTCCGCCAAGCATCATAATCGTGCAATACCAATATCCAAAGATCCTGGGTTCGCGAAATTACCGTTAGTAGAAATACAAACTATGCAACATTTTGTAAAAATTGCAAAAATTATGTGAGACTTGGGGCATGACTGGCTGAAACAGCGAGCATTCGTGAAATAAGAAAGCATAAAATCCGGAATAAGAAATCCTAAACAGATTAAAAAGTGGTGCAAGACTAGTCGGGAGGATCTATCTAATACGTTTATTTAAACTTTGGTAGAAATAAAAACCATGCAATATAAAATGCAACCTTATGTTCTCCAGTCGTCACACTTGGCGGAGTGGATCCATGAAACAGCATTCCTGTTGGAGGCGGGGACGGTGTGAATGTGCTGGCGCCTTCCTTCGCAGAGAGAAGTCGGGATTTTCCCTCAAACTTGGGTGATTAAACCAGCGAGCCCGCAAAGTTTACAAAGTTCGCCGCAATACCCATCAGACCAATCAACCTTCCTCTATTATATACAGTAGGATCGTGGGATGGGAATGGATTCAAATGAGAGAGTCAGGTGGTTCGCCCTCCGCGATTAGACCTTCACCAAAAGCGCCTACAAGGGCCACCAACTGAAAGCACATGCGCGAACAATTGTGTCCAGCTGCGACTTGCCACAAGACGTTCCAGTCATTAAACACCTCAAAATCTACGCAGGAACAGGAAGAAACGAAAGGGGAACTATGAAGTGCGCTGACGTCTCCATCACGTGTGCTGACAGAGCCGCGGCGCAGACTTCTTTCGCAGCGTCTCACGTGCCCTCCTCGTCAGCTGCGATTTCTCACCACCGGGTGCTGTCGTTCGCAAATGGATATCGGGAGTTGTCCCCAAACTTGGGTGATTAAACCAGCGCCGCAAAGTTGAGAACGTTCGCCGCAATATCCATCAGACCAAAAACCTTCCTCTATTATATACAGTAGAATAGTAGGATTACCATCGTATCATCATACTTTATAATAATGCGTATGTTATATATTATGTTTATTCCTAATTAATGGATCACATCTGCGGTATAACCACCCCAGGTTTCACCTTCATAGTTAGGGCTCAAAGTGAGGGGTTCCTAATGATCTACAAAAGCACATAACTCTGTGAGATGGTGCTAATGTTTCAGCCGCCCGTTGTCCCACCTCCGTTCAACGTGGAGGATCTGTCGCCGCTCTCTGAAGACGCCAACGTTGAAGCTTCACCTCAGAGGGAACGAGATTACTTTGCCGACTGGTGCGAGTTCAGATCGGAGCCTGCTGTCTGACGTTCGACTAGCTCGTATATGATCAAACATATAGTTAGTATAATATATTTGTAAAGAGAAGCATGTTTGACTCACAGAAGGTCTAACCAAAAATAGAAGACTTCAAACACGAACTTCGTCGGAATTTCCTGAAATGTGCAACACAGAAATCATGTCTACGCAAGGGTCACTTTTCTACGCCTGTGCCTCGAAAATCGAATCGGTTCTTGTTGTGGATCAGGGCGCGTCCTAAGTGTGGAAACTTATCAACCTACTCAAACTGCACCAACTAATCGCGGCAGTTTCTCGCGATGAAAGTCCGATGTGAGGAGGTGTGCATTAAATTTTTTCGGTAAATTTTCAACGACCATGTTTTAATAAAATTTCACTTAGCTGAAGTCGGGTCGGCTGTAAGCATGTAAAAAGCGAGATCTTTTTCCTTATTGATCTTCACGACCCCGCCTATGTACGTGGTATTTATATATGACTACGTCTTCATTTTCACAAGAAATAGCATCAGTCCATCTATCATAAACACAAATAGCTAAAGTAGATGAGTCATTAATATTCCAAAACCAAACAGGAACAACAGGAATTCTAAAATAACAAGTTTCTTGCCATGCATAGCTCGTTTAGCATGTGGAAAGTCCAGCTTCTGGGATGATTCAAAGTGCAATGCACCACAAAGCATGGTTTAACGTGTCGGTGTGTTTTCATTTGTGCTGACAATTCTTCTTGCAAAACTTGCGCTCTCTAGGTAGACTCTTACAGCCCAACATTCTTCTATATCGTCGTAACTGTATCGGAAAACTACAGGACGTTTTAATGAAGCATTCAGGTTAGGCAGTGACCAGAGCGAATTCTTTGTTACAGTCCTTGGAAGATATTCACGAAGTCCATAGATCTTTTTGTCTCACAGAATGTCTCAAAAGGTCCTGTGCTTACTCAGGGCAACAGCAGATAATAAGATAAGCGGCTGATCAAATTTTTATCGAATCGAATTTTCCTGCATTGAGTATTTTTGTCATTGCCAACCAAGTAACGCAGACTTCCATCTGAAAAGGGCATCTCTCGTCATACATTAAAGTGCTCCATTTTGTCTTTATCCTTTCCTAATTCCTCCATATAAAATTCGCCACTGTCTGTCACTTTATACTTTACGATTTTAAAGCAATTGACCACTCTAATTTTCTTCTTGAACCACGTGGTACCATATTACACAGCACATTTGTTTGTGGTTCGACTATGTTTTGGGTTTCTCTTTTTTTCTTGTTCCTGTAGAGCACATTTTGGATTGGTGAACGGCATTATAATAATGTCGCAAAATAGGCACAAAAATCTGCGGACATGATCGAATTTCTAGCTAGAGCTAGACCCGCACCTTCAAAGATATACCTTTTTCGTAGAGCCTTAAAAAACTATGCAATAGACTGCATGTAAAGTGCCAGTTTTTGGAGTGACCTCATTACATAATAAGTGACGAAGAGTGGTCATCAACTTCTCTTTTATTTGAATTTGTTGCTTTCATGGTCATATGCTCACTGTTTCACGTGTACACTGACTCGCAAAGAGAGCCGCGGGCGGGCCCATGAAGAAGACGAAAATGTTAAGCGAAATCGTTGACATACACGTCATAAAACCAATAAAAGCGAAACAATTACAGCACCAGTAGCCATGCTCCATCAATTAGGCGGGACTCAAGGTTTCCTTAACCTAGTCCTACAGTCATCATCAGATGCTGCACGAAGACCCCGTGCTACATTCCGGAAAGTTGCGGAGAAGGGTGAGGTGCCTTTTCCTTCCCTTGATTTGCTTCATGTCCTTGTTCTTTCGCATTAAAAAAAGGATAAAGGACGGCGTTACTCAATCCCTTCTGGGATGCGCCAGCGCATTCTACTTCTACGGGATGTCGTGGAGGCGACATGAATGCGTATTTGGCCATACAGTGACTTGCGGTGGCCAGCCGATGAACAAGTCAGCGCTTTATCCTTCCCAGACAAGTCTGGTACCAATTCACCGACCCCGGAGGGATGGAAGGCTTGGTTGGCCTGGGCGGAAAATCCGAACCAGGAACCTGGTATCGGGTGCACGCGACAGTCGCGCCTCCTCCGACTGCGCTACACGTTCTTTCGCATTATTTGGGTTTTCTAGCGTTTTCTCCCTATATGCTGTGCCTTTTCGATCAAACTTATGAAACAAATATCACAAAAAGCTGTGAAAAACTGAACGGTAAGTATCACGAACCAATATGCAGCAATCAAATGCGAGAAGCAGAAGAAAACCCACAAAAGTGTTCATAGTCAGCAATTTGTTGAGCACAGTATAAGACGCCCGGTAGTCGTTAGAAGCTGCCGCAAATTGGGGTTTCCTCTATCAGGAACGACAGAAGGTGTGGATTAACACTCAGATTATTCAGAGCGATGTACACATTTGTTTTAAGCCTAGAGCAGCTGCTATAGAGGCTATGTGCAGTCACATGATGGTTTGCTATGATCAGAACTCTCGCGCCATGTAGGAACTGTGCATGCACCTTCTGCCTTGCAGACAAGATTACAGCAACAGCGCTCTTTGATCACACGCAACATCCCGATATTGTGGGAGAGTGCTGAGAGGCAACTGCAACGAGGATATCGCGGATGCGGCGTTGATAGCGTAATGGGCTAACATCCTGCCTGGATAGAAGAGTGCTGGTTCATGTCCCGCATGGCGCCAGAGTTTTGATAGTGGCAAAAGATATTGTAACATCAGGTTACACAGCTTCGTTGTTGATTCCTTCCAACTTTCCTTTGGTACTCGTTACTCCTCGTACGTCTGTCATACCTATGCATATAACAGAGAGTATTTCCAAGGCTAGGGCTTCGTTAATAATCTAAAGGTGTTGTTTGCTTTTACACTCTCCTCAAGGTATAACGCGGACTTCCCCGGTCCCTAACGCGTTATAAGAGAGGGGACTGTACTTCAATTTTTTTATCAAAAAACGCACCCTTCCGGCCGCGCATGAGTATGCCTTTTTGAAAAACGGTTTTGTGATCATCAGAAAGAGAATTTCTTCTAGTTTTCTGAAGATCACCGGCTTTTGCATAGCTCTCAAAATTACGGCGAGTTACGATCAGTTGAACAAGGAACTAGTAGCACCTTCCAGTCACATCGACGAGCGATCGACCAGAGATCCATCCCTTCTGATCTCATCGAAAATAGCTCCATGTGAGCAGCATTTTTTATTGTGTATTAACCAAAGATTGAGCTTTTGTAAAGCTACGTCTCGGCTCCATACATCGTTCCGTTCAGGTAGAGAATTCCCTGTTATTGAAAAAGAGAAAAAATTTGAGCATGACCTAACTTGATCCCAAGGAAGATCGCTTAGGAAAGAGCTGATTTTAAAAATATATTAAACAGAAATTATCGTATTTTAAAGCTATATCTTAGCTTTAGACATCGTTCACTTCAGGTGTAAAATCTTTATGTGTGTAAAAAAAGGAAAATTTTGAGCATGACAACACCTGATCGCGTGGAAGATCGCTCAGGCAAAACTCGATTTTTTGAACAAGTGCTAAATAAAAGCTGTGCTGTTGCGGATTCCAGTTTCAGCTTCAGTGGTAGCGTTCTTCAGGAAACATTTAATTTTTGGAAAAAATCCAGGATAGGAAAATCACTCCACCTCATCTGAGGAAAGGTTGCTTAGGAGAGGCCTGATTTTTTCCTGCTACAAATTGGAGACTAAATTTCGGTAAGATCCATTTTCAACTTCAGTAGTTACATCTCTCAACTAAAAAATGTGCCGTCACAGCGAAGCTTGAGCAACAAGCTATTTCATCAAAAGACTGCTTCAAAATTATTTTATTATCTAATGCAATAACTACTCAAATTTTTATTAGCTACAGTTTCAAATGACTGATTGAATGACTTTGTCTTTCCGTAGAAGAAAGTTCCGTTTTGTCTTAGGAACAAAATCGAAGTACGGATCCCGAGGGTCAAGCCTGAGGTACGAGAATCGCAAGGGGGGTCGTACTGCGACCTCGTTTAGAGGGGGAGAGGTCGTACTTTTTCTTGGCTTTGGGAAGACTGGCATTTGTTTTTCAGTTTTATAGGTTATGCCTGTGCTTCTTAATAAGTTTCTATTTCCAAGTGTGAATCGACACTGAAGAAATTGTTCACTGACGATGATTTATTATTGATTGATTGACTGATTACATAATTTAATTGAGTCACTTTTCAAATACTGGTTGTTCTACAGTTAAAATAAGATTTTGCGCCTGTACTTTTTGACTCAGTAAGTTCAATCTTTAAAGTTTTTCCTAGGACGTCATGGAAACGACAGCTTTTTACCTGAAGAAGCGACATCTGCGTCCGAAATTGCAATTGCAAATTGCAACCATTTACAATTAACAAATTGAGACCCCCGATCATATAGAAGGCCGTTTCAGAAAAACACGATTTCTTCACTGTGTATCGAGCAAAGCCGAGATTTAATGTGGCCAAATTTTGACTGCATACAGTACCGGACATGCCGCTGCGGCCAACAAGCACAAGCGGCGCCAAAGATGCTATCTTGACTGACAGGTTCGATTGTATATGCATTGTTCTCGGTGCACTCCAGATGCACGCTGGACAGTCTTAGAACAACTCCTGGGTAGGGTGGCTGGGAATTTCTGGTAAAACTCCCTAAACGCTCACTCTACAAGCTATCGTTCCCACTAGATTGATAGGTTCGATTGTATATGCATTGTTCTCGGTGCACTCCAGATGCAAGCTGGACAGTCTTAGAACAACTCCTGGGTAGGGCGGCTGGGAATTTCTGGTAAAACTCTCTAAACGCTCACTCTAGAAGCTGTCGAGCCCACTCGATTGATAGGATCGATTCTATATGCATTGTTCACAGCGCACTCCAGATGCAAGCTGGACAGTCCTAGGACAATGCCTGAGTAAGGCGGCTAGGAATTTCTGATAAAACTTCCTATAGCTCACTCTAGAAGCTGTCGAGCCCACTCGATTGATAGCTTCGATTCTATATGCATTGTTCACAGCGCACTCCAGATGCAAGCTGGACAGTCTTAGAACAACTCCTGGGTAGGGCGGCTGGGAAATTCTGGTAAAACTCCCTAAACGCTCACTCTACAAGCCATCGTTCCCACTAGATTGATAGCTTCGATTCTATATGCATTGTTCACAGCGCACTCCAGATGCAAGCTGGACAGTCCTAGGACAATGCCTGAGTAAGGCGGCTAGGGATTTCTGATAAAACACCCTAAACGCTCACTCTAGAAGCTGTCGCGCTTACTCGACTGATAGATTCGTTTCTATACGCATTGTTCACGGCGCACTCCAGATGCAAGCTGGAGAGTCCTAGAGCAATGCCTGAGTAAGGCGGCTAGGGATTTCTGAAACTTTCTAAGCGCTCACTCTAGAAGCTGTCGAGCCCACTCGATTGATAGGTTCGATTCTATGTGCATTGTTCACGGCGCACTCCAGATGCAAGCTGGACAGTCCTAGGACAATGCATGAGTAGAGCGGCTAGGGATTTCTGATAAAACACCCTAAACGCTCACTCTAGAAGCTGTCGAGCCCACTCGATTGATAGGTTCGATTCTAAATGCATTGTTCACGGCGCACTCCAGATGCAAGCTGGACAGTCCAGAGTAAATCCTGTGCAGGAAGGCTATGAATTTTCTTTAAAACTCCCCATACGCTCACTCTAGAAGCTGTCGCGCTTACTCGACTGATAGATTCGTTTCTATACGCATTGTTCACGGCGCACTCCAGATGCAAGCTGGAGAGTCCTAGAGCAATGCCTGAGTAAGGCGGCTAGGGATTTCTGAAACTTTCTAAGCGCTCACTCTAGAAGCTGTCGAGCCCACTCGATTGATAGGTTCGATTCTATGTGCATTGTTCACGGCGCACTCCAGATGCAAGCTGGACAGTCCAGAGTAAATCCTGTGCAGGAAGGCTATGAATTTTCTTTAAAACTCCCCATACGCTCACTCTAGAAGCTGTCGCGCTTACTCGACTGATAGATTCGTTTCTATACGCATTGTTCACGGCGCACTCCAGATGCAAGCTGGAGAGTCCTAGAGCAATGCCTGAGTAAGGCGGCTAGGGATTTCTGAAACTTTCTAAGCGCTCACTCTAGAAGCTGTCGAGCCCACTCGATTGATAGGTTCGATTCTATGTGCATTGTTCACGGCGCACTCCAGATGCAAGCTGGACAGTCCTAGGACAATGCATGAGTAGAGCGGCTAGGGATTTCTGATAAAACACCCTAAACGCTCACTCTAGAAGCTGTCGAGCCCACTCGATTGATAGGTTCGATTCTAAATGCATTGTTCACGGCGCACTCCAGATGCAAGCTGGACAGTCCAGAGTAAATCCTGTGCAGGAAGGCTATGAATTTTCTTTAAAACTCCCCATACGCTCACTCTAGAAGCTGTCGCGCTTACTCGACTGATAGATTCGTTTCTATACGCATTGTTCACGGCGCACTCCAGATGCAAGCTGGAGAGTCCTAGAGCAATGCCTGAGTAAGGCGGCTAGGGATTTCTGAAACTTTCTAAGCGCTCACTCTAGAAGCTGTCGAGCCCACTCGATTGATAGGTTCGATTCTATGTGCATTGTTCACGGCGCACTCCAGATGCAAGCTGGACAGTCCTAGGACAATGCATGAGTAGAGCGGCTAGGGATTTCTGATAAAACACCCTAAACGCTCACTCTAGAAGCTGTCGAGCCCACTCGATTGATAGGTTCGATTCTAAATGCATTGTTCACGGCGCACTCCAGATGCAAGCTGGACAGTCCAGAGTAAATCCTGTGCAGGAAGGCTATGAATTTTCTTTAAAACTCCCCATACGCTCACTCTAGAAGCTGTCGCGCTTACTCGACTGATAGATTCGTTTCTATACGCATTGTTCACGGCGCACTCCAGATGCAAGCTGGAGAGTCCTAGAGCAATGCCTGAGTAAGGCGGCTAGGGATTTCTGAAACTTTCTAAGCGCTCACTCTAGAAGCTGTCGAGCCCACTCGATTGATAGGTTCGATTCTATGTGCATTGTTCACGGCGCACTCCAGATGCAAGCTGGACAGTCCTAGGACAATGCATGAGTAGAGCGGCTAGGGATTTCTGATAAAACACCCTAAACGCTCACTCTAGAAGCTGTCGAGCCCACTCGATTGATAGGTTCGATTCTAAATGCATTGTTCACGGCGCACTCCAGATGCAAGCTGGACAGTCCAGAGTAAATCCTGTGCAGGAAGGCTATGAATTTTCTTTAAAACTCCCCATACGCTCACTCTAGAAGCTGTCGCGCTTACTCGACTGATAGATTCGTTTCTATACGCATTGTTCACGGCGCACTCCAGATGCAAGCTGGAGAGTCCTAGAGCAATGCCTGAGTAAGGCGGCTAGGGATTTCTGAAACTTTCTAAGCGCTCACTCTAGAAGCTGTCGAGCCCACTCGATTGATAGGTTCGATTCTATGTGCATTGTTCACGGCGCACTCCAGATGCAAGCTGGACAGTCCTAGGACAATGCATGAGTAGAGCGGCTAGGGATTTCTGATAAAACACCCTAAACGCTCACTCTAGAAGCTGTCGAGCCCACTCGATTGATAGGTTCGATTCTAAATGCATTGTTCACGGCGCACTCCAGATGCAAGCTGGACAGTCCAGAGTAAATCCTGTGCAGGAAGGCTATGAATTTTCTTTAAAACTCCCCATACGCTCACTCTAGAAGCTGTCGCGCTTACTCGACTGATAGATTCGTTTCTATACGCATTGTTCACGGCGCACTCCAGATGCAAGCTGGAGAGTCCTAGAGCAATGCCTGAGTAAGGCGGCTAGGGATTTCTGAAACTTTCTAAGCGCTCACTCTAGAAGCTGTCGAGCCCACTCGATTGATAGGTTCGATTCTATGTGCATTGTTCACGGCGCACTCCAGATGCAAGCTGGACAGTCCTAGGACAATGCATGAGTAGAGCGGCTAGGGATTTCTGATAAAACACCCTAAACGCTCACTCTAGAAGCTGTCGAGCCCACTCGATTGATAGGTTCGATTCTAAATGCATTGTTCACGGCGCACTCCAGATGCAAGCTGGACAGTCCAGAGTAAATCCTGTGCAGGAAGGCTATGAATTTTCTTTAAAACTCCCCATACGCTCACTCTACAAGCTGTCGCTCGCTCTATAGGTTGTCGCGCCCACTCGATTGATACTGTCGGGCCTACATGCATTGTTCACAGCACGCCATGCCAGCAGTTAGCTCTGAACAGTAGGTCATGCTCGTCCAAGCGCATGAGTAGGCTCTCTCCATCAGTATAATGTCCAGAAGTTGAGGACGCCACGCCCTAACGCGACTTGCCTCATGGTCAGACGCGACGCGTGACGAGCGGAAAACGGCGCTCTCCGGCGCCCTTTTGCGCCGCTTCTCATCTTTGGCGCCGCTTGTGCTTGTTGGACGCAGCGGCATGTCCGGTACAGTAGATCGGCTGATTTATGTAGATAAAATTTATTCTCATGAAAATCGACGATTTTAAAATCGACGAAAACCTCCTTAATCATGAGAAAAATCATGTCGTTTCCTTAAGAGGGGAGAAAATTATTTCCCCGAGAAGTCCACCCTTAGATTGTGACTTCGTCAGCGCTTTGAAGAGTCAAAAAGTCTTGTAGGCAATACATTTCATCATTAGTAACTAACACTAACTATTAACATTATAATTTTATACAATACAATTTTGGACGTAGGTGTCGCTCCTTCAGGTAGGAAGCTGTCCTCTCCATGACATCCTAAAAAAAGACTATAAGAACTATACTAAGAAAAAGAATAAATTCAGCACCTCTCATTCATTCAAAATCTGCCGGCAGAAAATCTTTATTTTTGACTGTAACACAATAAGAAGTAAAAGCGTTATTCAATACTGTGCTATAATCAATCAAGTCATTGAATCAATCATTTCTATCATGTCTTCCTCAGTGAACGAGGTTGAGCGGAATCTCTACAGTGTCGAAGCCACACCTGGAATGACCTATAAATGGATACCCAAATCACATGAAAATAAAATTGAAAAAACCATGACAGATAAGAAATCAACCAGTGATGGAGACAAGAGGGGGTCGTGTAAAACCTGCTTCGGAAGGGGGGGGGGGGGTCGTACATTTTCTTCAAAAATCGTACCCCACGCTTGAGCCTGGTCTGGCTCCAGATGTAATCTGCTCCGCAGATATCGGTTTTAGAGGGGCCATTGTCTCAGTATTCTGATAAAATTCATCATCTGAAGTCATTGGAGGCGAATTCGACAACAGTTTTAGCCTTCACGGATTCTTTCTCCAAAGAATGTGAACAGCTATTCAACAAAGCGCAGGTTATTACAAATGGACCTGCTGAGGACGTTGAGTGTTGAAGCTTCCCAGCCTCTGTTAGTTGAAGATTTGCAGGATGATAATTGAACATGTGCGGACAGCTCTTCGCGCAAGAAGCACTGACCTTCTTTGAGTTATTGGCTTTGGATCTAACAGCATCAATTCCATATGTACCTAGCCTCATCTGGGTAGCTAATCTATGGTACGATAGAGGGCTGAGCAGAAAAACAGGTTATCTGTATGGTTCTCGGCACCGCCACAGACGACTTTAAATTGTGTGCAACGCGTTTCTAGAGGCCTATCGGCACATCGCGCATTGGATGCATCTTCCGGTTCCAATGTTCCCACTATTCTTTTCCAATTGTTTGCTCAGCTAGAAGTGCCTCTCTGTAAAGGCGCAATGTCACTAAAGCCAGAACCTCTTCATGTCGTTGTTTTCAACCCCATACACCTCCAGAGTACCAGCTGTCGACACAGCTACAGACCCATGCGTGACTTCTTCACCTATCCACGACAGCCGACCTGGAGGTCGCCAAGCCGGAGTGACATGCTTTGGCGAACGGGCGCCTTTATAGCTACCGCCTAGGGTGTGCTGCCTGAGCACAGCACTGATAGCGTGCTGATAGTAGGGCTAATTTCCAGTCCATCGATTCCTCCGCCAAAATGCGCCTGCTCTGGTTTATTGCGCTTATTATAGGCTTGGTCCAGGCTCAGGATGGAGCTGAGAGGTGAGTGGCTCGAGCACTTATGGTCTTTCATTGCATTTACCCCTGTTTGTTTTCGATGATGCTTATCATGAAATTGGGTTCAGTTCTTCAATGCACCAACTTCAGCAGGAGATGCTTAACAGAGAGTTGTGGAAGAGTAGTGGAAGAAAAATGAAGAATAAGCAGTATTTTTCGGAAAACTTTCAGGTTCTTTATGAGGAGGTAGATGTTCAATTTGATAGCAAGTTACCTGCATAAATAAATAAATAATAAATAAATTCCTCAAAGCGAATAGAGGGAGGGGCAAAAACAAAAACACAAGGACTTAAATTTGAAAATCAAATATACAGCCAATGATATAAAATAATCGAGCTCACAGTTATGTGGTGTCCTTCCTCTGTTTCTTATTCTTTCGGCTATTGCTCTTTCGTTGCCAACCCACTGCTAATCTTCTGAGTCAAACAGATCTTCGCGTATTCTCGTTTCATCCTTCTTACGCCTGGAAGGAATGAAAGGTTTTTGTGCAAGTATGCTTATTCAATCTGCGTAAGTGGTTGCATGAGGAGGGGCAAAGGGATGTTAGCGTGGATGAGTACTTCATGCAAGTCGTGGATTTCTTTTCAACTGTCCTGTTTCAAAAGGGTAGTTTCATGCCGTAAAGCTGATGTTAGGTTGGCCGGAAAGTTCTGGCGGCTTTTGTGCAACCGCTTTCCGCTATTTTATCACTGAATCAATATTCAAACTTCTTCGCATTTTTATACAATATCTAATCGGAATCCTTCGCTCTATCTGAAGGATTAATTTCTGCTTCACCTATGCTTAAAAGTTGTGTTTTTCGAAACTGTTTGAATGAAATACATCGAAAGAAAACAATACCGAGCATTTTATTTCAATTTCAAACTGGATCGTTCGCCATCGAAGCATCCCAGCTAATGAACCACGTGTGGTGGCCGAATAGTGGTAGAGAAAGGATCGCCCAACGGTGGTTCGAGAAATTTCGTTCTGGAGATGTGAACCATGAAGATGCGCCCCGAAGCGATAGACATATGGACACAGGACGACAGTTTGAAGGCCTTCGCAGGCCAATCCATCGCAAACAGTCTGTGAGATTGCGCAAGGTCAAGGAGTCAGTAAAACTGTTGTTAAAGATGGTTTGAAACGCCTCGGAAAGATGAAAAAGCCCGACAAGTGGGTGTCCCACGGCTTGACTGGTCGCCAGAAATTGTCGCATTTCGAAATCTGTCCCTAATTGCTTCTCCGGAATCAGACCGACCCGTTTTCGAATTGAGTCGTCACATGTGATGATAATTGGGTTCTGCACGATAACCGAAGACGATCAGCCACTAGGTTGATGTCGACGTCCCCCCCCCCCCCCTCCCCAGGCACTTCCCGAAGCCGAAATCCAAAATCCAACAGAAAAGACGGCTGTAACAGAGTGGTGGTGCGTGATTCACTACAACTTTCTGAAACCAGGCCGAACCTTCACAGCACACTTCTACTGTGACGAAATCGACGAGATGTAGCGAAAATTGTATGAGCTCCATCCGGCGCTGGCCAACAGAGGAGGTCCCGTTCTTCACTCTTTGCACGACAACGCCACCAACACGTCTCGCAAATCACCAAGCGAAAAATAAACGAACTAGAAGCTGAAGCTCTCTCATCCGCAGTACTCACAGACCTTGCGCCCATCGACTATCTTCAGGCATTTTCAGAACTTCCTCGCTGGTGGAACCTCACAAATGAGCGCCTCTTTAGAATTTATCTCATCTCGACCACTCAGTTTCTTTCCACTGAAGGATATTAGTCAACTATGGTCGCATTTGGAAAAGTGTGATGATTCGAATTTTTCCTATTTTGACTGAATCCAGTGATTACGAAGAAAGTTATGATCGTTGGAAGTGGACCAGTCAAAACGCCGGAACTTTCCGGCCAACCTAATATTTGCTCCTATTTGGGCCAGAAGACGGAAGGGGAATGGTGATTCATCAGCTTTGTCCGATATATGAGCTATTTTGCCTTGAAGGGGTCTCGTTTTGGCGTCCCATTGCAGAGCTCGGAACTGAGTTGAAAAAGAACACTGACGTCGAATACAAACAAATTATTATTTGCTTGAAGACGACACCTTCTTTCAGACACTCCAAAACTCTCGGCAAGTGTAATGAATAGGTTTCAGAAGCCAGTCTCGTGAATGGAGCAGCACATAGTTGCCCAACATGATCTTCTCCATTTTCCAAAGCTCAGATGGGAATCTATAATGCCCTATTCGACAGCGGTTAGGGCACCACTTCACATTACGGTTTTTCAAGCTTGGAACGTTGTCGTTGTCCCCATAAAGTGTGGAACCATGGAGCACTGAATGGAGACACCTAGGAGGCTAGACGGAGCCTGTGATGCTGATTATAAAAATCAGGGTCAAAGTGCAAAACGCACCTCCTGAATGACTTTTGACCTGCTAATGTTCACTGTGTCAACTGCTGCTTGGTCATGTTCACCAAAATTTCTTTTTCAAGGTGAAGAAAGTCAAAAGCAGATGTCACGTTAGGGTGAGCTCCCCAAATAGCCGCCATTCAACTTTGCGTGAAGCACGCGATCCTGCCCTCATCCTTCTTACTCACCCATGCCTACCGTAAACTACCGGTGACATTGGTGGTTATGACACAAATGCTTCCTCAACCTTGTCAAGTTGAGCTGCTTCATGACTAGGGACGTGCGCAAAATCCGTTTACATGTTCCTCATTCCGGTTTTCGGTCGTTTTTAGTCCTTCCGTTCCGTTCCGTGCTCCGCTTCCTTTTGGGCCGGAAGATGGAAGGGAAATGGTGATTCACCACTGATTGATTGTCTTGCACTACCTTCATTCACCTATTGAACATTGACAAAAAGCTGAAAAAGGAGGTTAACTATGTGTCGCCTTTTTTTGTGATTGTGTTGGTGCATCCTGATGTCGAAACAGTGCGATAACTAAATTTGATTCATTTTTCTTTTCTTGAAACGAGGCACTACCGAATAGTATAAGGCCATAAAGGTTTCATGAGTATTTGAATCAAGAATGAAATTCCTTATCCGGCTTATCCGGGACAGGCTTACCTTCTTCTCTCATAATCTTAGGTCCGTCCTGGAACACCAATTCTAAGCACTCCTAGGTTGCTAGTATTGCTTTCCTAGTATCGCATCAATCCTAGTCGGAGGAGACCACGTGGTGTCTTGCCTCTCTAGCCGCCTTTCAGTTTGCCCCAGAGCTTCAGCTACTACCAGATGATACTGCGATGCCCATGCGAACTCAGAGAATACATAGGTGTCGTGGGATCTGAACTTAGCGCTGCCCTCTCTTAATTATGATAGATCGGGACATTCAGGAAGACCGGTTAAGCATCAGGAGTGGCGAAATCTCTGGCATCTTACTCTTCAGCTGCATTTATTGTGTTTAACATACCTTCTTCCTATTTGGAGAGAGATTTTGCGCAAACTTCGATTTGTTACACTAGTAATGTTTGAAAATTAATCTTACTAACAATACGAATGCGAGGATTTTTTTGTTATATGTTGCTGAAGGAGTCACATGCTGCCTTGCCCGCCATCTAAATTCGTTAACGGCAGCTTAGTTATATATGGATACATATTTGAATAGTTAAACGAAGTAACGAGTTTCCGTTTCCGTGTTTCATGTTCCAGTTTCCGCCCATTTTGAGCTCTTCCGATCCGTATCCGTGTTCCGCTTTTCCCGAAAAAGTTTCCGCACATCCCTGTTCATCACTGACTGCAGTAGGGAGACGTAGTATGTTCAGGAAGATATAAGACAACGTTCCTATATATTTCATTCATTGCTCGTCAATAGCTGCCTTGGTCACGTTTTTGACTTCCTTTACGTTGAGAATAAGATTTAGCGCCTGTAGGACCCTTCTTTTGCACTTGCACGGACATTCGATTGCAGGCGACATGCCCTTGTGACAGGCCGGCCTACGAACACCTATGTCACATCACATGCTTCATGACATTGCAAGTTTTTCGTGATAGTGCTACGGCGTCCGCGGGAGCCCACGCGCACTCGCAGAGCCCGGAGAGTGTGAGAAGTATGCGAGGGTCCCTGATGCGAGGACGGCATCGGGGGGCAACTGAGCTAGTCCGAAAGTCCCGTAACGTAAGCAGGACCCGCGTGGCAACGCTGAATGTGGGTACGCTGACGGGCCGCTCGTACGAGTTGGTTGAAGCACTGGAGCGTAGAAGAGTTGATCTCTGTGCGGTGCAGGAGACGAGGTGGTCCTGCTGCAAGTCAAGGGACACGTGGCTTCAAGGCCGTTCTATGTGGAAGTCCCAGGACCACCAGTGGTGTCGGAATAATCGTCTCCGAACGATTTCGTGACTCTATTGTAAGCGTCGAACGCTTTGACGATCGATTGATGAAGATCGTTGTCGCCGCTAAGGAGCGACTCTATCACTTCTTCTCTGCGTACTCCGCAGAGTGGCTGCTCCGATCAAGCCAAGGATGAGTTCTGGAACCTGCTTGATGAGAAGACAGCGGAGGTACCGTCGAAAGATGTCATCATAGTCGCTGGTGACCTTAATGGGCACGTAGGTGCTACGAAAGACGGGTACAGCTGTCATGGTGGTTTCGGATACGGATCACGTAACGCCGATGGTCAGCGCATTCTTGAGTATGCGGAATCGCATAGCCTCACCATTGTGAACACCGTCTTCCGAAAACGCGACTCGCACCTTATCTCATACTACAATGGGAGCTCCAAGTCTCAGATAGACTTTGTCCTTGTGAGAGATCGCGACCGGAGTATTGTCACAGACGCGAAGATCGTGCCGTATGAGACGGTCGCCCCACAGCACCGACCACTGATCTGCACTCTAAAGATTGCCCCTCCGAGGCTGAAGCAGGTCGAGCGATGCGGTGCTGCAAGAATCAAGTTGTGGCGAATGAGAGAGAAGTAAGCAGCTGTGATTTCTCGCGTGCAGTTACCGACAGTCACGACTGTCGACGAAACCTGGAAGAAAACCACCGACGCGATTCGTCAAGCGGCACAGTCGGAACTCGGCATTACGAAGCCTTACGAAGCCTGGCGACGTCGCGAGAGAAGAATTCGCTTTATCACGTGTTTCTCGGCGAAAAGACGGCCGATAACTGGCGGAAGTATCAAGCAGCCAAGAAGGCTGCAAAGAAGGCCGTGGCTGTTGCAAAAGCCACCCATTATGTTATCCTTGGACGTTGCTTTATGCCGATGACGTGATGCTCGCTAGCGAAGATAAAGATGATCTCGAGCGGCAGGTGCAAGCCTGGTGCGATCGCTTGGAGCGATTTGGACTCAAACTGAACGTGAAGAAGACCGAATACCTAACGGCGGACTTTACTGAATCCAGCTCCATCAAGGTTAACAGCATCGAGCTTCTGCGCACTTCGGTTTTTAAGTACTTGGAATCAGTAGTAGCATCCGACGGCAATCTGATGACTGAAGTGAACTCACGCGTGAGTGCAGCTTGGTCCAAGTGGCGTTCGTTGACTGGCGTGCTCTGCGACAAGAAGTACCAAAGCGCCTTAAGTCGAAGATCTACAGAGCAGTCGTCCGGCCAGTAGCCATGCACGGCGCTGAGTGTTGGCCAGCGACCAAGGATGTTGAAACGCACCTCAGCGTCATGGAGACGAAGATGCTGCGCTGGACGGCTGGAGTCACCCGCATGGACCGCATCAGAAATGATGCTATTCGGCAGAATTTAGGTGTCGCGCCGATAGCCGACAAGATGCGCGAAGCTCGCCTACGATGGTACGGCCACGTTCTGCGTGGAAAGGAAGACAGCGTCCGCAAGATAGGCCTTGAGTTGGAAGTGTCCGGAAAGCGGCCTAGAGGGCGCCCGAAGCAGCGCTGGGCTGATAAGTTACATACGGACTTGAAAGTAGCTGGTGTCCACCCCGATCTAGCGCTGGATCGGGAAAGGTGGCGTCATGACACCAGAATAGCGGACCCCTCTACGAAGCGGGACAGACGCTGAAGAAGAAGAAGAAGAAGAAGAAGAAGAAGAAGAAGAAGAAGAAGAAGAAGAAGAAGAAGAAGAAGAAGAAGGACCCTTCTTTCCGTTGATAAAACTATGCCATTGCCATATGCCATTGTCAGCCGAGCTCTAGGGGACGCTCTCGGTAGGCAAGTATGAGTAACTGGCGCCGAGAGTGGGTGACATTGTCGTTTGTATGCTACCTACTGAAGGCCACCTGAGAAGTAACCACTTCGGCCCTTTCCAGAAGCATTTTTTTAACCGCAGTCTGTCTCATGCCGAAACCCCAGCCTGACGGGACGACCTGTGTCGCGCAAATCTCTCCCGATTCCCAACCCCGAGTAGCCTGGACTCAATCTTAACGCAGGATGAGAAGAACGTCTTCTACATTAACCCTGCCAAGCAGCCAGTCTGGGTGAGGCCTCTTGACCCGTTACCGACCTTCGTTCGGCGAGATGTTCACGGCAAGAAGCACCTTCAGAGCATTTGGGTCTGCGCCCATAGACCGGTATACTGGAAGCTGTTTGCCAAAAGCACGACGATGGACTCCAAGGTCATGGTAAACGAAATAGAAGAGCGACTCGAACTTATTCAGTCGCAGCGCGTCAAGAAGGTCCTCCTCTTCGACAACGTCGCACCCCATCGGGAGCAAGTGGCCACGGATAAGCTTGCCCAGCTGGGCTACGTTCACATGCTTCACCCACCGTATTCGCCGGACATCTCTCCATGCGACTACTACCACTTCTTACCCCCCCCCCTCTCGGGACTTCCTGGTCGGAAGGAACACAAGAACCCAAGCAGTCCTTGACAACCATATCGAGTAGTTGTTCAACACCAGGCCCAAGCAGTTCTGGAAGGATGGGATCAGGAAGTTGGCTGAGCGATGGCAGCAAGTCATTGACCTTAATGGCATACACATTCCTCAGCATCGTTGATTTGTAATTGGGTTATAAAGAGATAAAGAATTTTTTTCAATTTGTCTCATTACTTTTGCCCCCCCCCCCCCTAATAGAATGCGTGCTCAGAAGGGATTGAATAACGCCGTTCTTTATCCTTTATCCTAAAAGCTTCTATTTCCATTTACAGTGCATACTTCATGAACACATAGTAACAACAATGACATCCTTTTCCGAAGTGTTTGCCGACGAAAAGGTGCTATAGGCAACATTTTTATCCCAGCACGAATGGAGCCAAAAATTGATGCCAGGAATAGTGGTCAGCGCCCCGGATCATCTTCATATACAAATTGGGGAAGAGTTGTGATCCCGACCTCTACTATTACCAAGCGAACGTATGAGAATTTTTAATTTACAAAGATATGGAATACTTTTGAATACACTTTGTTCCTACACCAAAAGAAAGAAGATGTCAAGAGCTCTGCGGTGGCGTGTCGCATGTGGCAGTTTAGATAAACACTCCCCTCTGTTCTGAAATATTAGGTTGTAACGAAATAAATGGCACTGAACCACTGTAAATTTAAACAGTTAATATCTCGGCTTGTAGGCAAGTTTATTAATCGAAATAAAAACCATCTGGTTCTACACATCTTTGCCAACGTTAAACTAGCTTTTTTATCCCAGTAGCATAAAAATCAGAAGTTCTGGACTTGACGAAATCTTCGAAGGCACTTTCGGCATCCTGTTGGTATTTGAATATTTTCCCTACCAAGAAGTCGCCAAGATGCTTGAAGAAATGGTAGTCTGTTGGGGAGAGGTCGGGAGAAAACGGAGGATGTGGTAGAGTTTCAATGCTCAGCTCATTCAATTTCTGCAACGTCATTCGTGCTACATGGGGCGAGCATTGTCGTGCAGAAGGAGAACTCGCCTTCGGTTTACCAAGGCCGGCCGGATATCCTTCAACTTTTTCATCATTTCTTCAATTTCAATGCAGTACTTCTCTGCCGTGATGGATTCACCGGGAGGGAGGAAGCTGTGGTGAATAATTCCCAGCGAACACCACCATACTGTCACCATTACTTTCTTTTGGTGCAATTCCGACTTCGCAAAAACCTTGGGGCTCTCATCGCTTCCACCCACTGTGCCGATCGTCGCCTGCTGTCGTACATTATCCATTTCTCGTCACAGGTTACGATGCGATCAAGGAATGGGTCCGTTTTGTTCCGTAGAAGCAGTGCGGACGAGATCTCATATCGTCGGTTTCTTCGCTCCTCAGACAGCTCGTGAGGCACCCATCTTTCCAGCTTTTTGGTCTTTCCAATTTCCTTCAGATGCCGAGCAGCCGTGTTGTGACTGACGCCAAGAACCTTCGCTATCTCCCTGGTACCTTTGTGTGGATCCTCCTCTACCATATCTCTCAGCTTGTCCTCATCAACATCACTATGCCTCCCACGACCTTCATGTTCTTCCAAGCTCTCATCTCCATTCCGGAACTTCTGATACCAACGATACGTCCGAATTGTGGAACATCCTTGACCGAATGCGGCGTTGATCTTCTCGTCCGCCTCCTTAGCTGTAGTGCCCAGCTTGAATTCATACAAGTAAATGCCTCGGATTACCCTTTTGTCCATCTGCAAAAAAGTCAATAAAACTCTAAAGTTTTCCCACTTTTACAAAGAAAATTTGGTACTCCGGTAGAGCAAAGTTTGCGCTTCTAAACGATATGCCACATGTTACGGTTTGTTCTTGATCAAACGCGTAAAGACGCGCCAAAAAATGGCGCGAGCCAGTGCCATTTAATTCGTTACAACCTAATAAATGTTGGTTTAGTCATTTAGCTCCAGATATTTTCCATTCCTTTGTTGGTTGATGGAAAACCGTCTTGTTTTGCTGACACTAATTTCTTCCTTCCATATTCACTTGACCTGATCAAGCTTCAGTAGCTTCATTATTAAGTATATATATGGCTTTAAAGTGAAATCAATATCAACCGATATTATTGATATTTTGATATCGAACTCCTCTCAGACTTTTTATCGATCGCTTGATCTGTGTCATGCTGTTCTCTCTCACGTTTAATCGATCGGTGTGGTGATCCGTGATTATTATGATGGTCAACTGAAGGTCAATCACGAAATCAGCCACCATGGTGAAGCTTCGGTCACGCAATCACTATTAACCGATATTATTGATTTTTTCAGTGGTGATATTGGCTTCCCCTCAGACCTTATATCGATCGATATTATCGATGGAGGTATTGAGTTCGGGAAGTTATTAGGTTGGCAATTAATTTCGTGGACTTTCAAGCGCCTTCAACAAAAGTGTTCATAAACAAATAACAAATAACAGTTTTCAATCAATGTAAAACTTGTTGGAACGCGGGACTCCTTCCCATTTATCAGCTACTTGGCCTATCCTACAGCTATAGAATTCTTGTGCTTTTGAGGCCAAGAATCCTTGGAGGTGCATTTTGACATGGTCCTCATTAATAAATCGTCCTCCAACCAGGAAGTGCTGCAGCGTACTTTAAAGGTGCTAGCCACTTGGCGCATATCCTGGGCTGTAAGGTGGGTGAGTTAGACGCTCCCAGCCAAGGTCTTCGATTTTTTGAAGCTTTCGATTCGGGACGTGTGATTTGACGGTATCTTGCTGAAAGATAATTCCGATCCTGAAAATGTGTATGAACCGATTCTAGCGGAGTTCAGCCAGCGCGCGGCCAGGATGAAAAGAGTAGATTTTAGTATTAATGCTGGAACCGTTCTTGATGAGCTCCCAGAAGGTAATACCACCAAACGGAGAGAACGTAGCTAACCGGACGCCTCAAAAAATAGAAGATCTTGACTGGAAGCGTCAAACTCATCCACCATACAGCTCAGACCCTGCGGCGAGGGACTACCACATTTTTAGGTCGGTGCAGTACTTCTTTGTTGGAAGACGATTTATTAATGTGAACCGGGTCGAAATGCAGCTCTAAAGATTCTTGACCTCAAAAGCACAATAGTTCTACGGCCGTATTGATACCACCTACCTGATAAATGGGAAGCACTTCTGCGTTCCGAGGGATCTTATTTTGATTAAAGATTGTCATTGGTTATTTGTCAATAACTACTTTTGCTGAAGATTCTTGAGAGTCCACGAAATTATTTGCCAACTAATAATAGGGAGGCATGAGTCATGTCCGACAACATCCACTTACGCGACTAAGCCTTCACAGCAGAGGAGATGCTTCGAACAGGCAGTCAATATTTAGATATTATCGATTTTTCTTTCGATTATGATCGCCGTCGGAAGGTCGCTCAGGCAATCCTGTTCATTGATCGATATTACCGACCTGTTGAGCGGTGCTGTCAGTTTGCTCTCCGGATGATAGTATTTTTGTCCTAAATCGCCATTTCCGAATTCATCACAGCACGCTGACAGGACAGAAATGTCAGACACTCGATTAGGCTTGACAAGCTGCAATCGGTTGGAAACAGCCCTAGACGAAGCAGATCTGCTGACAGACCTTCTCCTGACCAGGAGTGCTATACGGGGATGTGAGTGATAATCAGCAAGGCATCAGACAATCTGTAGTAGGCGTTCTTTTTGCGTGTTCGACTTCGGCGCTAGGGATGCTTTCTTATCCGTTGGTTGCGGACACTGGTTTCTTATAATGACCGCCCACCAGAACCTTTCGCCATGATGTGTTTTTCAGTTTCCACCTAGTGCCAACGCACATTCATAAGACTGGACTTATAAGGACAGAAATGAACAGACATCCTCTTTACCTTTGTTGGAAGGGTAGCCGAAAACCTCCAGTTGGGAAATTTGAATTCAGTCAGTCCGCTACCGCAAAGATGAAGCATATCTTAGGAAAGAAAGTTAGACCAGCAGAACAAGAGAATTTTTGACGCTCTAAGAAAGGCCAGAAAGGGAGAGGCTGTATCAGGCTCTTCAGTGGTTTCTAACCTTGCTGATTTCTAACCTTTTGAACACAGCTAATCTCATTGTACTCTGGGGCGTTTAGCACTTTTTGCTTGATCTGCTGTCCGTTCATTTTACGTTCATTTTAGCTCGACTTCGACGACGGCGCCCAGTACATCAACACTGCCAGCCAGCGCATCGAGTTCCAGTGCAACATCTACATCCACTCCAGTTACGACAGGGACTACTGCTGCACCCTCATCGACAGCAACCACCAGTAGCGGAACAGCCGGTAGCGCGTCTTCACCAGGACCCACAACAACAGGCATTAGTGGCGCCACAGCGGGAGGCACCTCATCATCGGGACCCACGGCGTCAAGCCAGAGTAGTGGCACTGTAGGGAGCACCTCGTCCCCGCGATCGACAGCAACGGGCCAGACTGATGGCACAGCGACCTTCACAGGCCAGAGCACATCTGCAGCTAGTATCACAGCTTCCCAAACGACAACTACAACAACGCAGATGCCATCTACATTGCCTCATGTCGACGTCGATTACGTAGGTATGAATCGCAGTGGTTGAGCATAATAACCCCGGATGTCGCCAAGGTTCAGCACTCCACCCTTGTCTGCACGTTAAATAGGATGCAAACAAAATTAAAGGTGTGGAATGAGTCAATAGTCATCTTGTTGTTAACATCGAGAATTGCAGAATTCAAGCGCAGCTGTGTCGTTGATGGGGACTGTGAGTTCACACTCGTAGCTCCCCACAACGACCAGAAATTTCTCGCTACAGAGCAGTCTCTATACTCCAACGACAAGGACGAGGTCACTGACATCTCCACGGTGAGTCGGAGGCTTTCTCAAAGAGGAACCGCCTTTTGCTTTCAGCTGCGCAAGGGAGCTTGATTCAACGCTGCAGTAGAGAGCTGTAGTGTTAAGCCACCCTCCCCCCCCCAATAAGGCGTGAAGGGGCTGCTGGCTTATTCACATAATCGGTGATCAGTGCTTGTTATTGTGTGTATGCTAGCACCCTCGTACGCACAGAAGAGACAACGCCGTGCCTGCTGATCGGGACAAACTCTTTCAGAAGATTCAAAACTTCAGCGACTCAATCAGCCAATCCACAGGCCATGCTCAGACGAAGATGGGAGCGCTCTCGAAGAAGCTCCAGACGATCCAAGAGTGAGTGAGCAATTTTCCGGATATTTTTAATGCGACTTGAATAACTGACAGAAAGCAAGTCAACAGAATCATGTGGCGCACACCGTAGTGCATTTGATTGATTCTTGTTCTGCCACGATTACCTATGCGCCATTCCGTTAGATAAAAATCATACTCGTACAAATATCTCGACGCAGTCGACTGCTGCGGTGCAGCTGGATGGGCTGTTGTATTGTATTGTATTTATTGATGTAGGCAAAGCCTACTTCTGGAGAACAACAAAGCTAACAATAACCAAAACAAGTAAAGGTGACTTAGGACAGTACAAAAGAGAACAAGTTATAAAATAAAGCAAGTGATAAATAAAATAAAATTACCCATCGATTCGGAATAGCAGTAAACAGTAGAACATTGGGCAAAGAGGATACAAAATCAAACATGCAGCTATCGGGAATCTCTACATATACCAACTTCTCTGCTCTACTCCTAAAACTGTGCAAAGAAATGTTACAAATTACAAATGTTTCTGCGGACCAAATTAAAAAAAAAACTCTGCAGACTAAATTTTATTGAGCTGCGGCACCACTCTGAGAACAAATATTAGCACCTTCCTGTGTTCTCGCAAATAAAGCCCTGAATTTAGTAGCACAATGAGGAAGACGAATGATCAATGGACCGATTTTTTTTTAATTTAGGAAAAAAGAAAAAAGAAAGGGAAAAAGAAAACCTCCACTCTGCTTATACCTGACCAATGACTAATCAGACAAACCCTTCTTATTACTATTCTTCAGCGTATGCTCCACTCGGCGGCGGGGCCCGCTCTTCTGGTGCGATGACTCCACTTCGTGCGTCCATGTGCAACGTATCAAGCCAACGTCGCTTCGGCAGCCCCTTAGGCCGTTTTTCGGGCTCATCTATGTTAAGGCCAATCTTCCATACGATGCCACTATTCGCTCCAAGAAAATGGCCATGGTATCATAAGCGAGTTTTGCGAAGCTAATCAGCAATTTGAGCAACCCCAAACCTTTCGCGTATGAAGACATTGCGAATATGATCCAAACACATGGCAGCAGCTTGCCAGCGAAGCATTTTCGTCTCCATTACGCTGAGGCGACACTCATCCTCTTTTGTCGCAGGCCAGCTCTCAGCACCATCCACCACTACTGGTCGTGCCACGGTTATGTAGATCTCTGATTTAAGACGCTCTGGTGTCTTCTTGTCGCATAGAACGTCTGACGTTGAGTGCCATTTGGACCACATTGCACTTACGAGTGAGTTCGCCTCGAACGACAGACTACCGTCAGAGATAACTGCAGACCCTACAATACGCACCATAAGGATTGGAAAAAGGGCGCGGTAGCCGCGTTATCTGCGTTCTTTCTGTTCTTTTGCTGTAGCCGTCTTGATCTTCATCCTTTTAAAAAAAATCACGTACCTCCGTGATCTCTTCGAGGAGATCTACCCAGTGCCACAAAAATCTTTTGCGTTACTTCGTTTTTGAAGGCTATTTTTTCGCGAGGGACGTCTCCACTCCGTCTTCATTACGCCTAAAGGACATTTAATGATAGCGCGTTGACAATAGCATCTCTTTAGCGAAAACTCTGTAGACCGAGAAGCTTATAAGACCACAGATACATTTTTCTACTCTATATTATTTTCTATTTTCACATGTTTTCAATTGTTCTGATAAGGACTAACAAATTTTTCCTTTAGTACTGCCCAGGTTCGGCTTTCAATGAATCCTGGCATGACGTTCCTGATTATCGATGCAGTGTTCTTGAGCAATTCACCAAGATCGTTAACGTCTTTTATTAGGCTGTCGTTTCGGCGAGTTTCGCCTTCTTCGGAGCGTGGAAAAGTCGGGAACATTCGCAGTACTACTCGCACAAACATCACTTTATCCTACAGAATACATTTCCTAAGGAAAAGTAGGACAAGATCAGATATGGAACCTAAACAAAACTTTCTCCCGGAAAATGGCATTTAAAATTGCAGAAGTAAATGAGTACCCAACACAACGCTGGCATAAAGCGCACAGGTTGCAAGCTAACACAGTAGCGCGTCGCGAGGAAGAACGCAAAAAGTACCCTTCTGTTGCCTTTCATATCCGACTAAACTAGTGCTGAGATACGAAAGTGTCTCCGCATAGCTGATTCTCAAAAATTTGTGAGGATTGTTGAAATCCCTCCCACAACCTTGAAGGGCCAGCTAGTCCGGAATCGTACCTACGATAGGAAGTGCTCAACTCCGTCCTGCAGTGTTTGTCCTAATGGAAAAGGGGGAGATTGCATGACATCTGGTGTGGTTTATCTCATGTCGTGCAATGAGTGCGTGGAGGACTACATAGGGGAAATGGGCAGACCCCTTTGTGTTAGAGTCGAGGAGCATCTAGATGGCCTTATGAAAGGCAAGGTCTTGACTCCTTGGGGAGAACACAGGATGCGATGCTATGCAGGCGTGATACCCCAGGTGTCCGTGTCGATTTTGGCCTGAGAAAATGACATCTCGGCTCGCAGAACACTGGAGGCACTTTGGATCACGGCTAGGAATTCCCAAGTCAACCGTAAGGAGGAGTGTCTAACGATAACGCAAGAACTGGCACCTTCATTGAACCCTGTGGTTTCTGATCCAACATTCGATCTGATCTACAGGGATATATAAGTCGTGGGTTGAAGCTCACTCACCCACGTTACCTCCAGCTACGAGTGAACGGTGGTTCTTTACGGCAACCGCCTGTCAGCTTAGCCGCCCATCGCAACTCCCGTATCTGATCTTGTTTTACTTGTCCTTAAGAAAAGTATTCTGTAAGATAAAATGATGTTTGAGCCAGTAGTTCTGGGAATGTTTCCGACTTTTCCAGGCTCCGAAGAAGGCAAAATTCGCCGAGAAACGTCAGCCTAATAAAAGACGTTAACAATCTAGGTGACCAGCTCAAGAACACTGCATCGATAATTTTTCTTTATCTACCAAGTAGTGCCAACAACTGACTTTATCTGTTTACATCACGGAGGAGGATGCATAATAGGTGAAAATTCCTATTTGGGACGCGCCATATTACTTCAGCGAAATGTCGTAGAGGAGATTTGATTTTATTCCTGGTCCACACAATGAATAGCGGTTAAGGTTAAGTCAGTCTCTTGTCCTTGCTGGGGAAGGTTGGGACAACGATTATCCGACTCCGGAAAATTGAAGGTTTGGTTGGTATGGACTGCGCGTAGTCTGAAAACCTCGACTCTCCAGAAAGCGTCAGCGGCTATCCTCCATTTGCGCTGCAACTCGCACAAGGAAAAGCTAACTTTATATTGCTGAAAATTTCTTTGCAGCTCTGTCGGCTTAGAAAAGGCATCATATCTGGAGAAATGTCTAGATTTCGCATCCCCAACATACAATTTCGTATCCGCATTCTTCATTCTTGACCAGCAATGAGCTCTCCCTCTGTAGAGATACTGTAATTTTTTAAGAAGGAAGTCAGAGTGTTGAAACTTCATAGAACTTTAATCCATATAGTGAAAGTGCAAGTGTACCATCGTTAACTTGGGAAAAAAGAGGTTTTCTAACCATAAATCGATTGCATTTTACTCTAAGCAATGAATTTTCCCTTAGCTTTTTAAA
This sequence comes from Heligmosomoides polygyrus bakeri, assembly GCA_947359475.1. Classification (NCBI taxonomy): domain Eukaryota; kingdom Metazoa; phylum Nematoda; class Chromadorea; order Rhabditida; family Heligmosomidae; genus Heligmosomoides; species Heligmosomoides polygyrus. Next base: position 70,894,732 of record OX375867.1, read on the forward strand.
CAGGGAGATAGAGTGCTGAGATTTTTTTATTCGCAAAACAGGATTCATTGGCTCCGACACGGGTAAGGTAGGAAGATCCGAGCTCACCCTAATATGGTTTTTCAGGTGTCTAAACTCGAGAAAAATCTGCAACTTCCGGATCCCATTCTGTTTTCAAAAGATAGGACTCCACGTCGTTCAGTCTCTCAAATGCTTAAGACAACACATCCCACCAATGGAAGCGCTTCCCAACAACATATTTTCGTAAAATTTGAAAAGATACGACATTTTGTGCTTTTTCTGCCGAGGTCGAGTTCTGGGCAGCGTTCGGTTCAACCTGGGCTCTGTGTGCAGCGCCCGCGCCCGATCAAGGCCTCCTCGCACCTGGGTGCGGGACCCAGCGGCACTATTCCAATTATAGGGAACTGAACAGTGCCTGCTATTGATGTGCTATTGATTTGCCTCGGTCTTCACATTCGTTAATTTTATTGCAATAATTTTAATTTTATTGCATGCTCTTCATTTTGAGGCAAGAGTGTTGCGTAATAGAATATACTAACTAGGTTCCATGTTCGGATTTCCTGCTCAGGCCAACCAAACTTTCCATCTTTCTGGGGTTGGAAGCAGACCTGTATGGGAAGGATAAAGCACTGACTTGCTCATCATCTGGCCAATGCATTGTATGACCAAATACTCATTCCAATCGCCTCATGACATCCCGTAGAAGTAGACAGCACGGCGCTTTCCAGAAGAAATTGAATAACGCACTTCTTTATCATTTCTTCTATATGTATCACTCAAACGTCAGGACCACTGAGCTACTTTGGAACGGGACAGAGGTGTAGGAATTGGATGCTTGTGACCTTTACTAGCATTGATTTCTTTCAGTTCCTAAACACAAATCCCAATCCCTTTGAACACATATCCTAGAGCTGCCTCACAGAAGTATCAACAAAAGAAAAAAATCGGTGTTAATCAAATCCCTAAAGAATGCGCCAAGCAATCTAATTCTACGGGATATCGTAGATGCAATTTGAATGCACATTTGGCCTAGACTGACTTGTTTGACCAGGCGACGGAATGGTCAGTGTTTTTGGGATGCGAAATCTGAACATTTCTCCAGATATGATACCTTTTATAAGCTGACAAAGCTGCAAAGAAAATACAAAATTAGCTATTCCTTGTGCGAGTTGAAGCGCAAATGGGTGTACGCCGGCTGACGCTTGCTGGAGAGTCGAGGTTTTCGGACTACGCGAGTCCAGGCCAACCAACCTTCAATTTTCCTAGGTCGGCTAATCGGTATTGTAGAATTCCCCAGAGCAAGGACAAAACAATTACTTAACCATAACCACTATTTATTGTGGACCAGGAGTAAATTCAACTTTCTTCTATGATATCTCGCTGAAGTAATATGGCGCTCCCCAAATAGGAATTTTCACCAATTATGCATCCTCCTCCGTGATGTGATCAGATAAAATCAATTGTTGGCACTACTCGGTAGATAAAGAAGAAATCTGTTAGTCCTTATCAGAACAACCAAAAAATGTGAAAAATAAAAAATAATATAGAGAAATAATATAAATATAATAACAGGGTCTACAGAATTTTCGCTAAGGAGGAGCTATTGTCAACGCGCTATCATTAACTCCGCGCGCTTAAATGTCCTTTGGGCGCAATTATTGGAGACCTCCCTCCTAATGAGTATCACCTGGCGTTTTCGAAAAATCTTCTTCTTCTTCTTCTTCTTCTTCTTCTTCTTCTTCTTCTTCTTCTTCTTCAGCGTTTGCCCCGTTTAGTTGCGGGGTCCGCTTTCCTGGAATGTTGGCGCCACTTTTCCCGATCAAATGCCTGATCAGGGTGCAACTTAGCCACCTTCAAGTCCTGATGCAGCGTATCAAGCCACCGCTGTTTTGGTCGCCCTCGTGGCCGCCTACCAGGCACATCAAGGTTAAGAGCATTCTTTCGGACAGTGTCATTATTTGCGCGTAGGAGGTGACCGTACCATCACAGACGAGCTTCGCGCATCTTCTCAAGTATCGGGATGACACCGAACCTCTGCCGTATGGAGTCGTTGCGTACTCGATCCAAACGCGTAACTCCGGCCGTCCACCGCAGCATCTTCGTTTCCATTACGCTGAGGCGCCTTTCAATTTCTTTGATAACGGACCAGCACTCAGCTTCGTAAATAGCCACAAGTCGGACGACTGCTCTGTAGACCTTCGACTTTAGACGCTCTGGTATCTTCTTGTCGCAGAGCACTCCCGTCAGTGAGCGCTATTTGGACCACGCTGCATTCACGCGTGTGTTGGCTTCAACGAGTAAACCGCCATCGGACGCGATTGCTGATCCAACGCCACGTACTTCGGTACTCGAATACCGAAGTACGTGGCAGCTTAATGCCATTTACCTTAACGGAGCTGGACTCATCTTCGTCAGTCGTCATATACTCGGTTTTCTTGACGTTAAGTTTGAGTCCAAATCTCTCTAAGCGATCGCACCATGCTTGTACCTGCCGCTGGAGTTCAATCTTGTCTTCGCTAGCGAGCATTACATCATCAGCATAAAGCAGCGTCTAAGGAACTGGCTGCTGAAGATCACGCGATATGGCATCCATAACGACGACGAAGAGTAGAGGGGAGAGCGCAGACCCTTGATGTACTTCGACAGAGATGGGAAACTCCATCGAAGTACCTGCTGCAGTTTGCACTCGACTCTTTGGACAAGAGTACAGTATTCGTACCCACTCTAACGAGTTCTTCGGGGACTCCATTTTCTCGTAAGGAATAGCATATCACTTCACGAGGAACGCTGTCAAAGGCCTTCTCCAAATCCAGCAAGGCAAGATGCACCGGCTTCTGTTTCTCCCGGTGTTTTTCTATCAGAAGACGAACGGCGTGTATGGCATCGACTGTGCCACACCCAGCTATGAAACGCACTGATCGGTAGAGAGCTAGACGACATCACGAATGCGCCCGTCGACAATCCGCTCGAAGATCTTCATGCTGTGCGAAAGCAATCGGATTGGACGGTAGTTTGTGCAGTCTGCTGGACTGCCCTTCTTCTTCCAAATCGGAATCGTCGTGCTTCTCTGTTAAATATCGGGCACTTTCTTCTCCGCAATAACCTCGTTGAAGAACGTCGCCAGCCGTTGAAGAACGTTCGTTGGTTACCAGGATTTCGACTTCCATAAGTCGGCCGCCAAATCATCGGGGCCCGTTGCCTTTCCCGGCTTCATCCTCTTCAGAGCCGCTTCTACCTCCTCTACGGTGATTTTCTGAACAGGACCGTGTACAGGAGAAGAAGATGGAATGCTCGGATGAGCGAACTCTATTGTCAAGACTTCCTCGAAGTAAGTGCGCCATCGGTTCAGAACCATCTTGCGGTCCATGAGTAGATGACCGTTCTCATCGATGATGCCAAAGAACTTCTCAACATCCTCAGTCTGGCAATGACGGACCTTCGCGAGTCGATAAAGAAATCGCTCGCCATCGCGCGACTCAAGCCTCCCGTTGACATCATCGTAATGAGTGGCTCTTGCAACGGCTACAGCCTTCTTAACGACTTTCTTGGCTTCCTGATACAGGCGCCATTTATCGGCTGTCCTATCGTTGAGAAATGCGTGGTATAATCTCTCCTTCTCTCGGACCTTTTCCTTAACTTCGTTAGTCCACAGCCATGTCTGCTTATCGACCTTACGCCGTCCCGGTTTCGTAGTGCCGAGTTCGGAAAGCGCAGCACTGAGAATCGCGTCGGTGGCATTTTTCCATGTCTCGTCGACGGTCGTGACCATCGGCAACCGAATGCGCGAAGTCACAGCTGCTTCCTTTTGCTTCAGACGCCACCCCTTGATCCTTAACGGACCGCCCCGTTCGACCTGCCTAAATATTGGTGGTGTGATCTTCATAGTGCAGATCAGTGGGCGGTGTTGTGTGGCGACTGTTTCATACGGCACGACCTTCGCTTCCGTGACAAGCCCTTGGTCACGATTTCGCACAAGGACAAAGTCGATCTGCGTTTTAGAATTCCCGCTGTAGAATGAGATAAGGTGGAATTCACGTTTTCGGAATCTGGTGTTCACGATAGTGAGGTTGTGCGACTCCGCATACTCGAGGATGCGCTCACCATCTGCGTTACGTGAACCAAAACCGAGACCACCATGACAGCCGTACCCGTCTTTCGCAGCGCCAACGTGTCCGTTCAGGTCACCTGCGACAATGATTACGTCTTGTGGCGGCACTTCTGCTGTCTTCTCATCAAGCAGGCTCCAAAATTCATCCTTGGCTCGCTCAGAGCAGCCTCTGTGGAGCATATGCAGAGAAAAGATGATACCGCCGCCGTTGTGCAGCGATTACGACCTTCATCAAGCGGTTATTGAAACGTTCCATGCTTGCAATCGCGTCTCGGAACCGTCCGGAGACGATTATGCTGGTTGTCCTGGGACTGCCCACAGAGTGTAGCGCCTTTATAGCCTCGGACTACGTCCCTTGACTTACTACAGGACCACCTCGTCTCCTGTACCGCACAAAAGTCAATCTTCCTTCGCTCCAGTGCCTCTGCCAACTCAAAGGAGTGGCCCCACAACGCACCCACATTCAGCGTTGCCACGCGGGTCTTGCTTACGTTGCGGGACTTTTGGACAAGCTTAATTGCCGTCCTCGCATCAGGGACCCTCGCATACTTTTCACACTCGCCGGGCTTTGCGAGTGCGCGTCGGCTCCCGCGGACGCCGTAGCATTATCTCGTGAAACATTCCGCACCATCAACCATATGATGTGACATGGGCTGTTCGTAGGCCGGCCTGTCACTAGGGCCTGTCGCTTGCATTCGAGTTTCCGTGATTAGCTCGGTTCGCAAAAGCGAACAGTTTCCAGTGGCACCACGTGGAGGAACGGACATCGCCACACGTTTTCGAAAAAAATAGCCTTCAAAAACGGAGTAACGCAAACGATTTTTGTGGCACTAGGTAGATCTTCTCGAAAAAAAGAGGAACACGACGGTACGTGACTTTTTCGAAAAGGATGAAGATCAAGATGGGTACAGCAAAAGAACAGAAAGAACGCGAATAAAACGCGCCTACGGCGTCATTTTTCCAATTCCTTATGGTGGGTATTGTACATGCCTGAAGGTTGCTGCTCGTACGTGCGCAGTGCTATTAATCTCAATGGGCTCAGTCCTATCTACGTCTATCGTCAAGTACATACTCCGACTTTTTAACGTCTAGCTCAAGCCCGAGCATCGCAGCGGCCACTCCAAGCTTGCGCTTGTCGCTCGAGTTCGGTTTCGAATCCGCTGGCAAGTATTACTCCATCTGCAGACAGCAGCGTGCAAGGAGTAGGCTGCTGAAGATCTCGCAGCATCTATTACGACAATAAAATGAGTGCGGAAAGCGTGGAGCCCCGGTGAACATCGACAGAGGTAGGAAACTCTGTCGATTTGCCGGGTGACGCTCGCGCTTAACCTCCAGGGCAGGAGTAAAGGGTGCTCACCAGGGATGAGCGGATAACAAAATTTTGAAACCCGGATAACGGATAACGGATAATTTTGCCCAAAAATCGCCGGATAACGGAAAAACGGATAACGAACAAACAACAAAAATAAAACTGAGCTTAAACTGCTCTAGTTTCAACATCAGACATGGAACGCAACTGCTGTCAAATTATAAGCCTTTCTAACGACTTTAATGGAATTTTTTTTTGAAACATAGTGCTGTCACTTTAACAAAGCCCTATGGGATCCTCACGAAAATTCAGTAAAAGTAACGCTTCTTCATTGCCATCCAAACCGATGCCGAGCTCGATTTGCGAACCACAATTCCTTCACCAGGTTCCGCAAACGGCTATCAAACTCATCAGGGAGGACAAGTGGCAAGACCACCAAGCTCTGAAACTAAAACTGTTCTGCAAACTCCACTCTGATGATGTTTCGCCATGATCACCTTAACTAAAGTCTGCAAAAGATAAGGAGAGACTGAGAATTTGTTCATCCAAGCACATTTCCATAGTGCAGTTTACAATTTTTCATATTTTTGCTGTTTAAAACGAATTGGAAGAACAAGACAAAGGATGCGTAAAACAGCGCAACTAACAGTATGGAAACATTCATAAGACGCCCATGGAGGGAGAGAATGTGAGAGTCATCCACCTCTTATCCACTCATTCATTCACGCTTCATGGAGCAGCAACTTGCCGGCATTTTGTAAGTTTCCATTGTTGGGTTGTTTTACTGATCAATCGTCAGGTTTTCTTTTTGAATTAAGGCTGTGGCCAAACAGAATGATCTTTGGATGAATGGCTTCTCCGACGCTTCTTGAGTTTTCTATGCTAGGCCGACTCAGCCGAATAAAGTCTGCATAACAATCTTGGTTTGTTGGCTTCACGCAGATCGATACTCTTGTTCGACACTTTCCAAAGATCTGGAATGAGATGGATGAAATACCAGCTTTCTACAGGCTAGCCATTACAAGCCATTATGCAGTCCAAATGCAGAGAGATATGAAAACTAGAGAGGCGGAAGTAGAATGTCCCTAAAAGGCAATCTTAAATTAAGATGAAGCTCCAACATGTGCAGCGGGGAATCAGTTTAGTAGAGTTCAACTGTACTATTTAGATTTTTAATAGAGAGAATCAATTCCTTAGCACTACGGAGGTACCACCAGTACCAGCGATGCTTTCAGAAAATCGTTTCTATAAATACACCTCAACAATTTGTAGGAGCGTAGCTTTCTCCACTCATTTATGTAGATTGAACCTGTGCCCATTTTGCGTGTATTCATTACTACTCAGCGCTATGTGTTTAATGCGTTACAACAGTCTATCAGTGAAAACTAAAATACCTTTGCCGCATGCTACCACATACTGTAATCGTGAAAGAGGACGCTAAATTCCACTAAACAAACGGCACTAAACAATTCATCTTCGGATGCGCCAGGCCCTCCACTTGTGACCGTCAGTAATATTATCAAGGCGCTTGTATGCATTCTTGGTCTGCACTGGCTTGTGGTGACAAGCTCATAAAGAAATCAATCCGTAGTAGGTTCCATAGATGTATGGTATTAGGTTGGAAAAAAGTCTTTTCATTTTTTTCAAAGATTTATTACTTCACAACTACAAAGTCAAATCAATTGAGATAAACTCTATTTTGTCCCACTACACTTCTCCAAAGACTGGGTAATTTTCCAATTCCTCTCGCTTAAAAGACTGCAGTTCTGGAGTAGAACCATTGATGAATCCAATTTTTGAGGTCTTCATTCGTTCCAAAATATTTCTCTTCAATTTCTTGCTTGAGAGCACGGAAGAGATGGTAGTCGGCACGAACGAGGTCAGGGCTATATGGTGGATGTGGCATTACCTCCCAGCCCATCTCCTTTATTGTTTCTCTTGTGAGTCTTGCAACATGTGGTTTTGCATCGTCATGCAGGATCATCACCTTCGACTTCTCCGGCCTGTTTTCTTAGAGAGTTGCGACGACTTTGTGGAGTTGGCCGCAGTATGTGACAGCAGTAAGTGTCTCTCCACTTCTGAGAGTTTGCCGATAAATCACTTCTCTGATATCCCACCAAACACTCAAGAGAATCTTCCTTTCGTGAACATTGGGCTTGAGATCAGACTTAGGGCTCTCTCCCTTTTGTACCCATTGCCTTTTCCTCGGAATTTGGCACACAGAACCCAGGACTCTTCGCCTGTCACAATCCGCGGAAGAAACGATTTTCTTCCTTATCTGGACAGAAGAGAAGCAGCGATTGAGAGCCGTCGACCTTTCTGAGTGTCTGACAGGGCATGTGGAATCCAAGCTCCAAATTTCCATGAAAGCCAAGATTCTTCAGATGGATTCCTACTATCCTATGAGACACTTCGAGCTTCTCTGCCAGCTGACGTGTCGTCTGCCAACTATAGGTACGAAGAAGATGGTGTAGTTCACTGTCGTCCAATCCAGTTGGCCTTCCTGACCATGCTTTGCCCTCAGTGAATAATCTCCCTTTAAAGACTTTCCGAAACACTCATAACAGGCGCGATGAGTAGTAGATCCCAAGCCATAAGGTAGATCTGGCATTGAGTTCCATGAGGTAGATCTGGCATTGAGTTCGGAAGATTGGATGGATAACGAATTACAAGAAGAGTCTTAACCTGTGTCCGCGTGCGAACGGTAGACAAGTGTGATAGGATTAGGAAATCAGCCATCAACATTGGCTAGTGCGTTTACAAGGGGAAGGGTAAAAAAATTTTGAAGTGTGAGGAGACTTTTTTTCCAACCTAATATAAATGAACGACCACGGAAGGATGGAAGTTAGACGTCTTTCCAACTATGTCACCTGTGCCTGAAGTCACCTCACTCTTCCGGATTTAAATGCCCTCTATTGTGGCTCGCGATCACTCCTATGATTGTGAAGCTTCTGCACAGATATCCAATGCTACGTCCATACCTAGATATCAGCTAATTTGTTGTTCGTTATCCGGCCCAAAATTACCGGATAACGAACAACAAAACGGATAGGCCAAAACCCCCCGGAAACCGGATAACGGATAACGGATAACGGTTAATCCGCTCATCCCTGGTGCTCACCCACTCAATAAATTATTCTGAAACACCGTGTTGTCGTAAGGTGTGCCATATGTCGTCACGTGGTACACAACCAAATGCTTTCCCTAAGTCGAGAAAAGCGAGGTGCAACGGTCTTCTCTGTTTTTCGTTTGACTGCCTCTCTCGGCATCGATGGTGCCGAGAGAGGCAGTCAAACGAAGGCTACAGAGCAACACTGATTGGTGGAAAGCAGAATGATTTCGAGAGGACGTCCGTCCACAATCCGCTCAACAGGTCCGCAGGTCTGCCCTTCTTCTTCCAAATTGGGATCGTCGAGCTTTACTACCAGGTCACTACCAGGTCCATCTTCTCCGCAACAACCCGGTTAAAGAAAATGAGAACGCACTGTAAACAAAATCGCTGTGGAGGAAACTGAAGCGGTCGTATAATAATGAAGCAAGGTAAAGCAACGGGTGTCGACGACTTAGCCGCCAACCTATGGAAATCGAGATGTTGGCACCCTGCTGAGTGGCTAAGGAAGTGGCTAGTCCATCCATATACTCTGGAAATTTAGGTAATTGTTTTTGTGCTCCTTTTAACTATTGTTAGATTTTTACATGTCCTTGTTGTGTTGTGTTGCTATAGTGTTTGGCTTATATCGCGTCATTTGGTTAACGTGGAATAATTAAATAAATAAATTTCTTACAGAAGAGTAGGAGTAGCTCTACGAGCAGTGTATTGCGATTACTGTCTATGTACCCATGAGTTTTGCCGGTGGAACCTTTTTTTGTTTTTTATTTAATCAGCTTTTCCCAGCGTGTCATCTGAAAACTTGAAATTCTCCATGCCATTAACGCCTATAGTGAATGTTTCCACCTACCAACATTGTTGGCGAAAACGTAATAATCACTGTGAAGGTGGATACCGATGCTTCAATTGAGAGCACATGAAGATTGCTGGTAGGATGAAACCTCTAGCCCTCTAAGCTGCATATTTGATGATAAAGGATGTACCTCTAAGCTGCGTATTTGATGATAAAAGATGTAGATTGGGGAGGGGGGCGTAAACAATGACTTGTACAAGGCGCGACGCTTAACTCCGGACAAACTAAACTTTCTCTTTTCAACAAACAAATTTATTAACACGAGATACAAATGAAATAGCAAACTCTTTTACACACAAATACAGGGATCATCTCAAGAGTAAAACTGCTCAATATATTCTCCGTCAGTAGCAGTGTCTTCTCTCCTTGTCCTTATGTGCCCGCCCGCTCAGTTTAAAAGAGTGCTGTCCATGTTTGTGAATGCTGCTTCAATAGCGGTGCGAAGAGATGTGACGTTAGAGTGCCTCGTCTTGTTAGCAACCTTTTCAACTACGCTCCAAACATAATAGTCCAGGGGATTCAAATCCAGGCCTTCGGGGGCTAGAATCCTTAGATTAAAACATACATATCCAAGCTGTCGGACAGCCAATTTTGGACTGAATGGTTCGTGCGAGTAGGTGCGGCGTCTTGAATAATGTATGGCCTCCCTGAGGCTTCAGTCTAGATCCACGGTTTCACTACAATCGGCCATACACTGACACTATTTCCTCTATGATTGCCCCGGATGCTACAGAACCGCTTCTGACCCGGTCCCACGATCGCCGCAGTTATTGAAATGCTTCCCCTTGAATGGATTTTTCTCGCCGGGTCCTCATACTCCTCAGAAGTATTCTACCTGACCACAACATCGTAACCGGTTGGTCTTGGGTACCCGAAGAATCGAATTATTTCGGCTGGCAGAAGCCCAGCGCGAATACTTTCGATAATCGCGGCTGTTCTGTTGTTCTCCGCACTTGTATGTAACATCTAGGCCATTCTGCGGTTACAGCTGTTCACTAGAAACTTCTGGTTTTCAAAGACGGAAACGAAAACCTCTGGGGGAGTTACGGTATGGCGGGAAATTTGAATCTAAATTTGTCCGGATTTAAGCGTCGCATCATGCACACCACCTAACGGCAATTTACTGTAAAGATTGAATACGCTTTCAAATTGCCTCCTTGACATTTCGTAGAAGTGGAATCCATCGCGCTTCCCAAACAAGGATGGATTCGAGCCCTACATTACCCATCAACTTTTCCAACTTTTTTCAGTGGGCTATGTATTCTAAAACCAGCAGCAAATAAGACTGGCTTTTTCCGGAGTGATAATTTTGTGGCCTCTACTGCTACTTAAATTTCGTATTTTATCTCGTTTTCTTCAATTTAAACTCCGGTTTGTTATTTAGAGGGGAAAATGGCTTGGTTAGCGACAGCTTTCCGGCAATACAATATGGCTCAGATAGGAGATGGGTCTATAATTCACCATTTCTGCACACGGTCTATTCTGAGAGTGGGACTTGGACTCGGCGTGTGCTCTGTGCTCGGCGTAGAAAAAACCTTTGCAGCGGACAAAAAGTTGCGTTTTTGAGGGCATATTAAAGGCTTTCAGTCTTAAAGTCATTTCATCAGACGTGAAAAGAGGTTTTCTCAGCTAAATCAACGTAAACAAATGCTTGCAAGGGAAATGATAGTTAGTGAGAAGGAAGGTCCTAAAAGTGAACATTGCGAGCATCTGGATGAGATCAAAATCAACCAAATTGAGTAGTGTTTAGTGTTGCTATGATAGGGGGTGGGAGCCAATGGCAGTTTTGGAGAGGTCGTAAGTCAATTAATGGCTCTCCAGACGAAAATGCTCTATATCTAGGTCATAGGTTGTCGAACTGAGCACGGCTTGAAAGCACAGAATGCGTCCTAAAGAAAGGATTCGCATGGTGTTGGTTGAATTCCACAGTAGTATTTTTAAAGTAAGTTATGGCAAAGTGACGCTTTGTGATGGATTAATCCGTCGGAAAGCGTCCTTCTTTTAAACAATTTGAGCGGCATTGTTGGTTGCATGCGAGTTCTACACTGACTGATTAATGTTTGCACTTATTAGTGCAACCTCTATTGCACTGCTCTGAGCATAGCGAAGGGTTTAGGCAACTGAACCTATATCAAAGCCAGCTGCTTCAAACCCAGCAAAATTTGGACGACACGGAATACCAGCTGCAGTTCTCTAACCTCTACATCAACATGATATCAATCAATCAGCAGCTGTGCTACTACGAATGTCTAGCCCGTGAGTTTGTCTACCCTTCTAGAATCGCCCTTTATTGCTCCTCTTCCTAATTTAATCGATATTAATTTTCACATATTTCAGCGCCGACGACCGCACCACCGGGTAAGTTGTCGCTCTTCTTTCGGGTTTTCTTTGGCTTTCTGAAATTTTCGCTCCAATAGCGAGCTCCATTTCTAGCATGCCCTCAGCTAAATGGTATGTCGGAAAGTCCTTAACCCTTTACCATCTTCCATCGTAGAATGCCGTTGTTGGGTTCACACTGGATCTAATTTTCTTGTCCTGGCGCTCCAAATGCGTTTACGCGACTGATGGTGAGTCAAAAATGCTGTCACAAACAGCATGCAGCTACGATCTCACATTGGCTGCAGAGCTGTTCGAGCAGCTTAATATGTGCTGAACCCGTCCTCTTGCGGTCTCTCTGGTTCCGTTCCGGTTCCATACGAATTCGATCGCCAAGGGTTAAGTTGTCTGCTTGGCCCAGTACTTATGATATGTAAGCGTTAGGACAAAAGAGCATGATTTCATGAGTGCACCCTTCACCCTTTCAAAAAGGAGAACAACTTTTCTCGTTACCATTCCAAGGATCGATGTACTTCACTGCATTCATACTGTAGCCCTTGCGAGCTGCGAGCTAAAATTACTTTGATAAATAGATAGTTTTTTGTGCTTTCTTCGCCTCGCCTATTTGCTTGTTGTTATTCTGTTTAGTAAGGACAGCGCGCGAAAATCGTAGTATGTACATAGGGAGAACGCTAGCTGGAGGGAGTCAATTCAGTTCAGTTCAATTTATTACGCTGTATAAGACAGTCGTGAGATAGCATCAATCAGCAACACATACATTTCAAGTTTGTTTTGTTATCAAGTACAATTCAGAACGCTACTAGTATGATAAAATAGCTTTAGACGCCATATGTTTGAATGACCGATAATTCGTTTGCAGTGGGTCAAGCTCGGTCCTCAGATAAACGGCGGAGGCAGCTCGCACCATGAAGGTGTGAGATCTAACGTTGCTCTTGGATTTGGAGTAAACTATTCTTACTTCACCTCTTCGCGTCCGCGATGCAACTAGGCTGTGAAATGCTGATTTGTCCACTTCACAGATTCACGAAATGTTTTTGAACACCATGCAGACAGTGCACTGGAGTGAGTGAAATCCCAAAAAGCTCTTACTGATTCTCGATTTTGGTATTCTGGAGCACAAAAGCCCTCATTACGCATGATCCCCTTACACGAAAATCTGTCTTGCATTTTTTCTATAGCTTCTATATCCTTTATTTTGTGTGGTGCAGAAACCGCAGTCCCACACTCCACAAGTGGTCTTACGTATGTTTTGTATGCTTTAGTCAAAAACTCCGTTTTTGTGGTCAGTTCCTTAAAGAAAGCTGATAGGTACGTGCACCAGCCTTTCCACAAATGATTTTGTGATGTTCAGAAAACTCTTGTTCGCTATTGTAAGAGAAACCTAAATCCAAAACACTTTCAACGTGAGGTAAATTGGCATCACGCACTGTATACCTTGTTGGGCATTCTGACCCATATTCTCATATGTAAAGTCGGAGCGAGGGGTAGGGCCTCCGCTTGGCTAAGCTCTCTACAGATCTTAAAATCAGGCATGCGGGGACAAGCGTTCTACCACTCGTCCCCTGGCCCGCCCACCACCCAACCCCTTGGGCTTGCTCGAGAGTCCAGTGGCTGCCTTAGAGATAGTGGAGAAGCAGACATTTGCAACCACTCTGTTTGAAAGGTGGGGGCGGGGGTGGAAGGACGCCACTTCGCCACTGCATGCGCTTGACATACCGAACTCTTGAACCCTCTGAACTAAATCAGCCGTGTAAATGACCAATAGGACCGGGTAAAGTACCTCTCCTTGTGGGACACCACTTAAGACTTCCTTCATCCTAGAAAACGGTTGGTTGAGTCTTATCCGCTAGGTTCTTCCACTAATGAATTCCTTAAGCCAACTTATGAGCTTTGGGTGGAATCCCAACTTTTCAAGCTTCGTAGTAAGTTTTGAATGGCTCACCCGATCGATCGCCTTTGAAAAGCCGAAGCATATAACGTCAAAGCTTTTTTCTCATCTAGAGTCTTTGTTCAATCATTCAAGCATTGCAGAAGGTGGTTTTGTTGGCCTTCCCTCTACAAAACCATGCTGACACTTAGGAATAATGTAGGAAGCCCTTAGGCATTTTCACACATGCATTTTGACGATCTTTTCGAATAATCTGCAAAACAGCGGTTTAATACTAACCGGCCGAAAATTTTTGGGGGTCATTCGCAGGTTTTCTTTTAAAAATTGGTGTCACATATGAGTGTTTCCAACGCAATGGGTATTTCTGAAAACATAATCGTTTGGTTGAAAACGTACGTTAGAGGCCTAGCCATAATATGAGCTATCTCCTTGATAAACTGAAGTGGAATACGATTAGGCGAAACTGAGTAAGAAGAGGGCCAATCATGCAATAATGCATAAACATCAATTTCATCGAACCTCGGGCAGAACTCATTGAAACGTCCATTTCCCGAATTGAATTCAGGAAGGTTCGGTTCATCCCGGTTGAAAATTCTGCTAAATTCTTGTGCCAGCAGTTCTGCTTTGTTAGTATCCTTGACCGCCTTCACGACATAAACTTTTAACACTGAAAACCTTTTGTCTTTCTCAACTTTTTGTTCAAAAATTCGTGGAAAAGTTGCTTTTGTCTGACACCACAATCTTCTTCTCAATGCTACGATTATTTTCTCTAACTGTTTAATGATCCTCCTATTAAGCACCTTGAAGTTTTCCCAATCTAAGTTCGAGTGAGTGCGACACGCAGTGTTAAATAGACAGACTTTATGGTCAAGCATGTTTCGAAGGTATTTCGGTAAAGAACTCTGAGTAGCAAATACTCGCTTCCATGGAACATCGCCTAATAAAGAACGTTCAAAAACAATTCATACTTTTCATCGACAGAATTGGCCCCCATCAAGAAGATCCGTCCACCTTATATGCGCTAGATATTGACAAACGCTATCATAATAAACTCCAATTCCTGTCATCTTGAAACCTCGGCATTGGTATTGACAACTTTATAATATTATACTTCTGTGGCACGAGGCTGTTATTAGGTGGAACTTTTATTTCTGGCCTGAGGTTTCGACTGCCTAGTGTCTTCAGAGGCACGATCCTCCTGCGTCTGAGTATAGTGATTCAGCTACCGCTCGGTGTTAGTAAGACAAGTAGCAAAAACGAGAAGTTAACAATATTTTGCTATTTGTCTTACTGGCACAGAGTGGCAGATGAACCGCTATACTCAGTCGGCACTGCATCGTGCCTCTGAACACGACGAGACGGTCGAAACGTCAGGCCAGAAATAAGTGTTCCACCTAACAACCTCGTGGCACAGAAGTATAATATTATAAAGCTGTCATAGTCGCATTTGGAAAACACCTGCTGGTATGTTGCGTGTGTTTCTGTGGCATACCAGCGCACCCTAAACTTTGTACTCGAATGATCGCTACGCCCTACCGGTGGTTTTAGGATCACTTATTCGATGAGATTTTTATCGTTGGAGAGAAACAAGTCGAGAGTGTGAAGACCACGGGTAGGCCCATTGATATATTGATCAAAATCGTGAGTCTAAATGAAGCTAGCAAACGTATTACTTTGGTGAGAGGTTGACTTCGTATGGTTGGCCCACTCCACTTCCGGAAAGTTGAAATCACCTATGAGAACAGAAGGATTTTCACAACTCGTTATATCACTGATCGTGTTGGCCAGTTGTTCTGTGTGTCTGGGTGAAGGAAGGTGCACGATATACAGCTACCAGCCCTAAAATGAATAGACCACAAAAAAATGTCGATGGCGAGAATTTCAAAAATTTTGAGAACCGATTCTGCAAAAACAATTTTGTGGTTCAGGCTCTTTTTAAGGACTGCCATCACTCCTTCCCGTGCCCTTCTCGGCCTATCACAGATTATAGCCTCATTTTCAACCAGCAAATAGCTCAGAATAGAAGATAGAGAGTGATGGGACTTTAATCATGTTTTGGAGAATATGTGTTTGTCATGGCTATTCACAAGGAAAAAGATTAATTTCGTTTTTCACGATAGACATTACATTAGCATAAAAGCACTTCAACGTCTGAACACGAGGAGAGCAGTTCAATTTAAAATAATGCTATTCATGGCATCAGAGTTCCATTTGTGCTGGAGAAGTGCGCTACCCCCCGTGGAGGTGACAGAACTTCGATCCGTACGGGTCCTCCCATCCCTGAAGTCGCATGTTGTGCTTCCTTGCCACTCTCTCCTCAAAAGTAAGGGACCGCCTAATGTAGACTCCCTTGAAAGGAGAAAAGCGCATGGAAGGTGCATTACGCAAAGCTCACGCTGATGACAACTAGTCAGCAGTATGACTTTCAACTAGTTGTTTATGGCAGTAGCCCCTGTGCGAAAACTTTTCCAATGGGGAGGTGCTCTCGAGTAGTTAATCTGAAAAAGTCTCATTGCTCACACGTTAGGAATTGCTTTCGCACTAATTGTATAGGGCAAGAACAAGGGAATAAATAACTGCTCAACACGCATTCTAGGCATGCAGTTAGACGTGGAAATTTAGCTTTCACCTGATTGCATACGCTATTTTTCAGCATCTACGACCACTGAAACGCCAACGACTTCTCCAGGCGCATGCTCGGTCTACGAGTGCGACAATGGAGGGGGAGACTGCACCGTCGATAAGGGTAGCATTCCCTATTGCGGATACTGCCCGGGAAATCTCGATGGCAGACAACACTGCGACACTGGTTGGTTTTCAAGGATACAACCCTCCGGTCCATGCCTACGGCGCGTTACAACAACAACGAACTATGCCGTTAGCTAGGAAGCACATGTGAGGAGAGAGAGGGCGGAGTCTCTTGGACTTCCAGACTTTTCACGGCGATGAACTGTCTAACAAATATTAGTTAGATCTGCACTTACACTTCGAACAAGCCCGAGAAACTGCAAATCTAAGGGCAGGAGTATCAATATTGCTCCCGGACACTATGCCAAAAGCATGAAAGAAATCGCCAAACCATTTTCAGCGCATTTTTTGCCTACCACGCATAAAGGTGAAATAGCAGCCTTCCTGTAATACCATCCTTCTGAGCTGAAGCGCGCACGACAGTCCGAAAAGTATTAGGTTGGAAAAAAAGTCTTTTCATTTTTTTCAAAGATTTATTACTTCACAACTACAAAGTCAAATCAACTGAGATAAACTCTATTTTGTCCCACTACACTTCTCCAAAGACTGGGTAATTTTCCAATTCCTCTCGCTTAAAAGACTGCAGTTCTGGAGTCGAACCATTGATGAATCCAATTTTTGAGGTCTTCATCAGTTCCAAAATATTTCTCTCCAATTTCTTGCTTGAAAGCACGGAAGAGATGGTAGTCGGCACGAACGAGGTTAGGGCTATACGGTGGATGTGACATTACCTCCCAGCCCAGCTCCTTTATTGTTTCTCTTGTGAGTCTTGCAACATGTGGTTTTGCATCGTCATGCAGGATCATCACCTTCGACTTCTCCGGCCTGTTTTCTTAGAGAGTTGCGACGACTTTGTGGAGTTGGCCGCAGTATGTGACAGCAGTAAGTGTCTCTCCACTTCTGAGAGTTTGCCGATAAATCACTTCTCTGATATCCCACCAAACACTCAAGAGAATCTTCCTTACGTGAACATTGGGCTTGAGATCAGACTTAGGGCTCTCTCCCTTTTGTACCCATTGCCTTTTCCTCGGAAGTTGGCACACAGAACCCAGGACTCTTCGCCTGTCACAATCCGCGGAAGAAACGATTTTCTTCCTTATCTGGACAGAAGAGAAGCAGCGATGGAGAGCTGTCGACCTTTCTGAGTGTCTGACAGGGCATGTGGAATCCAAGCTCCAAATTTCCATGAAAGCCAAGATTCTTCAGATGGATTCCTACTATCCTATGAGACACTTCGAGCTTCTCTGCCAGCTGACGTGTCGTCTGCCAACTATCGGTACGAAGAAGATGGTGTAGTTCACTGTCGTCCAATCCAGTTGGCCTTCCTGACCATGCTTTGCCCTCAGTGAATAATCTCCTTTTAAAGACTTTCCGAACCACTCATAAGAGGCGCGATGAGTAGTAGATCCCAAGCCATATATATGGTTAATTTGGTCTGCTGCCTGACGTGCTGTGGATTCTTTAATGAATTCATGAAGAATGCCGTGCTGAAAACGGCCATGAGGTAGATCTGGCATTGAGTTCGGAAGATTGGATGGATAACGAATTACAAGAAGAGTCTTAACCTGTGTCCGCGTGCGAACGGTAGACAAGTGTGATAGGATTACGAAATCAGCAATCAACATTGGCTAGTGCGTTTACAAGGGGAAGGGTAAAAGAAATTTCGAAGTGTGAAAAGACTTTTTTTCCAACCTAATATAAAACACTGAACTGACCATCGGCAGCAGAACATTGTGCGGCACAAATGCAACTTATAACTAGCTCTACATCGTCCCGTACGTGGGCTGTACCAACAAGCAACTATCTAAAGCGGGCACTTATCATTTTTCTGCAATATTCTCGAAACAAGAAGAGCATTTAGACCGTGGCTTTCATTGATTTCGAGGGGTTTCCCACACGGCAGCATAAGTATTCTTTCCCCATTTCTTACCCTTGCAAGGGAAACGTGCCCTCCTCTGAAAGCCTCAAGGTATGGAGCTTATGGTTCCTTCTACAACTCAATCAACGAATAGGTATACGGTATGTACAATACCTTCGGAAATAAAACGCATTAGGGAACGATTGGCAGAGGAGGTAATTTGAAAACAATATTTTCAAGAATGTTTAACCTTTCATGCAATTTTTTCAATGAGCACATCAGTTCAAAGCTGCGCTTTCCTGGGAATGATAAAAACACCACTAACCTGATGCGTCTTGACTCCTTATAATGAAAAAGTAGAAGCAACAGAATGTGCAGAAAAACTGCTGCTTCCGCTTGTTGAAAATTATAAGAAACTGTGTACGCAAGGAGGCAGTTAGAAGGACCTGCTGTATAGGAACCTCCCGCTGAATTATAATTTTGCAGGAACCCCATTGAGGAGCAGCTAAGCAGTTCGTTGTTAAGGTGCCTGCTTGGATTCGGGCATGAACGTCAACACGAACGCGACTGAACCGGTGATTTACTTCTATTCTCCCGGCTGGTTTGGACCGAACAAGGATTTCAAAGTTCCTCCGCAGGATCTCCACTGCCTGTGGACCTTGAGCTCCAGCACGGAGGGAGGAGGCTATAATGTGGGTTACCTTATCTTGCCGACAGATTCATTCAGGACGTTGTAGCAGGCGTCGCTATAACAGAACGGTTTCTGCCATGAACAATTTCTCTCGAACTTTCCTTTTGCTTCTTTTATCAATTGACTTTCTTGTCCTACCGTATTTACAATACCGGCCTTACCTTTCGGTCTTTGGGCGGAAAAAGCGAAAAAAAAAACGCTTTTCCGCCGCTTTCCTGTAGCACTCTTCAAATTGAGCGCATTGTAGATTGAAACACATATTCGTGATCAGCACCGTGCGCTCTTCCCAATGAGCTGCAAAGCGCATAGGGAAGAGCCTGGAAAATAGTTCAGTGACCTAATTTCTGCCTGGCTTGGCTGGCCCCCTCCCTCGCGGGAGATAATTACACCCACAGCTCCTAAGTAGCTGATGAGAAAAGAGATTTGGCCTATCAAAGCCTATTTACTACCTTATATATAACAACACATAGTTCTCTAGATTCCCTAGTTTTTTGCGGTCACAATGATGTATTTTTCTGAAGGATCTGATAATTTAATTGGCATTGCTTTCAGAATATGCGTCCACTTTGAAGAACTCTAATTTTGGAATATCACGTTTATTTGTGCTTGCACTCATTTGTCCCGCTAAACGTTACAGTTGAAATCAAGCTGCGGAAGTACAACCCTTGGGGTTGAAATCGTTAGTACAATACCGCTCGCGCCGCACGGTCAAAAGTGGGCGAAAAAACGCAAAAATAGCGTCGCAAAGCGTCGCATGATGATAACTCCTTCAGTTTCAGGTTTTTTGAAAAACGATTGGCACCATTCGATTTGTCTCTTCGAGATCTACACAAACATGTATAAGATTTTACCGGAACACCCACATTTTCGCCGTGGGTGGTCCAAAATTGACTGGACAGGCGGTTAGAGCAGCTTATTTCCTAGGATATGCGTGCTTTCGGAGTACCTCAAAGATGGCGTACATCGCCAGTGCTCTGTCATGCCAGGAATGCCCAGAGAGTGCGCCGTGCACAATGCACACAGAACCTAACCTATCAATCGAGTGGGCGAGCGCATGTCCCTTGCGCTTCTATCTTCTCTTACTGGGAAATGCGAAATTCTCAAGACTATTTCGAACCGTTTGAAGAAGGTTCTCAGAAATTTCTAGTCACCACACTCAGGATTAGCTCCAATCTGTCCCAGCGAAATTTTGGTGTGCGCCGTGTACAATGCGGACAAAGAAGAACCTTTCAATCGAGGGGGGGGGGGGGGGCAGCTTGTAAACTGAGCGTTTGGAGAGTTTTGTCAGAAATTTGCAGCCGCCCTAGTCAGTAGTTGCTCTAAGGCTGTCCGGTGAGCCTTTGGAGTGTGCCGTGAACAATGAATACAGATTCGCACCTTTTAATCGAGGGGGGCGACCTCTCGCAAATTGCACGCGCGGGCGGGTTCGGAGCGCATTAGCTCTATCAAGTTCGAATATCGTTTCGGCTGCAACTTGTGGGTCTTGTAGGCAGCAGAACGGTCTACCAGTAATTAAAGTAGCATGGCTTAGCTTAGGAGGGGGGAATGTTAGAGCGGTGCGAAAATGCAAGTGAGGTTTGCGTGACGCATTTTTTTCCGATTTCGGTGGACCACTGCGAGAAGACGCGGGGAGCTAACGGCATCAGAATGCGTACGCGAACAGAGCACTTAAAGTACTTTACGGTGACGGGATCAGAACTTCTTACCCTTAGCCCCATCTGCCGTTCTAGGGCAGCGGACTTAGCGGTTGAAGTTTCCTGCCCTCTTACTCGCCCATATTTGGGTTTCCGGCACTACCGGTAACACCGTTTTATTCATAACGAAAAGCTCTGTCGAATCGTGTCACTCTCGACCAATTTCAAAAAAATCGATTTTTCGACAATATCGAGGACGTGGGTGCTTTAGGTCCCGTTTATACTTCGTCGCGGCGCGACGCCACGCCACGCATAGTGGCCATATTGATTGTGCGACGCGATCGATCAATTTGGCCTCATTGCGTGGCCATCGCTTCGCGCCGCGACGAAGTATAAACGGGGCCTTAGGCCGAGCTGCGCGGACGATGACGTCATCGAAAACCAGTATTTTCGAAATTGGCCAAATTTCCTCGTGCAAACTTCATCTAAAATCTAGGGGTTATTTGGGGCGCTGATTACGAATCCGACGTTCGTTTTTGAAAATTCCGCGGACTTGAGCAGGTTACTTCCCGTTTGAAGGTGGTCGGGTCAGGATCACCGATCACCCTCAGTTATCGGTATGAGCGGTCCCCTCCCGTAATCGTCCAAATGTACTTCGGCATCGCGTTCGGCACCCCGAATAAGTCCCCGGCCCAATACGAATTTCGAGCAAAATCGATGATCCTGACCCGACCACCATCAGTTATCCAGAAAAAAATCCAAAACCTACCGAAGTCGACGGAAGTTTTGAAAACGGACGTCGGATTCGTAATCAGCGCCCCAAATAACCCCAGACGATTTTGGACGCAGTTTGCACGAGGAAATTTGGCCAATTTCGAAAATATCGGTTTTCGATGACGTCATCATCCGCGCAGCTCGACCTAGCGCGCCTACGTCCTCGATGGAATATTGTCAAAAAATCGATATTGCCAACATCGGTCGAAATTGATAGCATTCGATACAGATGTTCAAGGAGAACAGAAAGGTGTTATTGGGAGTGTCGAAAACCCAAATATGGGCGAGTAAGAGGGCAGGAAACTTCAACCGCTAAGTCCGCTGCCCTAGAACGGCAGATGGGGCTAAGGCAGTTTAGGCAGGTAAGAAGTTCTGATCCCGTCACCGTAAAGTACCTTAAGTGCTCTGTTCGCATACGGATTCTGATGCCGTTAGCTCCCCGCGCCTTCTCGCAGTGGTCCACCGAAATCGGAAAAAAAATGCGCCAAGCAGGCCTCACCTGCATTTTCGCACCGCTGTAACACTGTCCCCTCCTAAGCTAAGCCATTCTACTTCAGCATACTATTAAAAAGTTTTACTGCCTACAAAGACCTACAAGTTGCAGCCGAAACGATTCGAAGTTGACAGAGTTATAGTGCTCCGAACACATCTGCGCGTGCAATTTAGCGCATCAACGGCCGACGCTCTCCGCGCTATTACTCGCCCAGATTACCGTTTTTCCCACTCCTAATGAAACCGTTCAATTCAGCATGAGAAGCTCTATCGAATGGTATCAAGCATGGCCCAACCCGAAGATATCGATTTTTCGATGACGTCATCGTCCTTCCGCCGCGGCCTCGTCGATGCGAAACAGTCAAAAAAATTGATGTTGCCAAAATCGGTCGATATTGATAGCATTCGATAGAGATGTTCAAGCAGAACAGAAAGGTGTTGTTGTGAGTGTCGAAAACCCAAATATGGGCGAGTAAGAGGACAGGAAACTTCAACCGCTAAGTCCTCTGCCCTAGAACGGCAGATGGGGCTAAGGCAGTTTAGGCAGGTAAGAAGTTCTGATCCCGTCACCGTAAAGTACTTTAAGTGCTCTGTTCGCGTACGCATTCTGATGCCGTTAGCTCCCCGCGTCTTCTCGCAGTGGTCCACCGAAATCGGAAAAAATGCGTCACGCAAACCTCACCTGCATTTTCGCACCGCTCTAACATTCCCCCCTCCTAAGCTAAGCCATTCTACTTTAATTACTGGTAGACCGTTCTGCTGCCTACAAGACCCACAAGTTGCAGCCGAAACGATTCGAACTTGATAGAGCTAATGCGCTCTGAACCCGCCCGCGCGTGCAATTTGCGAGAGGTCGCCCCCTCGATTAAAAGGTGCGAATCTGTATTCATTGTTCACGGCACACTCCAAAGGCTCACCGGACAGCCTTAGAGCAACTCCTATCTAGGGCGGCTGCAAATTTCTGACAAAACTCTCCAAACGCTCAGTTTACAAGCTGCCCCCCCCCTCGATTGAAAGGTTTTTCTTTGTCCGCATTGTACACGGCGCACACCAAAATTTCGCTGGGACAGATTGGAGCTAATCCTGAGTGTGGTGACTAGAAATTTCTGAGAACCTTCTTCAAACGGTTCGAAATAGTCTTGAGAATTTCGCATTTCCCAGTAAGAGAAGATAGAAGCGCAAGGGACATGCGCTCGCCCACTCGATTGATAGGTTAGGTTCTGTGTGCATTGTGCACGGCGCACTCTCTGGGCATTCCTGGCATGACAGAGCACTGGCGATGTACGCCATCTTTGAGGTACTCCGAAAGCACGCATATCCTAGGAAATAAGCTGCTGTAACCGCCTGTCCAGTCAATTTTGGACCACCCACGGCGAAAATGTGGGTGTTCCGGTAAAGTCTTATACATGTTTGTGTAGATCTCGAAGAGACAAATCGAATGGAGCCAACCGTTTTTTAAAAAACCTGAAACTGAAGGAGTTATCATCATGCGACGCTTTGCGACGCTATTTTTGCGTTTTTTCGCCCACTTTTGACCGTGCGGCGCGAGCGGTATTGTAGTTGTACGCTGGCAAAGTTGCCCACATGACACTTTTTTGCAGTTACCCAGTTTTCCCATGATTAAAGTGACCACAGAACCATTTCTTTGAAGAAGGAAAAATAGGGATTTGGAGGCCTATGAAATCTCCTTACACTCTTAAAAATGTGAAATTTTGACTAGGCTAGACGACATTTGAGCCACTCAGCTGCGCTGCAATCTCACTCCAAATGGGAAAATGTGTCGCTTAAAAAAATGTTCAACATGGAAAAATAGCGTACGAGTGCATTCTCCAGTTAATTCTGATTAAAGGGTAGTTCGATTTCAAAATTTTGTTCATTTGAATCTGCTTATTACGAGCCACATAAACTTGATATTCCAAAATTAGAGTTCTTCAAAGTGGACGCATATTCTGAATGCAATGCCAATTAAATTATCAGATCCTTCAGAAAAATACATCATTGTGACCGCAAAAACCTAGGGAATGTAGAGAACTAGGTTTTGTTATATATAAGCTTTAATAGGCCAAATCTCTTTTCTCATCAGCTACTTAGGAGCTGTGGGTGTAATTATCTCCCGCGAGGGAGGGGGCCAGCCAAGCCAGGCAGAAATTAGGTCACTGAACTATTTTCCAGGCTCTTCCCTATGCGCTTTGCAGCTCATTGGGAAGAGCGCTCGGTGCTGATCACGAATATGTGTTTCAATTTACAATGCGCTCAATTTGAAGAGTGCCACAGGAAAGCGGCGGAAAAGCGTTGTTTTTTTTTGCTTTTTCCGCCCAAAGACCAAAAGTTAAGGCCGGTATTGTACGTCTTCATGTTTCCATTTTATGTACCTTGCGACAAATCATAAGATGTCGATATTCTTAAATATTGAGTTGAAACAAAAATGCTAGGGATGTATGTGGTATTCTCCTGTGCATACTGCAACCTTCTCGTCACATTACATAATGCGACTGCGACTACTAAGATGACGTCCTAGCTTGAGCACGGTCAATGTTGTTAGCCCCATACGTGAAGGAATAAGACACTGTGCGGAATTACCAAAGTACTTCAGGCTAGTCAATTCGACTTCTCGAAGTTGGACTCGGCAACATCAACTCTCTATTTCTACACTCCAAATGGTGCTAAAATTCAGTAGGTTCTCTGTTATGTTAACACATTGAATCGAATCGCAAAAGGTCGGAAAAATAGATGCAACACTAGAAATGCTTGAGAAGAGGAAGAAAATTTCGAAAACGTTGCATGATGCCTACTGGCACAAGGTGTTTGATAAGAGTGCGGTTTACGTTGCACATAAGCCCTTATTTCCAGGGCATCCAACACCTTCACCCTAAAGAAGCTACTATCAGTGCTCAGCGAATCGCCCATCACTGTTGAATTTCAAACGAAAAGCGGATCTCTCTCGTCGTTTTTCTTTGATATGACAGAACTTTAGCTTTATTTCGAAGGAAAAACTCATGTCGATAAATCATTAACTTCAATTTGATACATACCTAGGCGCAGATTAGTGGACCGTCATAGAGGAGCTTATGGAGAAAATGATGCTCTGGTCAGGAGAAATATTTGATTCGCAAAAAAATCATTCTGGATGTTCCAGACACCGATTTGAAACAAAACAGAGCCCCATAAGAAATGAGGAGGAACGCAATCCAGTCGCTTATGAACAATAAGCAGTAGCAGCGTCCGGATGTAACACGTATCTGGATCATCGAGGTAAACCACTTTCCTATTGTGCTAAGCCATGCGATGGCTACTTTCCCACGCAATGTTAGCAGTAGCCACTTCGTTCTCCTCGGCGTGTCTCGTTTCGTCGCATGATACACTTTTCTGATACTTGGCGCCACGATCCTGCGCCATGATCAGGAGATCAGGACGGAAATCACCCGCTTCGACGGCAATGTGTGACACATCCAACGAACACTGTTTCAAACACCTTCTAGCAAGATACAACGATTCCGCTCCTCGCGGCGCTTCTTCTTCAGAAGACAGGCGGTGTGAATGACACCGGTGGTGGTACAGCCGCCCACGAGACCACGCTCATTGTCGGAAGGCTTGACGACTTTATGAATTAGCCCATCGAGAACCGTGTCGAATATCTTCAAGAAGCAAGCGAATTCGACAAACTTATTAACACCAAATTGAGCTATCTGACTGTCCTACTATGGCCTTTGAAGCGGGGAAGCCTGCTACATTCTGGGGCCGAATTCATCAACGACTTACGTAACTTTAACGGAGAATTGTAAGCTCATCAAGCGATATGGTGAGCGATAAGCCGCGTTATCTGAGCTTTTAACGCGGCTTATCGCTCACCATATCGCTTGATAAGCTTACAATTCTCCGTTAAAGTTACGTAAGTCGTTGATGAATTCGGCCCCTGGTTAAAGAACTTCGCCAGTCGCTCAGCAGGATACCACATATTTGGCATAAGTTCTACGTTCCTGATTCTCTCGAAAGTCGGTCCTTCGTTCCAATGCCCTACCGTAGTCCATAAGAAGATAGGCATTCTCATCATCGGTCCTGCAAAACAGTATCGATGTAATCTGTTTGGTGGTAGTAACTCTTAGCACGTCAGTACTGCTATTCTACAGTCTTCTTTCCGTTCAAGGTAGAGACTAGATTTTATGTTAAGGACGAGGTTAAAGTTCATAAGCATCTCCATGCCAAAGTGGCTTCCTCGACTGTTACCTCTTGCGGTACAGATTTCATGGTGCGACGTTTGCAGTTTGCAGAAGTTTTGGCAGGCCTGACTGAGCAGCCAGAGCCGATGAACGCCACACTTCGCGCTGCCGCCGTATACGAGTTCTGTGGCGGATCGCGTTGCGACAACTCCCCTTAACGTCGAGGACCGCATCCGTCGGCTGGCCTTCCAACAATTCCGCCACAGTCTCCGTCTGAAAAGTTCCGAGCACTACGTCAAGTGCAGAAGGCGCATAGTTGCGCGGCGTGCGCTGCTGCCGCTCTGCAAAACCGGTCGTCGAGAACTGCGAGAACTCGAAAACTTGAAAAGGTCCAACCAGAAATCATCGCTACGTAGTTCGTTCATAGTCACCTGGAATCAGGTGCCGGGGTGGTATGCGTATGATTCATGCGAATAGACATTTTATT
The DNA here is from genome assembly GCA_947359475.1 of Heligmosomoides polygyrus bakeri. Classification (NCBI taxonomy): domain Eukaryota; kingdom Metazoa; phylum Nematoda; class Chromadorea; order Rhabditida; family Heligmosomidae; genus Heligmosomoides; species Heligmosomoides polygyrus. Next base: position 70,921,177 of record OX375867.1, read on the forward strand.
GCATAGTTAACGTGAACCTGTAAAACATCTCTCAGTAACACAAAGGGCGAACATATACAAGCAATAAATTACTAGTTGCTAAGTCACTCCTAACAAAAGCGCAGGCGCCACATGCCGCTCGTCTACGAACCTAGTTATCTGAGAATCGAATGGAGCTGCAGAAGATATAACGCGAGCGAATGCGAGTAGCAGGTAGAAGTGAATGGATTATTGACCGATATCGACAACAGAACCACACCTAGAACCCTCCGGCGGTGGACTTGGTCGACGAAGCGGCACGCTGTGATAGGTGAAGCATGGACTAACCGCCAGTGAAGGGAATACAGACCACGGCCTACTACTTCGGTCTGTTCTACGAGCTGTTGGAGAAGTGCCAGTATCTGACGTCGCCGGATCGATCACTCATGGCTGCTGACGTATCTGTCATAGGCGTCTTGCGTAGGGTCCCCCTGTATGATTGAGCCGTAGTTCGAGTTGACGGCAACGTTGGCGCTGAAGGCATCGGTGATCTTGCCATCACGTGCCATCGGAATTCCCTGAGGAGCTGGAAGAGAACCAATTTCCTGTTATCAACGTCATTTGCGCAGTGAATGGACCTTCCGGTGGGCAACTCGCCTAGCTATACGTTCAATTTTTCGGTGTTTCTAATTTCTATTCATCACTAGCTCAAGGTTAGCCTAAGGATTAAGTTCGCTGATACCCGCTCAATCAACTGCTTTTCCATATGCGAGTGTCATTGAATCACGGCGTCTTAGAGCAGTATGGCAGGTAGTCGTCGAGCTTTCGCGCCAAGATTGATAGATCGAACGTTTATCCGGCTTACGCTTCGGCGTAATCACCTTCCTCAGAGCTTGGAAAAGACAAGGGGGTCAGAAAAATTACCCGTCCAAGAGTCATTTCAAGTTTCAGCCACCTCAGAAGCTAAAGGGAGAAGGAGACGAACCGTGAGGAAGACAGCCCAACTGACCTCATGTAAACAGTCGAAAGGCTGTTGAGTCACCCTTCGGACGGAGACAAAAGTGGGAGAATGAGGACCTCCCTTCGAGTCAGCCCCTCAGCGACCTTCTAGCTGGCGCCCTCCGTGGTCAAACCCACAGAGGTCGGCAAATGGAGCCAACTCCTGGGTTACGGCCACCCGTTCCTCCTTCCTATTGACTGCGGGGTTCTTGAAGACAAACCACAGCCAGGGCCTCGCGAGCCAGAATCGTCACCGCCACTCCAACCACTGCGCCACTATGACTTCGCACCCTGTGCTCCCCCAAGGGTGTGGCGACTTTGCACCTATTGAGCCCATCCACATGCTAACTGCTATTCCAACGATGTCTCGAGTTCATCTTTGTGCTTTTTGGATTCTAGAAGAGTTTTGAAGAAGATTGGGAACTAAGATAAGCAATGATCGAGGAATCAGATGGCAGATTAGGTGGAATTTTCTCCACGTTGACAAGGAACTGTCGCGACCTTGAGTTGGAAGAGCTTCCTTGGCATTTAAGGCGATCTCATCTATCTAAGCAGTTCTTCGCTTTAGAGCAACTTCAACATAAAGCGAACCAGACACATCAAAATCGTCCTAGTAGGTGTAGCTTTGGGTGGAACCAAAAGCAGTGTAGCAATGGCCGTGCATAAGTGAAGGAGCGGCACCCCCAGGGCTCGTTGCGTTGTAGATCAGTGAGGACTTAGCACGCTAGTGCTCAACCTTTCCTACCATGTCGCTCCTACTAGTCTGACCAGGATACTATCTCAACGGTAGGTCGGAACGGCGCAAATGTTGTATATGGGCAGAACCGCCTCTCTCTGGGTAGTAACAAACTGCAGGTATCTCGACCCCAATACCACTCTGCGCAGAGTTAGGGGCGACGGAAGTCGCGTGTTGGCGCCCTGTTGATTCACGTGCTCCACAGCTGACGGGCGCGCGCGGGATGAGGGCTCGTATCCCGGAACAGCGCAGCGCACAGGTGGCGTAGAAGGGAAGAGTTCGGTCTCATGAACGACGGGTCGGGGTTTGGATCCCGCAGACTGCGCTTATTTTGCACTTTTGCAAATTCCATGTTTATCATATAGTAATCCACCTAGGGGTATTATAGTGTGTTATAGAGCATGTTTACATATAACATATGCTTCAAACTTTAGCTAAAATGTTCACTTCTGTGTGTCACTTATTTTAGGCCTATTTTGTGTGAAGCTATAGTTATGTAACGATAGATATAATATTTTGTGGCACTAGTTAAAAGTTTCGACTCCACCGACAAGGCTTCGTTCAAAAAATTTTCGCTGAAACTTTCTCTAGGGGGGTTATTTGTGGTGCTGATCACGAATCTGACATCCGATTTTCACGATTCGGTCGGAGCCCATCCATACCGTTAACAATGGTGGTCCAGGCAGGGTCACCGTTTTTGCTGAAACTTTGTCTAGGGGGTTATTTGGGGTGCTGATCATGAATCTGACATCCCTTCTTCACGAATCGGCTGGATAATATAGATACAGGAAGGCACAGGATTACATTCTTAAAGTTTCTCTCGGTGACGGCAGGTAGAGGCAGATAGGTACGCCAAAACGCGACTTCTGCCGCCCCTAACTCTGCGTAGAGTGGTATTGGGGTCGAGATACCTGCAGTTGGTTACTACCCAGAGAGAGGCGGTTCTGCCCATATACAACATTTGCGCCGTTCCGACCTACCGTTGAGATAGTATCCTGGTGAGCTCCCGCTGCTCCGTCGTACTACGATGGACCCTTCAGCAATGCTCTGACACGTCTACACCACTCTGCACCACTGCCCCGCTCCGCACTGCCATTCGCCCATTTCGCTCCTATCGCGGTGGGACCCACACGCCCGCTGTGGTGGAAGCTACGCCGCGGATGAGTCGTTGCGATGCCGCAAGCCACGACGTGCCGCGAGTGCAACCGCAGCTCTCGGCGCGGCGATTCTACAGTGCTAGGTACTGGTCCACCTTAAACCTTCTCAGCTGCGGGGTAGAACTAGGAAATTCTATTTTGCGGTTTGATAGAGTTTTTAGGGCTCTTATTTGCCGCTGACGAAAAAGCGGACGGCGATGATGACGTTGCACCTTCTGAAACGGTCCCTCTAGAAAGCGCCACGGTGTATATAGTAATCCCCTACGGCATCTCGCCGCGTCAAAAACCGCCAGATTCCCGCCAGGACATGACGGCATCCCGCAAACTTCGTCTCCTGTGGTATACTCCTGCGGTCCGTCGGCGAAGCCGCAACCCGCCGCAGACAACCTGTCGCCGACACGCTGTCGGTTGCGAGGTATCGTCTGTGCGCGCCGCCACTGTCCCTCCTTGCCTCGCCTTTTTCATTCAAGAGTGGATCCAGCTTCCAAATAAAAGGACAGCGAAATGCATGCAAAATGCAATGCAGTTCATTTTCTTTAAGCCTCAGGGACTGTTATCGAGGTTATAAGCGTTCACAAGGGTGCATCTTGTAAGCAGGGCGTGATTGTTCGAGCCCCACGGCGGAGAGGTGTTGCCGGCGGAGCGGCGTTCTGCCTCCGCCCTTTAAACAGAGGCGTGGCGAATGTCTACGGCTCCACTATCTCGTCACGCAGCCACTGGACTCTCGAGCAAGCCCAGGGGTTGGGGGTGGGCGGGCCAGGGGAACGAGGGCGTAGAACGCTCGACCCTCGTTGTTCCCTACACTGCCCTCGGAAAGGGGCGGAGTAAGGGGCGCCCCGAGCGTTCATCGTGGTGGAGATTTCCGGGCCGCGATCACATGAAGGCATCGCGTTGCTAATCACTTTCACCTGGCAGCTTTGTCCTGAGCAGATGTCATTCTTGAGACAACAATCGGAATGTTGAGCAGCATATTTGGAGGAAAAGACTTTTCAGCTGGAGCGCCAAGACTTTCTTCACGTCCCACCACATTGCACAGTACTAAGGCGTCGTCCGCGTCTTCCGACAAGCATAATAAGGCGCCTTATACTCGCGCCGCCGCGCGGCACGGCGTAGCGGTTGACATGGCCATCAATTTTTGCGCCGCTCGGCGGCGCCGCATCGCTTTTATAATTCGCCGCCTCAAAACACTACATTTGACGGAATTTCGGTATTCGGCGAATCGCGCCGCTAGAGGGAAGGGCGCGGGGGGCGGCAGCGATACTGAATTTGACGCGTGCGGTCGCGCGCGCGTCCGCTGCCCGGGCGGAGTCCTCGCTGCTCCCGCGGCGGATAGGACGACTTTTGCGCTAACGTTCTGAGGCTGGGCCAGTTGGAGCGCGAGAATGCCTGCAGAAGGATGCGCTGTTGGGCAAAGCGTGGGTGTAAAACGGTAGAATGGCGAAACTTCGTCTTGTAGACTGGTTTAAAGTGATAGAATGCTAGTGTTGCTCAATCGAGTGGTATTAAGCTACGTAATATAGTGGGGGAGGGGAACCTGGTAAAGATAAATGACGAGGAAGATCCAAACAGACAATATAAGTAATGAGCTAATGATTAGATGTTTTAGACGGACAAAACTTGGGTTTTAAGTTCAAAATTGGGTGTTAAAGGTGGGAAATTATTCAATCATTATTAGATTAGAACATTCTTTTAAAGAATGGGAATAGTAGATTTTGAGTGTTGCCTGCAATGAAAAGTATATTGTGTGAAGTTTAATAAAGTATACCGTGTGTTCGGAGGCCAAGTGCATAAGCGAGCCTTCAAAAAATTGAATTTGATATCGTATTTGCGAAAGCTTCAATACTTTTCAATTCATGACAATCTACTTGCACCCTTCTTTTCTTTTCACTGGTTCAAAGTTCTAAAGTGCATAAAGCATTCAACGGAAGATATGAAAACAACAGCTCGGAAACTGACAAAAGTTTCACGATCCAGCGATTCCTGAGGATAAACTGGCAGGGTTAAACTTACGGGTCCAAATATCAATGTAAATGCAACCCGCGGAGGATTTTCGAACATCACCAAAAATCCACGAAAGGTCAAATGTATACCATGAAACTATAATGAATCTGGTGACGGTAAAAGAATACAGTAGACAATGTAATGGAGTAGGCAACCCATAAAAACTTCTCGCACAAAGTTGGACTTTCTGTAGACAAAACACTATGAGCTCTCTTCATGTGGATCCTCTTTTATCTCTACAAGGATTTGTCACCAGTTTAGTTCTCAAACGTCGTTTAGGTCCCATATCACTCCTGAGCAGTCAGTTAAGAAGCCCTCTTCAAGTACTTCTTAGGCTTAGAAGACATTATATATCCCCTAGAGGTGCTCCTGGCGGGGAGCAAGCTGAACATACGAAAGCGCGCGGCAGCCGCGGCGACTGCTGCAGCAAGCGCGACATCTGCATAGTGTGTGCTGCTACAGTCACGAAGACTAATGCTCTTGTGACTGCATAAGCTTCTTTTGCTACCTCTGCTATATGAAGGTCCTCCGGTGCATTTACTCAGAGAAAAGAGATATTTCAAGATGGAATTGGATGAATCAATAAACAAAAAACAGTTGCTTGCACTGTGAAAAGACTTAGTCTCCCTTTATGACAAGAAGCTTCATTTCTAAAAGCCACATATCTAGATACATTACAGCATAGCTCGGGAGTTGGTTACATCTCCATTTCACCCATAACAGCCCGTCCAGGAGGGATGCGTCGGTGGCGGCTCGCGTGCGACAGAGGCCGCCGCGCGCGCGGCGAAAACTTGTATGTTCGTACTACCAGCCGCTCCTGGCTGCCCAGACTCGGTGTGGAGTGGGAGATTTCACCACCAGGATGAGTCATTTTGCTACGTCCTTTTTGTTTTGGCTCCCCAGCTAACAGAACAACAAAAAGGATCTCTCAAAATGATAGCATTATTGTACTTTCAGGACTGTAGAATTCGAGGAGAGGTCGAAACAATTTTTCGACCTCTCCTCGCCCAGGGGGGTATTAAGGGTGCTGATCAAGAGCCTGACACCCGTTTTTGAAAATTACGGCCGATCACGGTAGGTTCGGGTGACTAAGGCTGTCGAGATCATAATTACCGTCTCCCAAACTTCTCCCAGTGAGGTTATTTGGGGTGCACTAGCATCTAACGCTAACACAAATCTAACATCCGTCTTTCGTATTGCGCTGGAGTTTGGGCGAAATCGGTGAACATGACCTTAGTCACCTGTACCTTCCGTAACCTAGGAAGGGAATGGAGATCTGTAGACATTCACAAAGTTTCAGCTACCATACTAAACATATGTTTAGTGCACAGTGACCGGATTTAACGACTGCCAAAAATGGAACACATTTTTATACCGATTGAGGGGTGGGGATTATTCCTAGTTAATAGGATGACTCGCTCTCCCCGTTCAGACAGACCAGACCCTTCCCTTGTGAGAGAATTCCCGCCAAGTGACTGCAAATCTGCCCGAAAAAGTCAGTTTATCAATGGGGGACGGTCAGGAGTTACACCCGCCCCCTGCTGGGAGGCGTGCGATCTTCCTCTCATCCCCCTTGCTCACCCATCCCCAACCCCCTAGGCTTCACCAAGAGTCTAATGGCTGCCCTACGAAACCTTTGACCTGCAAAACAAAAGTTTCCGGTCCGCAAAAAGCGGTATACCTCCTGACGCCACGCCCCCAGCAGGGGCGGGTATGCCTCCTGTCGCGCTGCCGTTATCAATGGCGCAAAGTTCCTCAGCAAGGGGCGCGCTAACCTCCTATTATCCGATTTTTATTCGATTTTGTCCGAATCATTGCGTTTTTCAGAACCCCGGATCTTCGGATGATTCAGAAGAGGGCAATTTTGGAAACCCCGGATTTTCGGATGATTCAGATATAGCCATTTTCGGCCGAGCCGGATTTCGGATAACCCGAAACCGGATAAATCCGTCCGGATATCCGAAAATGCATGATTCGGATCCTATGTCTAGTTCCTACCAGGAGTATTGGTGGTATGGAAGCATGTGCCTTCCAGTTTCGGATGCAACCTCTTGCGACTCGCTCACCCATCATGTCCATCTCGTCCTCTTCGAACATTCCTGCCCCATACTTGATTCCCTCATACTTGAAGAACTTGTTCAAAGCGTATCCTCCGCCACACATCACAGCGCAGAGCAATGCGTACAACACGAACGTCAGTCGAGTCCCTAAACGAGAGAACTGCAATGGAACTCTACCTTTCGGATTCAATTTCAAACTGTCAAGAAGAAGCAGAAGTTTTGAGCTGGCTTTCCGCTTCGTGGGCCTTTAACAGAGCTGGAAGTTCGTGCACAGTTCTCTAACATGGGTCTGGGTTATGTTATGTTAATGATCAGCGTCATTGTATTTGTTCCTATGGACAAAAGAAAGCCACAAAAGAGGAGCAAATGCAAGACAAAGATGGAGACGTGCTGAACATCACTAACCTAGCACTGAGATAACGATTCCGCCGACTATGCTGCCGACACCCTTGCCAACGCCGTGGTAGAGCAGCTGTAGGACGTACTGCGCTGAAGACTTGATGTGAGGAGGGGCGATCAGAGAGATGTACGACGACGCCGACGCCCACACCGTCGCGAGTGCGAATCCTGAAACAGCCGATGCACCTGCCAGCCGAGATCGTAGCGCTTTGGCGGAACAGCGCTGTAACTCCGAGACTGCACAGACTGCATCCGCCGGAGCTACGCAACTATTAGGTTGCATGGAAATTAATGCAGGTTTTGAACCTCAAAACGACATATCTCAGCTCAAACACAACATTATTAATCTATTAAGAACCATTCAAGTCTACGCTTCTTTGCCAACGAGATACTCGCCTATTTATCCCTGTTACATAGAAGTCCGGAGTATCTAGGCATATCTTAGGCAAGGAGTACCAAATAGATATTACGTAACGCCTTCAAATAAAGTGAACCTAGGTTAAGTAGTGATTGTTTGCGGAAACCCTTTGAATGAGGGAAGATTGCCTGCTTGTCGACCTTCCGTCGCCCAGGCTTCGTAATGCCGAGTTCCGACTGTGCAGCTTGACGAATCGCGTCGGTCGCCTTCTTCCAAGTTTCGTCGACAGTCGTGACTGCCGGTAACCGCACGCGAGAAATCACAGCTGCTTCCTTCTCTCTCATTCGTCACCACTTGATTCTTGGTGCACCGCATCGCTCGAACTGAGCCTCGGAGGTGCGATCTTCCAAGTGCAGGTCAGCGGTCGATGCTGTGGGGCTGTCGTCTCATACGGCACGACCTCCGCGTCTGTGGCGAGACTTCGGTCACGATCATTCACAAGGACAAAGTCTATCTGAGTCCTGGTGCTTCCGCTGTAGAAAGAGATGAGGTGGGAGTCGCGTTTTCGGAAGACGGTGTTCATTATGGTGACGTTATGCGATTCCGCATAATCAAGGATACGCTCACCATTTGCGTTACGCGACCCATAGCCGAATCCACCATAACAGTTATACCCGTCTTTCGTCGCGCCGACGTGCTCGTTAAGGTCACCAGCGACTATGATGACATCTTTCGGCGGTACCTCTGCTGTCTTCTCATCAAGCAGGCTCCAAATCTCATTTTGGGTTGATCGGAGCAGCCAGCCTGCGGAGCATACTCAGAGAAGAAGTGGAAGAGTCGCTTCTTAGCGGCGACAACGATCTTCATCAATTGATCGTCAAAGCACTCAACGCTTACAATCGAGTCACGAAATCGTTCAGAGACAACTAATGCGACATCACTGGTGGTACTGGGACTTCCACATAAAACGGCCTTGAAGCCACGTCCTATGTCCCTTGACTTGCGGCAGGACCACCTCGTCTCCTGCGCCGCACAAAAATCAGCTCTTCTATGCTTCAGTGCTTCAACCAACTCGCACGAGCGGCCAGTCAACATACCCACATTCAGCGTTGCTACGCGGGTCCTGCTTACGTTACGGGACTTTCGGACTAGCTCAGTTGCCCTCTTCCACCCCCCCCCCCCCCAATGCCTTTCTGGCATCAGGGGCCCTCGCATACTTCTCACACTCGCCGGGCTCTGCGAGTGCGTGTCGGCTCCCGCGGACGCCGTAGCACTCTGATCTCGATAAACGTGAGCTGGCATACATCATGTGATGTGACATCTCATCTCGAAGTCCCGTGGTCACCTAGTATCCATCCCTTGTCAACAATATTTATGAGGTTTCGTAACGGAGAACTTTGAGATGCAAATTCTAGGGAACAATTCTGGTTTCGCTGGTTTTCCGTCTCACCTTGCACCACTTGCAGCGGAACTACCAGCCATGGATTGTCCAGCCAACTGAGTATTAAGAACCTGCATACGTTGACACCAAGACAGATGTACATCACCTGAAGTGAGATTGGATGAGGATCTTCGGCCCGAGTCTGGACTACTCTCTAGTGCTCAGAGATGCGGGCGATTGAAAACTTGGTCCAGAAACGAACCTTGACATGGCCAAATTTGTTGATGATCTGGAACGTGAAGAAGTAGGCCACTATTTCTGATGCGTGGTTTACCACAGACAGAATTCCAAAAAGCACAGGAGAGCCGCCTAGATCCTGAAACGACAACGCATACAGGTATGTATGTACAGGCAACACGTACATATAGGACTCCAGCAGTCATCATAACTAATACCCGCTTCTGGTCCCATTTTGGTTTAGAAAGCTTAGGAACTCGTGCCCAAATCTGCAGTCCGTACCTGCAGATGCCAGTAGAGGAAGGAGAACACAAGTCCGGCGCCGAAGCCCATTACTGTGACGGAGGCCAGGTAGATGAGCATGTGTGTGTTGGCGAGCGCTTTCACGGTTATCCACAGCGTGCTTTCTGACGCGGAATCCGCCTCAAATATGAGCTCATTAGGTGCTTGTCTGGACTATACTCAAGCTCGTCGTTTGCACTCGAAACTGCGAACTTGCAAACGAACCCGCAAGTGTAAACACATGAACATCGCATTTTCTTGCTAAAGCTAGTCAGCGGCCCGTGTGTTTTGCAAGGCTTGAAATCCAATAGATATTCTGAGGTCTGCAGACTTATGTAGCTTTTTTTTGAAAATCTTTGAACCCTTCAGGACGGAGTAGAATTTTATTGGCCATAGGAATCACTCCTCTTAGTGCACAGCTTTGGGAGATATCCGCTTGAAAATACTTTCTTAGCTTCCAAAGGAAGCCACAAATGGAGATATGTACAGATCAGTAGAAAAAAGAAGCATCATGCGTGTCCTAAATTGTGCAATTCATTATTGCGTTCGTGGTCACCGTGTGACATGCGTTGGAGCCATCCTTAATTTTACCTCCCACTTGTGGTTAAACCTATGTAAGCATTTATTCGTTGGGTGTGTTGATGCTGAGTTTAAAGTATGTCGACGTGTCGAACGGCGCTTACATGAACTGATATTCTGGAGGCAATCCAGTCGGAACCATGCTAAAACTGCACGCAGCCGACTGTGTGGAAAGGTTCACCACCTGCAGTGTTATATGCGACACTCCCGTAGGCAGTGGCTTAGTTCAGAGAAAAAAAGGACAACCGGGTTGAGCTGATCCAGTAAGCAGCAAGCAACATAGCGAACAGTCCAAGAGTGAACTCGCGACACGGAGCAATGTCGGATTGCTTCTTCTTCGACGTGAACGCAGCAGAGTGAGTCTGACGTCCAGCGAAGGCCATTTCAACATGTCCCTTCTTGTAGAATCGCCGCACTCTCCTATTAGAGCGATCTCGCAGAACATGTGGCCCGTTCGCGAGTCTCATCACAGACTTGTGAGTTCAGAGGAGCTCGTGTGTCCGGCATTGTAAGGCTGTTTACAGCAGGCAGATACAGCGAGAGTGAACAGTCTCATGCCGTAGACTGTCGTCGATTTCAACTTCTTCAACTGATGCCGCGAAGATGTGGAAGCGATCGTCACCGAGGTCGCCCTTCTTGTCACTCCTTCAGGGTGCTTCGTAATTCAACGCTTTAAGTTTTTGAGGGAAAATGAGATTTAATACCACGGCAGCACTAAGCAAAATCAGCAATCATTAAGCTTAACCTTCAATCGGATCGGTTTTATTAGGCTGTCGAAAAATTAATCGCCGAAACGGACCGCTTACTTCAAGCTGCTACATACCGGACATGTTCCTCTGCTCATTCGCCGGAAATCCTGGATTGTCCTTTCCGGGATTTCCGGCGAATAAACGGAGGAACATGTCCAGTAATCGATTTTTAAATAACTTTTTTAAAAATCAAGTACTTGTAAAAGAAACATATATTTGAGCCCCTCAGCTCAGGCTTTATCCTATGACCTATAGATCTCAGTAGAGTTGAACAATGCATAGAGGCCCGACGGAATCAATCGAGTGGGCACGACAACCTGTAGAGCGATCGAGCGACAGCTTGAAGAGTGAGCATTTGGAGAGTTTTATCACAAATTTGCAGCCGCTCAACCCAGGAATTGCTCTAGGACTGTCCAGCAAGCCTTTGGAGTGCGCCGTGCACAATGCATATAGGATCGAACCTATCAATCGAGTGGGAGCGACCGCTTGCAAATTGCACGCGCGGCCGTGTTCGGAGCGCAATAACTCTGTCAAGTCCGAATCGTTTCGGCTGCAACTCGTGGGTCTTGTAGGCAGTGAAACGTTGTAGTAGTAAAGTGGAACGGTGTAGCTTATGACTAGGTAAAGTTACAGGGCGCGAATTTGCAGGCTAGCCTTGTGTGACACTATTTTTTCGGAATTCAGTCGACCTCTGCGGGAAGGCCATGGAGACCTAACGGCCTACAAACGCGTAGGCGAACAGGACAATTAATGTACTTTACGATGACATGCTCACAACTCCCTAGCTTCCTGAAGTGCCTTAGCCCCATCTGCCAATTTAGAATGGTGGAAGATAGCGGTTAGAGTTTCTTGAGTTCTTGCACGCCCAGATTTGAGTTTTCGACACTCGCAATGGTACTGCTCTGTTCAGCGTAAAAAGCGCTATCAAATAGTGTCAATTTCGGCCGATTTTGGAAATATCGATTTTTTGATAACTTCGCATAGAGGACGAGGAGACCCAGGCCATCGCAGACGGACGATGACGTCGTCGAAAATCGATATTTTCGAAATTGGCCAAGCTTGATACCATTCGATAGAACTTTTCCTGCTGATTTCAATGGTGTTACTAGGAGTATCGAGAACTGTAATCTGGACGAGAAACAGCGCGGAGAGCGTCTGCCGTTGTTGCGCTAAATTGCACGCGCGGGCGTGTTCGGAGCAAAGAAACTCTGTCGAGTTCGAATCGTTTTGGCTGCAACTTGTAAGTCTTGTAGGCAGTAGAACGATATATAAGTACACTAAAGTAGAATGACTTAGCTTAGGAGGGGGCAATGTTACAGCGGCGCGAATATGCAGGTGAGGATTGCGTGACGCTTTTTTTCCGATTTCGGTAGACCACTGTGAGAAGACGTGGCGAGCTAACGGCCTCAAAATGCGTAAGCGAACAAAGCACTTAAGGTACTTTACGGTGGCGGGCTCAGAACTTTTCAGCTGCCTAAACTGCCTTAGCCCCATCTGCCGTTCTAGTGCGGCGTACTTGGCGGTTGAAGTTTCCTGCCCTCTTAGTCGCCTTCTTTGAGTTCTTGAAAAAAGAGATGGTACCGCTCTGTTCAGCTCAAAAAGATCTATCGAACGGTATCAATCTCGGCCAATTCCGAGAAAATTGATTTTTTGACAATTTCCCTCGAGGACGAGGGCGCTCTTCTCCGAGCCAGCCCAGACGATGACATCATCAAAAACCGGTATTTTCGAAATTGGCCAAATTTCCTCGTGCAAACTTCGTCCAAAATCATCCAGGAGTTATTTGGGGTGCTGATTACGAATCCGACGTCCGTTTTTGAAAATTCTATCGACTCCAAATGCTCACTCTTCAAGCTGTCGCTCGATCGCTCTACAGGTTGTCGTGCCCACTCGATTGATTCCGTCGGGCCTCTATGCATTGTCCAACTCTACTGAGATCTATAGGTCATAAGATAGAGCTTGAGCTGCTGAGCTCAAATATATGTTTCTTTTTACAAGTACTTAATTTAGAAAAAAGCTGTTTAAAAAGGCTGCTTTGGACCGTTCCAAAGCGGCCTTTTTAAATAACTTTTTTAAAAATCGATTACTGGACATGTTCCTCCGTTTATTCGCCGGAAATCCCGGAAAGGACAATCCGGGATTTCCGGCGAATGAACAGAGGAACATGTCCGGTACTGTAGCAGCTTGAAGTAAGCGGTCCGTTTCGGCGATTAATTTTTCGACAGCCTAATAAAACCAATCCGATTGAAGGTTAAACCGATTGAAGGTTGACCTTTCCGGGATTTCCGGCGAATGAACGGAGGAACATCTCCGGTACTGTGTAACTCAGCTTAAACGCAACCTTATTAATCGATGTAAAAATCGCCAAAATCTACACATTTCGCCAATGAAAACGAATCTAATCCTTTACAATAAAGAATGAAATCACAAGAATTAATGCAATCAAGAAGGGCACATTCAACATCGGCCAAATTAGTGCACTGTTTCTGACGCAAATGAGAATCAAGAGCTCGGAAAAAGTAACAGTCAGTGGAGGAAATGACGGGAGACTATGGTAGGTGGGGAGAACTTCGATACCTAAATTGGTCAATTTTCGACGAGTGATTTGTGAGGTGTGTGGCTTTGCGTTGTCCTGCAACAGGAGCGGTACTCCTCTATTCACCACTGCCGGCCACAATTTTTGCAATTTCTGATACATTTGGTCTAAATCACGGCAGGAAGACTCCACTGTAGCTGCCTGAGCAGGTTGCAAAAAGGTTTAATGGATTACACCTTTACAACATCCCCACAAAGCGATCATAACTTTTTTAGGGTAAAGGTAGGGATTATGAAAGGTGATTATGAAAGGTTGTTGGAGAGTATCCTTATCTACTCAGATAAATTCCGCTTCCTGTTATCGATTACGGGACCCATTTTCGCCAACAGCTGCAATACCGCTCACAAAAGGCTCATATTTAAATCGAACTAGCAGGTTGGAGCAAACGTCGAAACGTGCCAGGCGCTGCTCACCGGTCAACTCATGAGACACCCACTTCGACATCTCCTTCACCTTGCCGATTCCTGCCAAATGTCGTGCTATCGTACTATGATGTACGCCGAGGTCTTCTGCAAACTTGCGTATATTCGCCTCCGGATTTGCTTCGAGGGCTCTCCTCAAAACTTCATCGTTAAGCGACAACCTGCGTCCGCGACCCGGTTTTTCTTCGAGATCAAAAAGCGAATTTTTCGAAGCAGAACCTCACCGTTCGTTCGCAAGTAGAGCCTGTCTGAAAAGCGCTGCTAAGGTCACGGGCAGCCTCTACCGGAGAATATCCCAATTTAAATTCATAAAGCATTATAACTCCATAGTCGCGTCGGCTCACGACTTTACGGAGCCCCGGAAAAGGTCGGCTAGAAAAATTAGAGCGACATCCACATACGCTTCTTGAAAGAGCAGGAAAAACATGTCGAATGGTATGTGTGGCTTTCCCTGAGACGGAATGATTTAGGGTTTAAAAAAACTTATTTGTTTATACATACATAAGATAATTTTGCGACAGCCTAATATATAGAGCTGCATTTTGAGTGTGCATTCACCTGCTCTCATTTCATACTGAAATTTCGCTCAAGTTTTTTTAACACAGGTTTCTAAAAAACGAGATATTTTTGTTCGGAGCTATAGGCAAAGCTCAATTGCTACAAAATGCGGTGCAGAACATTACGCAACCTCCCACACACATAAGCGTCGAACTAATGCTATGCTGCACATTTTTGCGAAAGCTCGCCCCGCAATTCAGTTCTCCAATTCTGATGCTTCATTGATTTTTAAGATTTGGTTTTCCAGCTGAAGACGTGCCGCATTCAGCCACAGTGCTACTTTAGTAGGTCAAGTGGTGAACGCATAGCCAGAATGGGTGGACTGTCATTTACGCAAGAACCAAGGCTGCTTCGGTGGTTGCTGTGCGGGAGGAAAGCGCCACTACGCCGTGGATGAACAATTCTGCGGGAACGACACCCACCTGGACCTGTCGTGCTCTCGCCTTCTCGGCAACCACATGTGACACTTCCGATTCACGGGTGTCCATCACCAAACCAACCACTTCATCTGGACGAGCTGTTTCATCGCCGAATTTGAACTGTGTCGCTAAATGAAGAAACAGCTCTCTTTATATCATTATCAACGAAATAAAATGCATAATTGTGCCACCATTGTGTTTTGTGGTGTACTTCTACGTATGTAAGTGAAAGTGGGATTCCCTTTCATTTAGAGGTTTGAAATTTCGACTTTAATTGGTTTCAACTGGCTTGATTCAGTTCTGACTTAACTGAAGTTGTGGACAATAGAATATCTCCATGTGAGGGCTACCGGTCGTAGTCTTCAATCCGTCACTTCATGAAACACAGTGTGCTCAGGGGTTAACTCACCAAGAAGCATTGCTGCGCACATGAATATGCTGCACATGACGAAGCAAAGGGTGTAGTTCTTTTCGGTGGTGTTGCTAGTCGGGCACGGATGATTTCGGAACGTGTCCGAGTAATCCAGCCCTGAAACAGGCTGGGTGAGAAAAGCTTCGGAATTGTAAAGCATGGCGGTCCTGTAAAATGGTCTCTATATGTATGAGTGCGTTGATGGATGCGTTTGGTTTTCCCGCTCATTTCTTTCTTAGAACCATATTCTGCACCTGACGAATTTTAAAAGAAATAAATGCTCTTGCTTGACTGAACTTCTTCTTTTGTTGGTGCGAAAGTTGAAAAAAATTCTAAGAAAAACATTTCTCTATCATACAACACTGATGCCTCTGTTGAATGCCCCAGCAGCTGAAGAACCAACAACATTTGTTGTTAGATACCCGGAAGTTGTATTTATATTTATTTTATTCTGCTTTATTTGGTTTATAATATTTTATTATGCTTCCCTCCCAAAAACGTCATCGCACAGGCATTTTTGAATAAATTCTTATTTCCATTTCTTGAGTGTAGAGTGCTTCTATGAGTTTTCGTTTGTCGCATACTGCGATCAAGCGTACGCTCCGTATAGAAAGCGAAAACGTCTCTGAGCTGGTGGTCAGCTGTGGCCAACACTCCCCGCTGTTGCACTGAAATTCTTTGAAGGCTGGCGATTGTGGCACCTTGAAGGGTCGGCAAATTTCCGAGCGAGAGTTAAATTTGAGGCTATTATCTCATTGAAATACCCCAGCAAGTGCTGTTTCAGATCCTAGTTACGCGGCAGGGTTATTTTGACGCTGATTAGAAGTGAAGGCGTCAGAGCTCTCCAGCTGACGGAATGAAATTTCACACTCACCGATTCCCATGACGAACATAGCGAGTCCCCAGCCGACGGATGCAAACAGGCGGATCTTCCCGAACTGCAAGCACAACGCGTTGTAAATGGAGTTGCAGAGAGAAGGGCATGAAACAAAACGAAAGCGGAGTTCCTGCTATAACGCAGGTTTGGATTGTCGAAGGAGGACGAAATTGGGAGGAAAGCGTTCAACTGTACACTGTATGTATACTTCACTAAAAGTAAAACCGAGGTGCGATGGATGAGGCTCGAGGCGTTTCGCTTCTCTTCATTCCTCTGTTCGTGCTCCAGCTGCTCTAATTTTGCTGCGTACTTTACCACCCCTTTGGTTTGTTCCGCGACTTTCAAAACAGTCCCTAATCCGTGCTTCTGCCCCACTGGAATGCAGCACTAGACACATGGCTGCTGAACAGCTTTGGTCGCTGGCTCAAGCCCAATCTAGCTAGCTCTTGTCCGAGTACTTACCTCCTGAGGGTTGTCCTTCGTGGCGTTCAAGGTGGCAGCATCAGCGAGGGCCAAGGCCGGCGAAGAGAAGAACTCGCCCAGCGCGATCAGCAGAAGCAGAAGCATGAAAGCCTAAAACTCACAACCTCTCAACCCTCGATTCGATTCCGTTTCGAAGATTCAGCAGAGCAGTTGATATTTCAAGTATGGAGGTTGAGGCTGCTAATGGCAAAAGCTGCCGACAAGAACTACAACAACTTGCATACAGACAACGGGGTATCCTAGTTCCTCTTACGGTAATGGACAAGCAAGACTTCCGCGGAAGCGGGCGAGTATTAGAAGATGTACCTGCTCGACTGCCGGTTCCCGATAGACTCTGGTCGAATGCGGAGGTGACACCAGAACGCCGTACTCAGCCTCATCGTAATTACAGACCTAAACTTACATTTGTTCTTGTGAAACTCAGTCAAATCGCAACTGCAGCTCTGTGACTGAAATATGTCCAACAGTGAGACCGATTCAAGAAGGCCTTCGAAGAGCTCCATTCCATACCTCTTCCTTGGAGTTTACCCCGACTTTGCCAAGCTATAGAAATCAGCCGGCATATGACGTTCTACGTACACAGAAACCGCGACCTCTTCAAGCGAGACCAAGCTCACTGTTGCAAAAGTTAAAGATAGTTTTGTTTTTAAAATGGTGTGTGTAGTAGGCGCTAGTAGGTAGGCTGTTTGAGCTCGTGTTAAGACGTGCAGAAAATTTTGAAGAAAATTTGCGTGCTTTCTGTGAAAAGCATCTCTTTTCGAAATTGTTCCAGCAATATATACCAATTTCACATAAGCGGGACTTTCAGTTTGCAGCCGGACCCTCCAATAAAATCAAAATTACTTTTTTTAGAGGAACAGTTTCCATAAAAATTCAACTTCCCGAGGTGAGATGAGGTGGGGTGCCCTGAAGAGAAGACACTACACTTTTCGAATAGACACAAAATTTTCATGATTTGTCTTCAGGAAGTATTTTTAGGTGTGAGGGGCTGCAAGGCAAGGAATTTTCCGGTACGCTATAGGGAGAGATTGAGTCGCACAGCTGCCCTATACACCGCAGGCCTATATGACTGGTGGCTCAAATTCTCCTTATATGCGTATAGATCCGGAAACGTCAGGATATTCTCAACAGAACAATCTCTATGCCGTTGTGGACTGTGCAGCATCAAGTAAACAGCATTAGTGTAATCAACCATGTAAGCGTTATAATGATCTGAGAATGAGCACGGCACAATGTCACGTGAAAATTATTTATAACGGTGCACTTCAGAATACACCTAAAAATATCGCTTCAACCAACAGATAGAAATTTTATTGCAGTTTCAAAAGCTGACATAGTTCTTCATCAGGCACCTCTTTAAATGGGTTTTAGTGCTAATTTTTCTTAAACAAAAGATTACCGAAACACTTTATTGCTCACCTTCCTATTGCTGTAGGAATCTTTAAAGTCCATATTCAATCGATCTTAGTTTTTGCTCATCACGTTGTCCTTTTGAGATAACCTTTTTGTTGACATTTCTTATAGTATTCTTCATGAATTGTTTATGTTTCGCGTGAGTTTCACGTTTAAATAAATAAATAAATATCTTTGGCTTTGAGAGAAGCACTACTTTGACTTCGGACACGTCTATTTTCTTGTTTAAAAAGTGCGCAGGTTTAAAATGAAGATGGTATATGCCAGGTCTTCAGGACCATGGATGCCTTCTACGTCACTACCACTGCAATAACCAATTCCTAAACAAAGCGTAAAGGAGCGGATGTCCCGATTGGTAGTCACGTCGTTCACCTGTAACCTGCTTCTGTTGGTACAAATTCTGGGATGGTAATGCAGAGAGCACTTCCTTAGGGGCATCTCCCGTCCCAGAGTTCTGTCGTCCTCCAGTAACTGTCGTCCCCGTTTTAATTCTGACACAGACTTTTGGAGATTGAATATATGAAGGGCCTTGCTACAGAAATCGGGTCATCCTCCTGTCAAGAAAAACGGCTAAGAAACGTTAAACTTAAGGAAACACCTTCACATTTGTTAACCCTTTAGATCCCAATGTATCTTCTAGCGGGGTGGTAGTCACGTCGCTCATCTGGTTATGGAGGAATGAGCTGAAAAGAAGGAGGTACGAAGAAACGGAAATTTTTAGTGTATTAACATCAATAGTGGAAAGTGGGATAACATAGTTGAGATTCTACCAACAGCGATGTGAAACGGGCTCGATTCATACTCGCCAGGTTACACAACTATGTCCTGAATCAAGTAAATTTAGCCAGAAATGGCAAGAACGTCAGCTCCAGTTTTTAAACGCTACAATTAACTGTAGTAGCATCGCAGAAAACGGCAATTATGTTGATTGGAGAAACCACCCATCTTACACGTTTAAAGTTGATGGAAATCCCTTAGCGGTCAATCATGAAGTACGCGATCTTGGAGTTCACTACTCGGATGAATTGAACTTTAAATGTCGTATTGAGGCATTGTCCCCCGAGAAAATTCGATCACCAGTTTCATTCTAGGAGTGTTCAAAACTCGTGACATGACTGTTCTCATTCGACTTTCGCTATGTACGCCCGTCCCATACTTGAGTGTTGCTCACCTCTGTGGTCGTCTTATTGCCAGTCAGATATTGAATTGATAGAAGGCGTCCAAAAAAGTCATCGGAAGTATCAGAATTTCTTATGAGCAACGCCTTAAAAGTTTACTGTTGAACACCGACGGGTAGTAGCTGATTTGGCTTGATGTATAAATTTGTTTCAGAGAAATGTCTATTAAATTGACCGATCTCATTGAATTATCCCCAGCTATGGTACCCCTCGTGGTCATGTATACCGAATCAGGCTTGAGAAAACCAGCACTCGGTCTTTTCAAGGAGTTTCCTGATTAGAGTTGTCCCACTGTGGAACCGGCTAGATTCTTCTTTTTTTCCAGTGGAGAAAATCTTCTCCGTTTCAAATTCATCTGACCAAATTCTTCGCGCATAAGAGAGACCACTAATTGGCACTTCATTGGATTCCAGTATTCCACTATTCATTGCTCAATTGGCCGTTTAGTTAAGTAAGACCAGCATTGTAGAGACTTCTTTTTGCGTCCCGTTCCTCGATATCTGCGCTGCTCGCCTCTGCTGTTTTGCTGCTTCGTGGTACCACGTATCGGGTTGTGTCATGCGAAATCTGCACGAGGAACAAAGTACACATCTGGCGCTCCTACGTTTTCAATAACGTCAAGTTGGTTTGCTTCTATTATAACTCCTTCGCAAATATATTTTCAGCAATTTTCGTTTTTTTTTTAAAGTTACGGTTACATGTTACCAGACCCAGGAGTATCCCAGCACTTTCTCTCCTACATCTACTGTAGTGGCAAGGAACGGGTTAGGCGGAGGAGCGCAAAATCGCATGGAGTTCCTCTTGTTAGAAAGTTGTCGAACAAAGCACCACGTTTTTCAATCCTATGCTTCTTACAGGAGAGTAACGTGGCCTGTCAAAAAATCAACACGGTTCGTCTTCCTGCGCACTGCTCTCGCCCACAAGCAGCCTCAATTACCTTTCTTCCCTTATTATTAGGCTATTGTTTTACTCTTTCTTTAGTTGTTATTAGATGTTCCAGCTGTATGAAATTTTGGGTCTATCCTAGTCGGCGGGAGGGGTGGTCCACAATGAATGAAAAATTATGTAGCAAGTTGACTTGAGACATACCGAGAGGCTCCTGCAGAACAAATAGGATCTAAACTAGAATAATTCACGAAGAAAAAAAATACATTTGTTTTCGCCGCGGTTGTAGGTAGGCAAAGTTATGTGCCCTCCTCACCATGTTAGATGCTGTTTATAACATGTCAGGCGGTGGTCAGCATGCGGCATGCTTCCATTGCTTCGCTCTTTGTCCGCCGAGACGGCTCGTTTTTTGTTTGTTTTAGAGCCTATCGTGTTCTCTAGAAGCCGCTTAGTAAGTCTCAAGTCAATTTTTTATGCAATTTTTAATTCCGTGGACCCTCCCCCCCCCCCGCCGACTAGGTGGATCCGAAATTTTTGTTGCTGTCTTGCGTTTTTTGCTTTTTTTTTTTTGCAATGTTCCTTAAATGCTGACCTAAATGTCTGACTTTACTCTATGTTCTCTATGATTTTTATTTTTGTCTGTCTCCTCACTCTACTGCGCTGTTTTAGGACCTCAAGTGTATGGATGCTTTCTTAGTTCGTTGTTACCGCTAATGGACTATCACAAGGGAAAAATAAATTTTTCAAGAGCTAAAAAGCTTTAGGGTAATTATTATAATACAAATGTGAAAGGACAAGCCCTAGAAATCTCAATTTTATTGTCAAACGTTCTTACTGATACGTCGCCGCCTCCGCGCCTCCTCTCCAAGCTATCGCCTGAGGTACATACTGGTTCAATGAGATCCTTGAAATAGTACAGGGCTCTGCTAGTTGCGTGCTGCGAGGGTCGTAGTTCTAGCGTTTCGGCGGCAAGCTCAGTTCATTAACTCTTTATGTATCCAGTTATTTATCGTCTACCTATTTTTGGCTATTTCTTATTTTTCTTATTGACTTGTATTTCCTTCATAAATGAGTGATCCTCCCATCCGAGGAAGCGCCATGCCATTCGTTTCCTGCTTTCTTTTATTAGTGGTTTCATTGCTATTTTCTATTTTTGCTAGATAGACAATCCCCGCATGTTCTGATCCCACTTTGCTGAATCTTATTATTTTCAAGCAAAACAATAAACAAAGGAACAAAGTGTAAGTAGTCCAAGAAGCAAAGTAGTAGCTGGGCTGAACGAAAGGAAATTAGATAAAACGGGCAGCACCTTTGAGCTTACAACCAGCTTCCTTTCAAAGCTACTCTGATGCTGGATTGCGGTTTACAATGCCTTTTCGTGCCGTGCAGAGCATACCACAACTTTCGTAGTGTCAAGGATCCCTCTAAGGTTTTTCTATCGTGAACCATTTTTTTAGATCACTTAGCCTACAAGAATACCCTCGATCTCCGTAGGATCTTTCAGAAATCAGAATTTCTGACGCGGCCTCCACGTTCACAAACCAAAAAAATTGGGTGAACATGAAAGGGAATCGCACTTCCTGCTACATTACGCATCCAGTGGTTCAGCACGACAACTTTGAAAGGAAGCTGCAGCGGCTATGAACGGGTTCGGCGAAACTCGACCTTCGGCTGACAACACTTTGTAGCCACATACTACGGGGACTCGTCCCCCGCGAGAAATCTCCTGAGCAGTCATGCTTTGCCGCCAGCTCCAAGGGCTGTTTCTCCGTCTGACCCCCGTCGGGTGCTGAACCGCGTAACTGGAAACGTGGGCGCGGCTTCCCACGCTCGGTCTCTATCGGGATCCCCGATGCAAACAGCGTTTTAGCCCCGGACGCGATTTTCCGACTAAGGTGCGCTGGTTAGCATCGATTCAGTGGGAGTGCTCAGTCACACTCCGCCGGAGGTGCCCTCGCTCCTCCGAGTCAGCTCCGGCTGCGTGAATGCCGTAATTAGCCGACAACGAGCGGAGTCGAGAACCACTTCCGGATAGTTCCTCCTGTCTCGGATCGTCGACTTCGGGTGCACTTGAACGTCGTTGCTGCAAGACGTGAAAAACAACTGAAAATCCCCTGCAGTATATACAAAGGATCTGATCGAAAACCTCCGGATAATTGGACGATTCGGATTACGGCGATTTCGCGGGGCCAAGATGATTCGGAGCAAGATAACCGAGTCGGATATCCGAGAATGAGTACTCAGATACAGCGTATACTGCAGTATCAGTAGGCTAAACAAAAAGCGAAACAGAAGTGAAAGTGAATGTGTAAAGAACTGCGATGCTTTCCCGAAAAATACAGCATAAGAATGCCGACAAAAGCCGAAAATAAATGTGGTCCGAAAAGAAATGTGGTCTGAATTTACAGCGTTTGAAGCCCAGGAGTCCTCCAATATAGCCCTGGCTTCATGACCTGTATCCAGAGGCTCTGAAGGACTTTTAGAGGGTTAGAGTCCAAGGCTAAGTCGAAAGGAAGAATTCGTATACATAATCCGCAAGCTCCCCCTTACCTCAGAACTGTTTTTTTTTTTAATTTTATGTCGTACCTTTTGTCGTCTTATGCTAAAGGCTGTCATTTTCTCTCATCGTTGGCCAGGGTACTGTTCTGGGAGTCATTAAAGTTGCGCGATGTGTGGACTTTGCCGCGACGTTTTTGCCTGTGGCGCCTGGTTTTTAAATATTTGACGATTTTTCCTACACTAAAGAAGGCGAACTCGTCGAAATGGCAGTCAGTAAAGCTCAAAGCTATGCAAGTCGACTTGGCTCAATGCCGAGGAAAATTGAGGTTCGAATCTAACAGCTACCGCATTAGAAAAACCTGTTCTAGATCTAACGATGCCAAAAAAAGTAACAACGATAGCAGTCAGAACGGCAGAGGCTAAGAGCTAATCCTCACGAAGGAATGTTTGGCGGAGGGGAAAAGCGGAGGTCTGCATTGTTATCGGTAGTCTCCAGAGTATTTAGTATTTTTTGTTATTGTGGCTTGGCAGGAGTAGGGTTGTACCTTTTTTCATGAGATGTGCAAACACCATTAACAAACGTTCCCAATCGTATAGTTAATTGGGATAGACGATGGTGATCTCATGAAGGTTTCACGTTGAGGACGTGTTGCCAAACCCCGTGTTGTTGCAGTATGTAGATGGGATGAGCGCAATCATGTTATCCCTTTCCCTATCAGTTGGCATCATCTTCTAATTCAGCATTGACGATCGAATTCAGCATGAAGATTCTGAACGAGCTCTGATATCGTTTTTAGCATCACGGTTAAACGCATTCCATGAATAAATAAAACCACTGATGAAAATTTGTTGAGAGAGTGCTGAATAGAGAGCTCGGGCTCACCTGATCCCTAGTGATGTACTCGGGCGCCATGCCAGCCACCGTGTCTTCTTCTTTGTCAAACGAGCTCAGGTCGATGATCTTCTCGATGATTTCTGAACAGGCCTGGTTACGGCCGTGCATGGCCACGACTAGCCGTGAATCAGAGCAACGACTGACGGTTCTCGGCGGTTGTTCGCCTTGTTCGTCCGACGACTGCCTCCTTGAGCATTCCAAGGGCTCCTCCACGAATGATCTTCCCGGCCGGCACCAGCATCATCTGACACGTCGCATTCCCTTCTGCAATGGACCGATGAGCACGGCATGAGTTGCCGTATGGAGAGGGGCAGAGACTGACCTGGCACGAGCACCACGCAGTACGGTGTTATCGGCTGCACGAACCCGACGGCGAGTGTGAACACGATCAGTGACCCCAGGGAGAACAACAGCAGCAGTTTCTGTTTCCTAGGACGTATGAGATCATCGCATAAAACGAAGTGAAGGTGAAGAATGTAAAGTCAGCCTTCAATTTTCGCTTTCTCTCAAAGCGGTTCGTTCCGCCACCTACCTGCAGACGGACGTTTTTTCTTATAACGCTTCCCAGGTGCTCAAGCAATTACAGGATTTGCAGCCGAAACAATTGAGTATCTTGATTCTCCGCTAGCAAGGTTGATTAGTCGAATGCGAGAAATTAACGTGCTGCATGACTTAACTGGATTGAAGAGCTATGCAGCTTTTTTTGAAGCTGAGCTAAAATGAAGGTGACAAAAAAGCCGTGAAGCAAACTTCTTTTCGTTCCGCATCTTTAGCCGAACTTTTTTGTTAGAAAACGTTACGGATTGTTCGAGCGTTTCGTAGTATTCGTTTCAAAAAAGCCTTCACCCTAAAATCTCCTCATTGCCCTCTTTGTTAGCAGCATTACTTACTCCATATTCTATTGATCCTTGTTTCTCACAGCAGTCGTAACTATTATCTGGAGATGAGGTCGTTTGTTCTTTGCGCACTGGTGTAGTACGGCGACTGAGCAAACCAGCCTCCGTAATCGAATGCACCAAATATTTTTATGAAGTCGAGAATTGGATAGGTTAACCTGTTCAAAGGTCGTGCATACGTTGGGAAAGAATATTTCATACCTACTCGTACCAAAATGGCCATACTGGTAGGGTTTTACACATGCTTACGCATTGTCCTTTATCATTCAACATGCTTGTCTGAATACAAGCCCCGAGAAGGCTAAGGAAAGTCAGTTATCACCTTGGAATCCCAAATTCTGCCGTGTCCCCACCATGAGAAGCACAAGTGTGATTGTATTCTAAAAATTAATCACGGTGCGCTGCACTCAATTCAAAAGGGAATTTGACACATCCTGAAGGCCAGGTTGTAACGTGTGTCAAGCACCTACCAGGATTGATTCGCCCATCGCCAAACAAGCCGTGGTTCTGAATGGAGGTGAAAAAACACGACGCGTCCTCGCCTCTGGGTTTCCATCCATGGAATGATCGCTTATGGATGAACGCTTTAAGCTCTGCCTTATTGCCTCCAAATATGCCCATTCGCAGCTGCAAATGCAGAAAACAAAGCAGGCATTGGCAGATTGCTCCTGGGGGAATTCACGTGCCCGCGAGCGGTTCAGACAGAGAGGAGAAATGTGAAGGACGAAGAATCCACGCAGAAAACAGAGCCATGGCAACACAACATACTGATCAGTCGATGACATAAACGCAATGAAAACAATGGCAGCAGAAATGATTGCATAATAAGATCCTCCAACATCATTCTTTATGGCCAAGTTCTTTCAACCTTTCCAGAAAACTTCCCGATTAAAGCTAAAGAAAAAGATCTCTGTGTGGAACCGCAAACGCGTCTTCCATAAAATTCTCAGAGTAAGAAGGTGATTTGGCCACATCGAATTCTCCCTTCGTTTTGTTATTTTGACCATAATCACGTACATTACGTGTAAATCTACTTTAAGCACCGGTACGGCATTCACAAATCATCCTTTGACTGTACGGAAAAAAACAAGAAACAAAAAACTAAAAACAAACGGATAATATAAACATCTTGACACATCTGTGCACTCTCTAACTGAATATGTTATAAATTCCTTGAAGGTATGGCTGCTTGCCCAAGCTGATTATCACCACGATCTCCACTGCTTCACGAGCACAAGTTTTTCGCAGTCTTTGCCGGAAGAACATACACAGTTATGGCAGGTTTTCTTTCGAAAGGATTTCTCAAACCCAATATAGTTAGTGAGGTCACCAGCCTAACTAGAGTGCAAGAGTTAAGAGAGCCACGCAGAACTAAACCAGGAGGAACCACACTGCAAGGTATGCCAACGGATGTCGTCGGCGGCTCTCATTCATGAGCAGAAGGCAGTCGTTTCCCCTCTAAGTTATCATTCGATAGCTCACGAACGCCAGCTTCAGGATTATGACAACTGAGAAATTGCCCAACCCCATTAAAGACATCCAACGATTACGGCGGCTGCACACTTCAGGAGCACCTTCTGCAGCGGTTGGCAGAACGTGTTGTTTCGATGTCTTCAGAATGCGACTTGAACAAGGCTCCAAATAATGCTTAGGGCTACTTCTTCAAAAGGCCAAGAATTTGTTGAAGCAGAGGAAGTTAGAAGAAAGCTCGATGAAGGCGGCGAGCGTTTCTTCCTCTGGCCCGTGTGGAGCCTGACTGTGAGCTTCCCATAGCTAAGGCCTTCTGTGCAAACCATCCACTACAGCCTGGAAGGTTCCTTGTGCATGTGGCCATAAGGTCTCTCTCCTCTGGAGAAGCCTCAGACCTCACAGAAAGGATTGGTGCCTATCCTCACATCTGCAGCTATCCGTCGCGCTACAGATTACGTTCGCAGGTGTCCTCCACATGTCCTCTAGCCAATTTATGTCAATACCAGTCACTCTTGCCCTCCTTCCCGATCCCAAACACATTATCGAAACGGTAAGCGGTTCAACTAGGTTTCAAAAGATGGTCTGCTCTCGGTGTGCTCGTTCTTTCAAGCTGAATACATCCAACACAAGAGAGCGAATGAACGCTAGTATTTTCACTAGGTCTCAGCTTTTAGTAAACTGAACCTAGCTTATTACGTCTCAAAATCTTGCGGGAATTTTAACGAGGAATGCTAATCTGTTAACCAAAACCTCTAAGAACTTGCAGTTTATTTGCTCTGAGCTTTTTAAATAAAGGGAATTGCTAAGAAGGCCTTTCCAGGAGTAATGTGCACACGGAACCTTCCAGGCTGTAGTAGATGGTTTGCACAGGAGGACCTTAGCTATGGGAAGCTCACAATCAGGCTCCACACGGGCCAGAGGAAGGAACGCTCGCCGCCTTCATCGAGCTAATCGGGTCAGTTGTCCCGTTGAGTTTAATAGACTAATGCCGTGACGTCTAAAAGAGAGAGAGAGAGACTAAGTGGAAACGATCTGATGTGTAGGGCGACAGCAACAGCTGGAAAGGGAATTGTGTTGCTGCGGCGTTGGTGCAGGTTTGCATTTGAAGCCTATGGTTCTTCGATAATTCAACTTCATTGAAGTGACCGAGATTCTGCTCGGATCTTCCACCTCCTCTTGTAAAATCCTGCCGATCAATTGTCCCAGCAGAACGCTTTGCAATATTGAAGAAGCTCAGTCAGCTGCTAACAAATGCGATTTTACAGCAAGCACGATAAGTTTCTGAAGACCGTGAAAAAATCGCAGGTACAAATCTCACCTGAAACGACTGGCGAACGAACTCCAGAACGGCCCTGCGGCGAACTCAACAAGAGGTCGAGAGCCGAGCAACATTCCGGCCTGAAAGAGTCCGTCTCACTAGAAGAACAACGGAAATTCCCCTTGGTAGTGGGTAAACCTTATTATCTCTCCGCCTGTGCAACCAGTGTTCCACTTTAAGAGGAAATTAGGAGTGCTTAGGAATCTTTACTCAATTTGTTATTAATGGAAAATAATACTGGTGGAATAAACTGCCACAAAATTTGTTCCGGATTAGGTGAACCTCACTGCGCTTTGTTAAGTTGGGTCATCCTTTTCTTCACTTACTTAGCTAAATGCATAAGAAGGCATACGATTCTTCACGCCAAATAAAAAAGGTTACTCTATCTTGTCCGAAGAATGACTCAGTTCACCGGACACATATTGATGTAGTGTGAATCTAGACAAGAACTTCCTTCCTTTTCCTTTTCCCTCTTCCCTCCGCCAGCTCAATTGTTGCAGATATTTTCAACCAGGCTGCCGGCGCCCGCGACATTCTCCTGATGGCATCCATTTCGTCTTCGCGCCGTCGATTTCCCAACGGCTTCATTGAATATTCCGCAAGACGTTTTCTATAGATGCGCACACTTCAGCACTGGGTTCCAATTTAGATCAAACATTTAGCACTTCCTCTAAGAGATCCAAAAACCTATCACCATGTAGCATTAGCTTACATGCAAAGGTTATAGAAAACCACCATGCCCAGTTTGGATTCCTCCCACAACATATCAGCAGTTGGACTATGCAGGCTGTTCTTTAGTCTCTTGAAAAAGCTGCTTACGCATTTTGAAAGAAGGTTTTAAGTCATAGTAACCGAATTTCAGCTGGACAGAGAGAGAATGAGCAAGTTCCGCCAAAGTCCTCCAGTAGAGGTTCGCAGCTATGCCTCCAAGTCTTTTACCGTTAGGGGCAAAGGCAGGTATTCGCTCCGAATTCTAGCCAATTAACAAATTGGAATTGGAGAATTGGACAAATTGATAAAGCTAAGAAGATACACCAAGAGGTGAATCCAAGCATAAATTTTTTGCGACGAAAGTGAGGGGTACGTACTTTCCAACCGGCCTAGGCCAACGTCTTCTTTCATAGGCATGTTTCTGAAAGTAGAAGAAAGCTATGATCGCTCGCTTCACAACTTTATACTGCCGCTCCTACAAATGCTGGAGGAGAAAATATCTTGTCCGGTGAAAAGATCGGAACAAGCGAAAGAGTCTGGAGGGAAAGCACTATACTCCACCACTATTTGGTTTTGATTTTCAAAAGCCGTTTCATGAATTGCGCCACAAAGAATGCGACCTTGGTGCAAATATCTTGAGAGAGTTAGCGTTTCCTGGTAGCGAGATTGCGAGAAATACCTGAACTCTTATGAACACTCTGACCAAAAATTCCGCTGACCTAACTGCCTATCAAAATTCCTACATCAAAAAAAGGAGGTGTATTTGTAATAATCTCCGAAAAAGAGGACTTGAGATTCGCTATCTAGGAAACATGGGAAGTCTTCAGTGGACCACTCTGATGGGCTTCCTGCAGCCTTTCAATAGACCATCTAGCCATGTCGCTTCAAATGTGTTTGGCGCAATAAATGTGACATGCTCAGTCGCCTGGTTTCTCAAGGCTTCTTTCGCTGACATTTCACACAGCATCATTTGGCAGACATAGGAGGACCAGTGGAGGTCCCAATTGCCTCTGTGGCATCCAGGAATCGATGGCTCACCTGGGCGGCAGTCATGCCGAGCTGCTTGAAGTAGACGGCTAGGAGAGGAAAAAGTGATCCGAACGAGGCGAAAAACGCTAGGTAGAAGAGTCGACAGATGAAGGCGTTTCGAGGGAACACTCGCCCGAACAGCGTCACGGTGCGTTCGCCGGCGGAGTTCTCCATGGCTGCGCGTGCTCGAGCTACGGTATGGCGGAGACTGTGCGCTAGGCGACGAGGTTAGGGCTGTTGCGACTGCGACGGCGACGACGACATAGGGACG
Source organism: Heligmosomoides polygyrus bakeri (assembly GCA_947359475.1). Taxonomy (NCBI): domain Eukaryota; kingdom Metazoa; phylum Nematoda; class Chromadorea; order Rhabditida; family Heligmosomidae; genus Heligmosomoides; species Heligmosomoides polygyrus. The sequence goes on from OX375867.1 coordinate 70,950,405, forward strand.
GACGCAAGTGGGTTAGCTGCGCGACGACGAGGCTCCGCTTCGACGGCGGCGGCTGCGACTGAGGCGACGATCAATGAAGCAACGCTGACTGAGAGTGAGCTCCAGCCGGAGGGGAGCGACGAGCGAGCAGACGTCATCCTTCGGCATCGACGACGACCAGGTGCTCGCCTTCAGAACGCCGACGCGGCCGTCGAGGTTCAAGTGGGATCCCGCGCGAAGAGCCGGTGTCTGCAGCTGTACCGCAACATTCGCCCTTCGTTGAAACTCCCAGCGGCAGAGCGAGAAACTTTCCTACCATTATGCCTTCCATATCCCAATGCGAAGTTATCGCAGTTCTAACCCTGAGGGAAGCCGCTTAATGCTCCGTCGACTTCTGCCCGAATTTTTTCGCTCTCCACTGAGTCGCTTCTTGACTACGCTGCTATTCGAATCTCGGAGGGAAATATACAGGGTGTCTCAAAAAATGTATACACTGTTTGGAAGTTGACAACTTGTAAAAGTGTAAAATGCAAAATTTCAGACGAGTGCAAGGCGCAATCCACACCGCTCATATGTCGGAAAATTTCCACTTCTTTGAATTTCATATGAGTCCCTAACTTCTTCTGCATTCTTAGTGTGAGTAAAGTTATCACCTTTCAAACAGTGTGTACATTTTTTGAGGCACCCGATATTTAAGATGCTCTTTTAAATACTCCTTCAACGTCTCCAACCCGTGGTGCAAGTGATGACACTGCTCTCCAAGCTTAGTAAGGATGCCTTACTTAAGGTTTAAGGTCACTTCAGAACAACGGTTTAGAATCCACCCACCCGAAGCGTTAAGAAAGACCACCATCTGAACCGCAATTCAAGCGTCGAAATGCGCTTACTCCTGACTTCGTCTAGAGCCCATAAATAGAGACTATTGCACTTATTTCAATACACTTCTATTCGGTCACCGATTTACCACTCCTAATGCAAACCCTTAGAATCCAGACATTACAGTGAAGTAAATATTGGAGCATAAAATCTGTAGCCAATGAATTCGTATAATGCTGCCTAGACTAATTTAAAACCTATCCCATATAGGGCTTCGGTTAGCCTTCAGGTTTAGTGCTCCAAGAAACCCTTCACCGTTCGCAAAGTTTCGCAGTTTGAATCTGAAGTGGTACGAGAGACGGAAGGGCTTCCAGAAGGCACTAGTGGCTCAGCCTAACAGAAGTTGGGCATTCTGACGCAGTACTGTGTCATCGTGAATGTTTTGGTAGGGTTCATGAGACCGAGATGGACAATTGTCGACCGCCATCACAGCCATTCTTCGGAACAAATTATTATTCGGAGAGCGTTTGTGAGCCGTGTATGTGAATCAATTAGGCAGAACATCTCCTGTTGTCGAAGAAGATGAAATTCTCATCGGCTTCACAGCGGAACGTCTCCGTTTTGTTATGCGTGACGCACACTGCATAGCCCTCAATTCATTAGCTACTTCTTGGAGCTCCCAATAATCTAGTTAGAGCACTGCAGGCCAGACAAAGGTCGCCTTCTATCAAAGCGGCCCGATGGTTAATCGGTGGCTGGCTGCCTGCGATTTCTAGCTTCGCCAGCCCTTCTTGTCCAACTTCACCTATTGCATCGGCTGCGGGCTAATCCGTGCTGAACCGCAGCCCTAGGTGCAGAACGGATGGTTTACCACCGGAAGTGACGAAACAAGCCTTCGAACACAACAGCAGCCGCCCGGTAAATGATACTGCCGCAAAGGCGCTCCGTTGCCTACAGAACGCCAACCTGAACCTGATTTTTCAATGGGACATCTCTTGGCTGGTACCCTCCAAATGAAATGTGGGTTTGGAATGGAAATTTGCTGAGAATTAGTTTAAACACAAGTAAGGACAGGTGAATGCTTACCGACGCAAGAGGAGCCGTAGAATCAGAGGTTCGAAGATGTTTCATGTTCTTCCACAAGTGCTTAATGGTCTAGACTCATGATCAAGCAGTATAGAATTCAACTCCATAAGTATGCGACCCTTTTGCCTTTTACCATAAGTGTGCGACCCTTTTGCCTTTTACCTTTTTAGCCAAGAAATAGGTGGTTATCACTTGTTCTGTTTTTTCCAACTCTCACTTTATAAAATTTTTAACAGAAGCGTGAGCATAATGGCGTTGAATCAACATTTACACCGCGGCATTGTCTGCTGCCATTCGATGAGGACATTTCCTGCACAGAAATTAATAAGCACGATGTGCGAAGGAGAGCCCAGGGCAGTTAATATCCCCAGCGGAACATCCTCTTACTCTGTAGGCGGCAGTTCAGTTCCGCTTGCATCGGAAAACTTTCCTTACCTGCTTACCTACCCTTACGAACTGACTCGCTTCAAAATTCAGCTTTGGATTCAGCACGCTTGAAAGTGCCAGGCAAACGTGTACTATTGGAAAATGTGGGGGTATTTGGGTGATCTCCGCTCCTCGTCATGTGATTGCGCCCTCCAAAAATGTAATGAAGATCCATTGTCAGCCTTGTTATCCTTGCAGTGGCCAACTAAGCGTGCTGATCGACACAATATTGCTCTGAAAGCTCGACGAAAAACAACGGGCAAACCGTCAAAACTAAACGTTTAGGTCACATCTTGTTGTAAGGCAACCATTAGGAGAATGCATTTCACATATGCATATTCATACACATACATATTCATATACACTTACATATATAATATACATATTGTATGGCGTGTGCAGAACTGCGGACCCGCTTACGGGCACCCTAAAATTACCTTGAAAATTGCATGCTAATCTCAAGGTGATGCGCTAATGGACGATGCATCAGTAGCTATAGTTATTCCTTAGAGTTACATAATAGGCTTCAGGAGGCAGATTCATCAACCGCTTACCGGACGGTAACGGTGAAAAGTACCGACAAACCCCTGGATATGACATTCATCAGCATCAGGTTTGGTGGTACTTTTCGCCGTTACTGGCCGGTAAGCGGTTGATAAATCTGGCCCCAGGACATCTTGCTCAAACGTCGCGTTCCCATGGGTATGAATGAATGCTGGAGAAATGCTCAGCAACGACTAAGGCCTCAGTTCAACTCTGCAAATAACACTGAAGAAGAACACACGCGCTACACAAGCTAAAGCAGTAGAAATGCTGAAGTGGTGTGTCCCTTAAAAAGGTAGGGCGGAAGCCAACGTGTGCAAAGCTAAGCTACGCACGCATTGTTAGGATACCGCTGAGACGTGCCCCTCAATATCGGTAAGCACCTATTTCGTTTGTGCTAGTTTTTCCGAAAATAAAATAAAATGAACAAATGAACCCTTGCAATTTAGCCATGGAGCAACCTGCATTCAAGGCAGTGGAAAGATAATTGCTGACATGGCGTTGCAGGTGCATTTTGTATGCACAACGTGTCCCCTATGCGATTATGTACATCACCCAATACAGTTTCAGATCCGGCATGGAGTCCGAGAACGCAGTTGGTTTCCAAGTGTGAGAGGTAAATCACTACATAGTTGATTCCAGACTTCACATTGCGCACAGCACAGCCTTCTCGGTAGAGCTTCCCTGCTGAACTTTTTTCGTTTCACGAGAATAACTGTAGGTTTTCCGACCATTACAACAAGGTGTACCCGTTATACCTTTGTCCTCGGAAAAAAATTCGAATTTCGAATGATTAAATAATATTCGATGTTCAAAATTTCGAATTTCGAATGATCAAATAACATTCGATGTTCAAATTTCGAATTTCGAATGCTAGAATAATATTCGATTTTCAACATTTGGAATTTCGAATAATCGAATATCATTCGATTTTCAAAAAGTCGAATTTCGAATAATCGAATTTCGAGTAGTCGAATATTCGAATAATCAAACGTTTAAGAACACTGGTGGCGATGTCCGTTCCTCCACGTGGTGCCACTGGAAACAGCTTGCTTTTGCAAGCCGAGCCAAACACGGACATTCGAATGCAGGCGACAGGCCCTAGTGACAGGCCGGCCTACGAACATTTTGTGTCACATCATATGGTTGATGGCGTTTCAGACTTCTCGAGATAATGCTACGGCGTCCGCGGGAGCCGACGCGCACTCGCAAAGCCCGGCGAGTGTGAAAAGTGTGCGAGGGTCCCTGATGCGAGGACGGCATCGGGGGGCAACTGAGCTAGTCCGAAAGTCCCGTAACGTAGGCAAGACCCGCGTAGCAACGTTGAATGTGGGTACGTTGACGGGCCGCTCGTGCGAGTTGGTAGAAGCACTGGAGCGAAGAAAGATAGATTTCTTTGCGGTGCAGGAGACGAGGTGGTCCTGCAGCAAGTCAAGGGACATAGGACGTGGCCTCAAGGCCGTTCTATGTGGAAGTCCCACGACCACCAGTGGTGTCGGTGTGATCGTCTCCGAGCGTTTCCGTGACGCGATTGCAAGCGTAGAACGTTTCGATGACCGCTTGATGAAGATTGTTGTCGCCGTAGAAGAGCGACGATGCCATTTCTTTTCTGCGTATGCACCGCAGACAGGCTGTTCCGAGCAAACCAAGGACGAGTTCTGGTCCCTGCTTGATGAGAAGACAGCGGAAGTACCGTCACAAGATATGGTTGTTGTGGCAGGTGACCTTAATGGTCACGTCGGAGCAACGAAAGACGGCTACAACTGTCATGGTGGTTTTGGATATGGGTCGCGCAACGCCGATGGTGAGCGTATACTTGAGTATGCAGACTAACATGACCTCACCATCGTGAACACCAAATTTCGAAAGCGTGACTCCCACCTCATCTCGTTTTATAGCGGGAATGCTAAAACGCAGATTGACTATGTCCTTGTTAGGCGTCGCGACCAAGGCCTTGTCACAGACGCGAAGACCGTGCCGTATGAGACGGTTGCCACGCAACACCGTCCACTGATCTGCTCGCTGAAGATCACACCTTCGAGGTGTAAACATGTCGAGCGATGTGGGTCGGCTAGAATCAAATGGTGGCGACTGAAAGAGAAGGAAGCGGCAGTTATTTCTCGCATTCGGTTGCCGACAGTGACAACTGTCGACGAAACCTGGAAGGACGCTACCGATGCGATAACTCGGGCTGCACGCTTCGAACTCGGCACAGCGCAGCCTGGGCGACGCTGGGTCGACAAGCAGGCATGGCTGTGGACTGATGATGTCAGAGTCCGAGAAAAGAAACGGCTCTATCACGTGTTTATCGGTGATAAAACAGTCCATAATTGGCGGAACTATCGAGAAGCAAAGAAAGCGGCAAAGAAAGCAGTGGCCGCTGCTAAAGCCGCATACTACGCTGATGTCAGCAAAAAATTGGAAACGCGCGATGGTGAGCGTTATATTTACCGACTCGCCAAAGCTCGCTGTCGCCAAGCAGAAGACATTGAGAAGTTCTTTGGCATTAACGACGAGAGCGGCCATCTTCTGATGGATCGTAAGAGGGCTGTGAAGCGATGGCACGACTACTTCGAGGAAATCTCGAATGTAGAATTTGAACATCCTGCTGTTCCTTTTGCATCACCTGTATACGGTCCCCTTCGGAAGATCACAGTGAGCGAAACTGAAGCAGCCCTGAGGAAGATGAAGTCAGGCAAAGCCACTGGTCCCGATGACCTGCCAGCTGACCTGTGGAAGTCGAAGGGCTGGTGCCCTGCTGACTGGCTGACTGCGTTTTTCAATCAGGTTGTTGCTGAGAAGAAAGTGCCTGAGGGTTGGCAGCAAAGCACGACCATCCCGATTTGGAAGAAGAAGGGCAATCCTGCAGACTGCGCCAGTTACCGTCCAATTCGTCTTCTTTCGCACACCATGAAAATCTTTGAGCGAATTGTCGACGGACGTGTCCTGGATGTCGTACAGCTTTCCACGAATCAGTGTGGTTTCGTATCTGGCTGTGGCACCGTTGATGCCATTCACGCCGTTCGTCTTCTGCTAGAGAAGCATCGCGAGAAACAGAAACCGGTGCTTTTTGCCTTCCTGGACTTGGAGAAGGCCTTCGACCGCGTTCCGCGAGATGTTATATGGTATGCGTCGCGACAACATGGTATCCCTGAAGAGCTTATTGAGTGGGTGCGCATTCTATACTCTTGCCCAAGGAGTCGAGTGCGAGCGCCAGCGGGCACCTCGATGGAGTTTCCCATCTCTGTAGGGGTGCATCAGGGACCTGCGCTATCCCCACTGCTCTTCGTGGTCGTGATGGATGCAATCTCACGAGATCTCCAAATGGCGGCACCTTGGACGCTGCTGTATGCTGACGACGTCATGCTTGCATGTGAAGACAAAACCGAACTCGAGCGACAGGCACAGGCGTGGTGCGATCGTTTGGCATTGTTCGGTCTCAAGCTAAACGTCAAAAAGACGGAATACTTGACGACGGATGTGAATGAGCACGGATATATTAAGATCGATGGTACTGAGCTCTCACGAGTGACATCTTTCAAGTATCTTGGGTCAACAGTCACGTCCGATGGCAGCTTAAAGATGGAGGTGAATGCGCGTATGAGTGCAGCCTGGTCCAAATGGCGCTCGCTGACTGGGATGCTTTGCGACAGGACAATACCTGAGCACCTCAAATCGAAGGTTTATAGAACAGTAGTCCGCCCAGTAGCGACGTACGGTGCTGAGCGGTGGCCCGTGACGAAGGAAGTTGAAAGCCGCCTCAGTGTAATGGAGACGAAGATGCTACGGTGGACGGCTGGAGTTACGCGTTTGGACCGCGTTCGTAACGACACCATACGACAGAGGTTCGGTGTCGCCCCGATATCCGAGAAGCTGCGCGAAGCTTGTCTTCGATGGTACGGCCACGTCCTTAGCGCTAACGACGACACCGTGTGTAAGATTGGCCTGAATCTTGTGGTCCCTGGAAAGCGGCCCAGAGGACGCCCGAAGCAACGTTGGCTAGATACGTTGCGCTTGGACTTAGAGATGGCTGGTGTGCACCCTGATCAAGCATTTGATCGGGAGAATTGGCGTCACCACACCAGAAGAGCGGACCCCGCCACCAAGCGGGACAGACGTTAATGAAAATGATGATGAAACGTTTAAGAACACTCCTATTTATTTTGGTCGCCCAATGATTGACATTTACTTATTTATTATTACCAACTGTAAACTGCGTTCGACAGAGCGGCATACACGAAGGCTTCAGATTGTCACTACTCCCCTACCAGTAGGTTATTGCGAAAGGGGATCGGTAATTATCAACTGTGGTAGATCGAATTCGATCAATGGATCATCTGTCCCATGGTCGTCACTCCCGCTGCTCTTATCTTGAATTAGAGCTTATGGAGTGGAGACCGGCGAGTCCAGTGAATGATAAGCGCTACTGAGGTTGAGCGCGACGAGCGAGGCGAGGGCGAGCTGAACACCGAGCCGAGGCTATGGAAGTCGGTGTTCAGGCTCAGATGCCGTTGTTCAAGCGCCGCGGAGGCTGCTCCATCCATTTCCTTTAGGAGAACAAAAGACGCTGACAAAGGTATAATGGAAATGAAATGTATTGCTTCCCTAAGAATTCATGCACGGGAAGAGAGAAACACCTAGGTAGGCAGAGCTAGGTTGTTATAAATCTCGCTTCATAGGCTACTGTTTTTCCTTAGGTTATACCGAAGCTCCCAGGTGGTAAAAGAAGGGCTAGCATGAGCGGAGAAATGACACAAAGGCGATCTGGTGCAGAAAAGGCACATTGGAGTCTCATGAATGGCATTCAATCTGCGTCTGGCTCTGTTGAAGAGCTTATAAGCAAACGGACTCGAAGTCCATGGTTGGAATCTAATCTGATAATACACTACGACTTGGACAGTGATACAGCGAAAATGGGATCGCTCGCTTTAATGGGAAACGGAGCTCTTGTACTCCATAGCCGTTGCTCTTCCTCTCTTCTTCAACGTCTTCACTGGCACAAAACAGGAGCTTTCTAAGCTCCTGAAAGTACTACCTCCCTACCGCACCCCTTCGGCTTCAATCGTTCCGTTGTTGTACTTGGGATAGAGATACAAAACGGAGGTTCTCCCGTAGTATACCGAAGGCAAAAACGTCATTGGACAGCCATAGCTCGCCTCTTGCTATTCACGTGAGTGGCAGCAGGACGCTCGACGGCCGATCACAAGGAAGCAGGGACGTAGCGGAGGTCCACGCTGCTCCACGCTTTGCGTCGACTCACAAGGGAAGCCCATGAACTTCCCCGAAGATTCTCAACGAGACCTACATGATGCTGTTGGGTGTGAAATGAGGGTCACAGAAGTGTTTCTCGTTCTTGCTACCGGCCATTGGTGGTCCAAAAATGGCAAAATGCTAGCACTTCAGGGCGGGCTGGTAAGGCAAATGTGATGCCTGGAATGGCCCTGTTGTCCTCAGAACCTGAACTACACAAGGTTTGGAGCTCAAGGTCGGATTCCGGAAGGGGTTAGGGAATTTGCTAGCTGGCCTATTCTCATTTTTACGAAAGAAGGGGACTTTTTGGCTTCGATAGGGTACCGTATTATTGAGTAGCGCTGACGAGCCCTAACTTCGCATGTGAAAATTATTTAGGCTGCTGATCACGAATCTTTCATCTTTTTCTAAATTTTTACTTTTCCTGCACTACTTTGCGTCTCAAAGTCGAACTTTGGAAGATTTGTCTGACCACGTTGAAGAAGAAAGCGATTCTACTAACGTAGACAACTTTGGTCACTCATATCTACCGTAACCTACCGTAGTCGAACGAAATATTAAAAATCGATATCATATCAGCACCCCAAATAACCTCCCTATACGACGTTCAAGCAAAATTTCTTCCTTTCGGCCTCTCCTCGACCTTTGCAGTCGTGAAAGGCAGCAGTGCCGGTTATTCTGCTTATACTCCTTTATGTACACATACCCATTGTAACCTTCTGTAAACTATCGTTTCACCGAAAATGATTGCCAGATTATTGGTCTTAATCCCCAATAACCTTATAGATGAATTTTGGAGGAAACTTTTTTCCGACCTCTAGAGGTGAAGGAGTGAGTGCAAGTGCTCCCATCTGCAATGCCCCCGACCCCTGTCCCGTAAGCGTACAGGAGAGTGGTCAAGGGGAAATACACAGCAGGGCGTCCAATCACACGAGGTGGATAAAATATGCTGTGGTAGGTAACAGTTAGTGGAAGAACTAATGAAAGTTGCGAGAAGAACAAAAAGCAGTCTGCAAAGAAATCCGAAGACAATGAGCTTGCCTTGATGATGGGTCAAATCAATGCCTGTCGATCTCGTGCACGAATGAGGCGATTGTGAGAAACACTTCCAAAAGTAATTGAGAACATTCCAAAGACGTCATAAGGGCATTTAACGGAGCCTCCCTCAGCGAGACGAGCGTGGTTTAATGGACGTGCGACATCACTCCACACGACAAAACCAGCTTCTTCCACATCTAACTACAAGTTGAAAGCAGGTCTAGGAAGCGAGTACGGTACCGTACTGAAGCTAAAATGTTCTACCCATTTGTAAAACTGGAACAGATCACCTGGAACTGGAACAGATCTAACAAATCACCTAACCCTCTCCGGAATCGAACCCTCGATCCTCCTCCCTCAAGTCCATTGCTATCCACTCGGCCATCCCGTCTAATAAACGTCGGAGATTATCATATTACCATGATCCAACTTTAGTTTGAGCTCTAATCCTTTTGTAGGGTAGGTTCTAAGCACAACAAGACCATTCCAGGCGTCACTTTTGCCTTACCAGTTCACTCTCAAGTGATACCACTTTTGCCATTTTCGGACCACACAGACATCCGTAGCAAAAACGAAACACAGTTCGGTGATCCTCGCCTCATATCCTGCATCATATTGGTCTCGTTGAGAACATCTGGGGGAAGTTCATGGGCTTCCATTGTCAGATTGCGTACACACAATTCGGCGCACTTTGAACGCGAAACTCGAACATCGTAACATCGTTTTTATCATAAGGTCACACTTCCCTGGCTTTGGAAGAGGAGTGCCACTAAATTGTTATGGGATTGATAAAGAATTTTCGAATATTACCGGCAACTGTATAGTACCCGTTCAAAGAAGAAAAGCAGTGAAACCGTTCTCATTTGTCCTTGACTTCACGCTCCCTTTTTACACCAAGCATGCTCCCTTCTAAACTTTAATTACTTCACTGCTGCGCTACCGTTCATTAAAATCACAATGGAGCATACCGCAATCTCCCTATTCTTGTCAGGCGTGGGGCGCTTCAGGAGTCCGGAAAAGGTGTACGACGCTCATTCACAATGAATGTATGTGCCTAGTTAAATCCCACTTTTCCCACACAATATCTGCTTCCTTTCTCTGACACGCCAGACATCAAGCGAACGTTTAGCCATTAAGCATTAAAGGCACATTGTTCATCAACGCTTGCGGTGCCATGCAGGCCCACATCCGAAATTTCTCCTTGCACATAGAAATTTTACACACACACACACACACACACACACACACACACACACACACACACACACACACACACACACACACACACACACACACACACACACACACACACACACACACACACACACACACACACACACACACACACACACACACACACACACACACACACACACACACACACACACACACACACACACACACACACACACACACACACACACACACACACACACACACACACACACACACACACACACACACACACACACACACACACACACACACACACACACACACACACACACACACACACACACACACACACACACACACACACACACACACACACACACACACACACACACACACACACACACACACACACACACACACACACACACACACACACACACACACACACATACACACACACACACACACATGTTTTGTCCTCGATGAGCGTACAGAGTGCGAGCCCGGGAATCGAGTCGAATGTCGAACGGTGGTCTGAGACTGAGGCCCACTTCGGTCTTGGCAATAGGTCAGTGTCCATCCTTGCCTGCCATGCAATTCCCACTTGCTTAGAGCCTGCTGTCCTAAGCGCGCATTCTCCTTCATTCTGTTTCATTTACATTCTCACTCCCCAGAATGTTTATATTGAAACTTGCCACGCATTTTCACGGAACCGTTCGCTCTGCGAGCTAAGCCGAACGCGCACACTCGATTGCAGGCGGCAGGCCCTTGTGACAGGCCGGCCCACGAATATTCTGTGTCACATCATATGGTTGATGACGCTTCAGAGTTCTCGAGATAATGGTACGGCGTCCAAGGGAACTGACGCGCAAAGCCCGGCGAGTGTGAGAAGTATGCGAGGGTCTCTGCGAAAACGGCATCGGGGTCAATTGAGCTACTCCGAAAGTTCCGTAACGTAGGCAAGGCAGGCGTAGCAACGTTGAATGTGGGTACGTTGACGGCCGATCGTGCGACTTGGTAGAAGCACTGGAGCGAAGAAGAACTGATTTCTGCGCGGTGCAGGAGACGAGGTGGTCCTTCTGCAAGTCGAGGGACATTAGCCGTGGCTTCAAGGCCGTTCTGTGCGACGGCCACCAATGGTGTCTGTATGATCGTCTCCGAGCGTTTGCGTAAGCGTAGAACGTTTCGATGACCGCTTGATGAAGATTGTTGTCGTCGTAGAAGAGCGACGATGCCATTTCTTTTCTGCGTATGCTCCGCAAACAGGTTGCTCCGAGCAAACCAAGGACGAGTTCTGGCCCTGCTTGATGAGAAGGCAGCGGAGGTGCCGTCACAAGATACGATTGTTGTGGCAGGTGACCTTAATGGTCACGTCGGAGCAATGAAAGACGGCTACAACTGTCATGGTGGTCTTGGCTATGGGCTGCGCAACGGCGATGGTGAGCGTATACTTGAGTATGCAGACTCACATGACCTCACCATCGTGAATACCAAGTTTCGAAAACGTGACTCCCACCTCATCTCGTTTTATAGCGGGAACGCCAAAACGCAGATTGACTACGTCCTTGTTAGGCGACGCGACCAAGGTCTTGTCACAGACGCGAAGACCGTGCCGTATGAGACGGGGGCCACGCAACACCGTCTCTCTGATCTGCTCGCTGAAGATCACACCTCCAAGGTGTAAGCATGTCGGCGATGCGGTCGGCTAGAATCAAATGGTGGCGGCTGAAAGAGATGAAAGCGCCAGGTATTCCTCGCATTCGGTTGCCGAAGGTGACAGCTGTCGACGAAACTTGGAAGGGTGCTACCGATGCGATAACTCGGGCTGCACGCTTCGAACTCGGCACAGCGCAGCCTGGGCGACGCTGGGTTGACAAGCAGGCATGGCTGTGGGCTGACGATGTCAGAGAGAAAGTCCGAGAAAAGAAACGGCCCTCTCACCTATTTATCGGTGATAAAACAGTTCGTAATTGACGGAATTATCGAGAAGCGAAGGAAGCGGCAAAGAAGGCAATGGCTGCTGCTAAAGCTGGACACTACGTTGATGTGAGCGAAAAACTGGATACGCGCGATGGTGAGCGTTATCTTTACCGACTCGTAAAAGCCAAGCACAAGACCTAGAGAACTTCTTCGGCATTAACGACGAGAACGCTCATCTTCTAATGGATCGTAAGAGAGCTGTGAAGCGATAGCGCGGCTACTTCGAGGAGATCTCGATTGTAGAATTTCAACATCCTGATGTTCCTTTTGCATCTCCTGTTCAGAAGATCACAGTGAGCGATGCTAAAGCAGCACTGAGAAGATGAAGTCAGGCAAAGCCACTGGACCCGATGACCTGCCGGCCGACCTATGGAAGTCATCTGGTGCCCTGCTGACTGGCTGACAGAGTTTTTCAATCAGGTTGATGCCGAGAAGAAAGTGCCTGAGAGCTGGCAGCAAAGCATGTCCATCCCAGTTTTGAAGAACATGGGCAGTCCAGCAGACTGCAAGCTACCGTCCAATTCGTTTGCGTCGCATGGCATGAAGACTTTGAGCGAATTGTTGATGGGCGCATTCGTGACGTCATCCAGATTTCCAACAACCAGTGTGGCTTCGTGCCTGGGTGTGGCACTATCGATGCCATACACGTCGTTCGTCCACTTATAGAAAGGAGCCGCGAGAAACAGAAGCGGGTGCATTTTGCCTCCCTTGACTGTGTGCTGACGCCGTCATGCTTGCAAGAGAGGAAAAACCGAACTCCAGCGACAGGCACAGGTGTGATGCGATCGCTTGTCATTGTTCGGACTTAAACTAACTGTCAAAAAGACCGAATACCTGACGACGGATGTGAATGAGCAAGGATCCATTAAGATTAATGGTACTGAGGTCTCACGAGTTAAATCCTTCAAGTGGATGTTGGATCAACAGTCACCTCCGATGACAGCCTAAGTTGGAGGTTAATGAGCGTGTAGGTGCAGCCTGTCCAAATGGCGCTCGGTGACTGGGGTGCTTTGCGACAGGACAATGCCTGAGCGCCTCAAATCGTTGACTTATAGAACAGTCGAACAGACCACCCATTAGTGGTATACGGTGCTGAGTGCTGGCCCGTGACGACAGAAATTGAGAGCACCCCCAGTGTGATGGAAACGAAAATGTTACGGTGGACGGCTGAAGTTACGCGTTTGGACCGTGTTCGCAGCCACATAATACGACAGAGGTTCGGTGTCGCCCCAATAGCCGAGATGTAGCGCGTAGTTCGTCTTCGATGGTATGACAATAGCTGCATACGCGGACCACGGTGACAGCACCGGTGAAAGAAGCCCTGCTGCAAACGCAGGCTGGCGATATAAGTCTGAACAGGGAGCCTCAACCTTCGCAGCATCACTTGTCCTGTACCACCTCACGAAGATCAACGAGTCGGTCGAGCGGGCGACAGCAACGTCACCATTCGTCCACGTCGCGTGCCAGAGCGTTCCAGTGGATCCTACTCGCTCAAAAGACATGAATATCGTTCACACGGTGCGTGTAGGACGAAGATGTCTGAGCATGGTGTTGGTTGGCGTGCCGGTTCTCTCTGACATCCCTCGGAATTCCGTCGGAAACGGTTCTCATCCAGCAGGAGTATGTGAAAGGCAGAGGGCCGACGCCCTAGATTTCGACGTCCTGACCCACGCGACATCGTCTTTTATCTTCGAACATCCAAAGCTCGGCATTCCGGAGGTCCTGCCTTCATATGGTCCATGTTTCTGAGGCGTACGCTTGCGCACGCCAACAGTGGAGATGAATAGGTGTGCACGAGCTCGAAGTCCTTCGCCTCCTTGGAGACTTTTTGAACGCTCTCTAGAGCTCCCCAGGTCGCTCGCTTTTCCCAGCCCAGCTTCGGCATTAAGACGTAGCTCGAGCACTCGGAGACGTTCTTTCCGTTGAGCGAGAATGGTGCATCAAAAACTCGTCCGTTTCTCATGAACATCGTCTTCGAAAGATTCAGCTGCGGTCCAAGTTCTCACACAAGCGATCGAAGTCGGCCAGCACTCGCTCCACCTGGCCAATGCTCGGTGTTATGAGCACGATGTCGTCAGCGAGCTAGGATAGTGCAGCTGCCGGTCGTCGATCTTCACTCCCACGTCTTCCCTCTTAGATTTCGCATGACGCTCTAGAGATTTGCGTTTAAGAGCTTCAGGGATATTGTGTCCACTGCCAAACTTCTCTCCACCTCGATGACGACACCGTTAGGATGACGAAATCTGGGGCGCGAACCCACAGTACAGCTCTCGAAGCGTTCTGGAGAACTGAAAAAGGAAGGGTGCCATGTAGCAGTGGCACCTTGAGGTGAGGTGTATATTACGGGGTGCAACTTTGTACGCTGATTCGAAAAATGGGTTCCATATCTGCTAAACGCTTCTAGGACCGGAGTTGTGGACCATTTTCAGTTTGCCTTCTTGGCCCTCTGCCTGCGCGCACCACAAGCAGGCTGGAGAGAGCGGCGGGGACGAGCGGTGGTGTATGGAGGAGCTGCACAAGATTGCAAATTTGAATAAATTTCCAGGCAAGAAAAATTGCAAAATTCAACTCCTTCTTCGACACGCCTCATCGATGCGAAAAGATCTGTCCTGCTGACCAGAGTTTTACTCATCGCTCTCCTTCACTGATCATGAGGACCTCCTTTTCCGATTCCACGTTGATACTTTCTTCACCGACTCCCTCATGTCCCACAATACGGGAGAAACCGGTGGATGTCTTCTCTTGTCTTGTAGGTACGCGTGAGGCACCGCGAGGTCGTAAATCCATCAAAAAGGTTCGCTAAGACAACTGGTGAAAACATAATTTGGAACACTTCTTCTTCTTCTTCTTCTTCTTCTTCTTCTTCAGCGTCTGTCCCGCTTCGTAGCGGGGTCCGCTATTCTGGTGTCATGACGCCACCTTTCCCGATCCAGCGCTAGATCAGGGTGGACACCAGCCGCTTTCAAGTCCGTATGTAACGTATCAGCCCAGCGCTGCTTCGGGCGCCCTCTAGGCCGCTTTCCTGTTACCTCGAAGTTAAGGCCTATCTTGCGGACGCTGTCTTCTTCTCCACGCAGAACGTGGCCGTACCATCGTAAGCGAGCTTCGCGCATCTTGTCCGCTATCGGCGCGACACCGAACTTCTGCCGAATAACTTCGTTTCGGATGCGGTCCATGCGCGTGACTCCAGCCGTCCAGCGCAGCATCTTCGTCTCCATGACGCTGAGGCGCGTTTCAACTTCCTTGGTCGCAGGCCAACACTCAGCGCCGTACATCGCTACCGGGCGCACGACGGCTCTGTAAATCTTCGACTTCAGGTGCTCTGGTATCCTCCTATCGCAGAGCACGCCAGTCAGCGAGCGCCACTTGGACCAAGCTGCACTCACGCGTGAATTCACTTCGACCATCAGTTTGCCGTCAGACGCGACTGCTGATCCCAGGTACTTAAAGACCGCAGTGCGTGGAAGCTCGATGCCGTTAACCTTGATGGAGGTGGACTCGGTAACGTCCGTCGTTAAATACTCGGTCTTCTTCACGTTCAATCTGAGTCCAAACCGCTCCAAGCGATCACACCAAGCTTGCAACTCTCGCTCGAGTTCTCCTTTATCTTCGCTAGCGAGCATCACGTCATCGGCATAAAGCAACGTCCAAGGGACGGACTTCTGAAGATCTCGTGTGATGGCATCCATGACGACAACAAAGAGGAGTGGGGAAGCGCAGAACCCTGGTGCACCCCGACAGAGATGGGGAACTCCATCGAGGTTCCAGCTGCAGCTTGAACTCGACTCTTTGGACAAGAGTAGAGAATTCGCACCCACTCTATGAGCTCTTCGGGAACTCCATGATGTCGCAAGGCGTACCATATCACTTCACGCGGTACGCGGTCAAAGGCCTTCTCCAAGTCGAGGAAGGCGATATGCACTGCCTTCTGTTTCTCGCGATGCTTCTCTATCAGGAGGCGAGTGGCGTGTATGGCATCAACGGTGCCACAACCAGCCACGAAGCCGCACTGATTGCTGGACAGCTGGACGATGTCCCGAATTCGTCCATCGACAATTCGCTCAAAGATCTTCATGCTGTGCGGAAGCAAGCGAATCGGACGGTAATTGGAGCAGTCTGCAGGACTGCCCTTCTTCTTCCAAATCGGGATCGTCGTACTTTGGCGCCAACACTCAGGCACTTTCTTCTCCGCCACAACCTGATTAAAGAACTTCGCCAACCACTCAGCAGGGTACCAGTACTTGGACTTCCACAAATCAGCTGCCACGTCATCGGGCCCAGTCGCTTTGCCTGGCCTCATCTTCTTCAAAGCCGCTTCAGTCTCCTCCACGGTGATCTTCTGAACGGGGCCGTGGGTTGGAGCCGTTGAAGGGATGGCTGGATGAGGAAATTCTACCGTAGAGATTTCCTCGAAGTAATCGCGCCATCGCTTCAATGCCTTCTTGCGGTGCGTAAGAAGATGGCCGTTCTCATCATTGATGCCGAAGAACTTCTCGATGTCCTCGGTCTGGCGATGGCGATTCTTTGCAAGTCGGTACAGATACCGCTCACCATCACGAGACTCGAGCTTCTCGTTGACATCTCCATAATGAGTGGCTTTCGCAACAGTCACGGCCTTCTTTGCAGCTTTCTTCGCTTCTTGGTACTTCTGCCAGTTATCGGCTGTCTTTTCGCCGAGAAACACGTGATAGAGCGACTTCTTCTCTCGAACCTTCGCTTTCACGTCGTTTGTCCACAGCCATGTCTGCTTGTCGACCTTCCGTCGCCCAGGCTTCGTAATGCCGAGTTCTGACTGTGCAGCTTGACGAATCGTGTCGGTCGCCTTCTTCCAAGTTTCGTCTACAGTCGTGACTGTCGGTAACCGCACGCGAGAAATCACAGCTGCTTCCTTCTCTCTGATTCGCCACCACTTAATTCTAGCTGCACCGCATCGCTCAACCTGCTTCAGCCTCGGAGGGGCGATCTTCAAAGTGCAGATCAGCGGTCGATGCTGTGGGGCGACCGTCTCATACGGCACGATCTTCGCGTCTGTGACAAGACTCCGGTCGCGATCTCTCACAAGGACAAAGTCTATTTGAGACTTGGAGCTCCCACTATAGTATGAGATGAGGTGGGAGTCGCGTTTTCGGAAAACGGTGTTCACAATGGTGAGATTATGCGATTCCGCATACTCAAGAATGCGCTCACCATCGGCGTTACGTGATCCGTATCCGAACCCGCCATGACAGCTGTACCCGTCTTTCGTAGCACCTACGTGCCCATTAAGGTCACCAGCGACTATGATGACATCTTTCGACGGTACCACTGCTGTCTTCTCATCAAGCAGGCTCCAAAACTCTTCCTTGGCTTGATCCGAGCAGCCAGTCTGCGGAGCATACGGGTGGCGATGTCCGTTCCTCCACGTGGTGCCACTGGAAACTACTCGCTCTGCGAGTTAAGCCGAACACGGACACTCGATTGCAGGCGACAGGCCCTTGTGACAGGCCGGCCTACGAAGACCCATGTCACATCACATGGTGTATGACAGCTCAAGTGTTTCGAGATAATTTGGAACACTGATAGGCAATATTGTCCATCACCACACCCGGTCGAAAAAAATTTCCCTAAGGGGGTTATTTAAGGCACTGATCACACACTCAATGTAATAGGTTGGACGTCACGTTCCCAATGTTCTTAAACATCCTATTCATTTCGCTGAGCTGAAAGTTTTTTTTGCATCAGGTTATATACTTTTCAAATGATAATGATTTGGCCTATCAGAAGGTAGGATTATGCTTTTTTTCATTTCAATTTTGGCCAATTTATAGGTCATTACACTGTAAAGTCGAAAAAAGAAAAATGACCTTCGCCGACAGCTCTTTCTCTGCAGTTACATTTGCGCTTTTTGCACAACGTGATAAACTATTCAAAAACTAACTGTACCAGAGAATTCGCTGTGGTATCTGAATGACTTGAATTCTCCTGCAGTACAGGCTGTATTGAAGGAGAATTCAAGTCATTCAGTTACCACAGCGAATTCTCCAGAGAATATTGAAGGAGAATTCTGAATCTGAAGGCTGTATTGAAGGAGAATTCAAGTCATTCAGTTACCACAGCGAATTCTCTGGTACAAAACAGTAATAGCAGTATAGAAGAATCTTGAGCTGCACGAGTATACCTAGCGAGCGCAAGTTCTGCAAAACATTTTGTCAGAACAAATGAAAACGCTCGAAAACGTTCAACCGTGCTACGATTAATAGCACTATGGATCTTTCGAGAGGCTGGACAACTTTCCACAAGCTAAGCAAATTAGCCTTTGCGAGAAATGTGTTTTTCTAGGAGCCTTCTTGTTACTGTCTCGTTCTGAGCCTTAATGATCTTTCCCGTTCCGCAATTTAATGGTGATGGACGTGCTGTTGCTATTTGTTGTGGTGATGAAGACGCAGTCATATAATTGCCATGTAGATGAAGTCAAAAAAATCAATAAAGAAAAGATTTAGGCGTTTGCCTACTAAAATACAGCCAAACTGACTGCGGCTAACTGAAATTTTATTCAACGAATTTGCAGAGTTTAACGCAAAAATTTACCGTAAATAAATTAGTCGATAAAATTTACCGAATTATTTTTTTGCACATCCTGATTGACATGAACCAGTTAAGCTGAAGGTCATGATGGAAATGGTTCAAGTCATTTTCTTTAATCTATCGTAATAACAACTTACTACCTTACAATCAGGCTTAAAGAAAATGAGTCGAAATGAATGAGAAAATGAGAAAAAGAGGGAA
>OX375867.1:70969663-70992808 GCA_947359475.1 Heligmosomoides polygyrus bakeri
GGCTGATTTCCTCTGAGCAGCGTTACCCGTTCATGCTGTCTGAGTGCAAAGCGCAATTTATCCCAGAAACTATAGATCAAACATTTTGGAGTCCTTCATAGGGACATCAAATCATTCCGGTTAAGCGTTTTTACTATTCTTAGAAATTGAGCAACAGCACTAGCACCAACCTAATGGTTGGTGGACAAGCCGATAATTCCGGTTCCTATGCACTGGGAATGGAACATGTGATGTTTGGAAATAAATACCCTTGCCAATTTCAGGATGCACCTGGTTCTGATTCTTCTTATTTTCACCCGCTCTCACCGGCGAAACTTTGAGCGTTTTCATGCCGTCTCTGTTTGGATTATTCAGGCTCCATCGAAAGCCCCCCGAACCAGTGACAAAACAATAAGGTGAGTTGAGTTGGGTGCCACACGATTCCTTACCTATCGCCACAAAAATTCGAACAGATCGCAGTGTGCTGCCGTCCGCTAACGTACCCACACGAACTTGTTTCCTGCGATACTGGAGTCGGAAGAGGTGCCGTCTGTCGTGCGCACCCGCGCAGGTTCCTGGTTCGGATTTCCCGCTTAGGCCAGCCAGGTCTTCGATTCCTCTCCAGCACATGAATTCATACCAAGTTTCTCTGGGAGGACAAAACACGGGCTTATCCATCAGCTGACCACCCCAAATCATTTTGAAGGCCAAGTGCGCTTTCAAACGGTCTCCGCAACAACCCGCAGAAGTAGAATGAGTGGCGCATCTCCAGAAATGATTCAATAATGCTTTCCTTTATTCTTCATCCATTATTTTTTCCGCTTTGGGTACGAATTCTTCATTATTCTTGAAGGTTAGGATTTTTGTGTTAGCATTCGTTCAAAGTGAATGAGTTTAGTCACAAGAAGAAAGAAATTGAAAACCGAACCGCTTGTCGCGCTTGTCATCAATTCGCCCTTCTCTTTGTTAAACTCTCCACATTTCATAAAGGGTGGAAATGAAACGTCTACTGCTGCTTCCGAAATTGAATTCCTAGAGAACGCGACAGTGGAGTTTCTGGTGGATAAGTTACGAAGCGACATAGACAGTCTGAGACGACAGAGTGAGTTTGGATTCGAAAGGTAAATTACAGGTTCCTCCGAAAGCAATCAGTTTATTTTATCACCAGAAAAGATTAAAAAGTTTATCTCGGTGCTTACACTCACGTTTATTTATTATGTAGATTGTCCGGAAAGCCTTAGAAGTAGAGCCTCCAAAATGGCGGTGAGCTTTTGCAATGGAATTTTTACAGAATGTAGGGTCTCGTGTGGGGAAGTCCAGAGCCATAGTTACTTCTTCGGAATGCTCTTCTGTGGTCGAAATAAAGCGTGTGGACGCATGCGCGCGAAGTTCATGGCCCCTGCTGCAAGGTCGTGGGTTCGACTCGCCCCTTGTCCTGGTATTCTTGCTTTTTGCGATTTATCGTCAGTGGGACCCTTTATCCCCATTTCCAATACATTCTTGAAAAAAAAACACAGCAACAAATGTCGTTTACGTTCATCGAATTCTTGAAAGTGGAAAGGTGAGAATTTTTTGACTTCCAGGTTAAGCAAGGCCAAAACTGATGTCAGCTTCGTGATCAGCACCCCAAGTATCGTTCGCGCACAAAGTTTGGGCGAGATTGGTGCGTCCGACCCTCACCATCCCAACTTACTCACATCTTCTCTAACCTGTCGTAAGAAAAACAAGAAATCCAGAAACCGTTGTCAGATTCATGGTCAGCACTTCAAGTAACACCCGTAACCGAAGTGTGAATAACTATTCTTTTCGACCTCGCTAGTACAGTGCATGGGCCCCTTTTGATTTTCGAACAGTCAAGTTGTTTCAAGATGAGGTGTTGTAGATAGCAAATTCTATTATACTCTTTAGATGGATGGAGTCAAAGACGTAGTAACCAACTTGTAGGAATAGCTGATGATGTACCAATCTTCTTCAACAATGGTAGAGTATTGCAAAAAAGCATGTAAGCGAAGTACGTTGCTCAAAAACTGAACATCTACGCTTCCATCTACCACCCGTTCAAAAAAAGACGTAGTAGCACCGATCAGCCGCAGCGACGGTTTCTTGACCGCTTGCCGTGGTAGTAACCTCTCATCATCAATTGTGGCTACCCCAGGGCTGATGTTTCAGGGCACTTGCACGACATCCACAGAAAATCGATAATATCGATCGATATCGATTGATCGACTTCAGATTCTTGTTCAGCGACCTCGATTACCCCGGGGCTAAAGTTTCAGACCGCTTGAACGACATCCACAAAGTATCGATCGATATCGATTGCCTCCCCTGCTGTGAATGCCTCCCGTCGATGATTACATCTAAACGCCCAGGCACGGTTGCCGACGTGTTCGGCACTTCTACGGCCCGCCATGAACGATGTCGATGTTCAACAATCGTTTCTAATGCTCAGTGCCCCCACTCCATTGGTGACGGACTGACACACACACACATGCTTGCTCCTTTTTATATATTTATTTATTTATTTATTTATTTATATTTAAGAATAAATTCAACTTGCGTTGCGCATTAATGCTTACTTTCTGTAGAGAATTTTTTCGCTCTATCTGATTGAATAATTTATGTTTCAACGTTGTTTTATATATCTGTTCTTGAAGGTCCCATCGAAGTATGTCGAACGAGCAGTTGCAAACGATCTCTCTTTTTCTTGGCTTCAAATTGGGGCAATCCGAAGTCGGGACAGCTTGACAAATCAGTCAGGTGTGGGGGTCTAATAATGTTGGAGAAGGCACTGTGCGCCAGTGGTTCAGTAAGTTTCGGACCGGAGATTTCATCCTCGAAGAGAACCCCCTAGCGGTCGACCTAGAACAATCCTGGACAACGAGTTGAGGTAATTGGTGGAAGCTGAACCATCCCAAGCAGCTCGTGGGGTCGCGGAAGAGTTAGACGTCGGTGAAACTGCGGAGAAGTTGCGGATGCTCTGAAACGTCTTGGGAAGGTGAAAAAGCTTAAAGTGTGGAGTGGGTGCCCCAAGAGTTGAGTGAGCGGCAAAAATTGTCACGTCTCGAGATTTGTTCTTCTCTACTTTTACGCATCAAAACTGGCGCGTTTTTGGGTTTGAATCATCACTTGTGATGAAAGGGGATCCTGTATGATAGCAGGAAACGTTCCGGGCAGTGGTTGGAGGCCGACGAACCCCTGAGCATTTTCCAGAGGCGAACCTCCACCAAAAGGAAGTGATAGTCACTGTGTGGTGGTCGGCAGCTGGTGTGATCCAGTACAGCTTTTTGACACTAGGCCAAACCATCACAGCAGAGTCCTACTGTAATGAAATCGACGAACTGCGCCGGAAATTGTGTCAACTTCAGCCAGCATTAGTCAACCGAAGAGGCCGACTCTTTTGCACGATAACGCCCGCCCACGCGTTTCACACATCACTATTCGAAAATTGAACGAATTAAGGGTTGAAGTTCTGCCTCGCCCGCCATATTCTCACTACCTACGACCTTTCACCAAAAGACTACTCCTTTTTCAAACACTTTCAGAACTTTCTCGCTGGTGAAACCATCACCAACCAAGCCAAAATAGCTTTCGTGGATTTTGTCGAATCTCGGCCACCTAATTTTTTCGCTGATGGAATAAGTCGACGGGTGTCCCGTTGGCAAAAGTGTGCTGATTCGAACGGTGCTTATTTCGGCTAAATCCAGTAAGATTTGAGAAAGTTATGGCATTTCAAAGGATGCACTCAAAACTTTCCGGACAACCTAATAGTTCACAGCGTGAATGCATAATGTCTGTGTATCCTGACTTACCTCTGGTTCTGGAGAGCGAGAACGTTCTGAGAGGATAGTGCTAGCTCACACAGCTGCTTTCCAACGATGAGTGATGTCGTTGTTCTACCGACTAAACTGCACAAGTACGGCACCCAACCGTTAGTAAACCAAATCTTTTACTACGCTATCCAGATTTGAACAATAACGTCGTGAAAAACATTGGGGTAGAAAACGCAGAATAACGATTAGTTCTGGTCCACCCTCATACAGTACCGGACGCGTCTTTTGAATAGACGCCGAAAAAACCGCACTTTTGCGGTTTTTGCGTCTTTTTGCTATAACTCGCCAAGGAGTCATCCATTGGAGAAACCAAGCATATATTTGAGCTCAGGAGATCGAGCTCTATCGTATGTGGTATACATTTCATATAAAAGATCAAAAATGGCCAAAATTGAAAGCTTGCGCCCTATTGAGAAGGCCGGCCGCGGACGAGTTGTCGGCCGCGGCCGGCCTTCTCAATAGGGCGCAAGCTTTCAATTTTGGCCATTTTTGATCTTTTATATGAAATGTATACCACATACGATAGAGCTCGATCTCCTGAGCTCAAATATATGATTGGTTTCTCCAATGGATGACTTTTTGGCGAGTTATAGCGTTTCGGCGTCTATTCAAAAGACGCGTCCGGTACTGTAGCTCTGCAGGGTGCTAATCGAACACTCTACAACTATCCTAACCATATGTAGGCATTGGTTGTTACAGAGAAATTCAAAGAGACAGCGACAAGAACTACGACACCCACTACATCTTCGGAGGTTGGCGAAGTCCCAAGTGCGCCTCTTTGGGTTTGCAACTTCAGCGGCGAAATTTCAGTTCGTCGGCGAGGAGTGAACGTGTCGGCGTTTTGTGGCGCTTTGGCCAGGAAGCAACTGACCGACATACCGACCCGAAGGCGCGACGCCGTTCTCTTCATACCTGCGCAGGAGCTTCCAAATGGTCTGGCCAAGTAAGCTAAGAGCTGTGGCTGACGTGCACAACTTTGTGACCGACAATTCCCGTTGTTCTATTCAAGACTGAAAAAACGGAGAAAGGTTCTCGGCAAAAATCTGCTCCATCTGCTTTCCAATAGCCGTGAAGTCGTCCGTTGCTGTTCTAAATGACTTACTAAGACAGTTGCATTGAAGCCGTTTGGTACCTGCATTTGTTTAGCGTCGTCGTGTCTATTCCGCGCCTGTGGTTCCGTGAGTTCGAAGAGGATCACCGTCTGCCCGATGTGCCGATTCTGTTCTGCTACGAAGGTTTGAACTGCGGATTCGACGCACGTCAGAAAAGTCGCAATTAGCTGTCAACAGAAGTCCACGTTAGGGGCACTATGCTCCCGTTGGTAATTAATACAAACGTTCAATTACGTTTGTGAATTATTAACAAAAACCGTCGTGATGAAAGATGTTTAGCAAGGCTACTAGTGCGACTATGACACTACTCTAAGCTAAATGAAATCGATTATTCTTCTTCAATTGAACCAAGTTGCGGTAATAATTGCATAAAAAAAATATAACCCCGTGGAACTTTAACCACAAAAATTGCGATTTTTACGCAATGCACCAGCTCATCCATCGCTCATCTAATCTTCTGGAGATAGCCACAGTCGCGGTAGTGATCAGTCGTAAAAAAAAATCATCGAACAGAAACAAATAAGCAGTGTGCCCTATACTGTAGAACGCTCTTCGGATGGGTTTCAGCCAACAGTTCCTCATGGCATTCCCGGATGGAAGCATATTTCATTGAGGTAAAGCCAAACGAAAAATATGCGGTTTTCCGAATGGATTGTTTAGCGCCTGTCCTCACAAGGGAAGGGTCTGAACGGGGGAGCGAGTCATATATGGAGAATCCCCACCTCTCAGCTAATATAGAAATGTGTTCGTTTTTTTGGCACGTCGTTAAACCCAGGAGTAGGGGTTTTCACAATGGAATACGGCGCATCACGAGTTTGGGGCCTTGTACGCCCGCGATGCATCTTCCGACGAGCGGCTCGGAGCGCAGTGGAAGTGCGGTTGCTTCATGCGAGAAAGGTCGGGGTTTGGTTCCTGTGAGCTGCCGCATCTTTGCATTTCAACTGACTGGATGAGATTTGAGGATTCTGACGTCTATATCATTTTCAGACGTTTTCTGCGTTTTATTCTGTGCGCTGTGGAGAGTACTTTCCTTGCGACTTGTTTATTGCTGACCGGTTTTCTAACCACAAAACAATGAGAAAACTATTCAACATAATGTTAATGTTTATTACGCCGCGAAAGGCAGACGCGAGATAGAAGTAGGACAGTACAAACAAACAAACAAACTTCAGAAAAATGCACAATCAAACAAGAATTGGGTGTGGTCGATCTCCATGACTAAAGTCCGTCAAACTTAAGCAAGATTTTTGATGCATACCTCTTGAATGATGTATAAACGCTCAACACCTTCGAAGTCCTTTAGTACGCTGGCCATCCGTTCGGCCAGCTTGATTTCTTTCCTCGAAGGTTCCTTGTCTAAAGGTGGGCCACACTTCAGCGGGAGCACGTGGATCACCACTCGAGCATCGGCGGACATTGTTGGTATTAGGTTTCAGAAGACTTTCGGCAGACCTCTGATTTCTAGGTGGCAGCCGAAGGTGAGGGAGAGAGTGTATCGATGTCGTTTAGGTTAATTGCGGGATCCACACACCTCGTTCCTCATTTTAACCATCTCCGATGTCACATCCTGGTCTCCTTTAAAAATCCGAGCCGGATGTTTTTTCCTGAGGTCATTAGTCCATGTATGGAAACAAACTGTGAGAGCCCGTAGCCTTTATATGCTGCCCGTATTGTGCCTATTGCTGCTTGATGCACATTGTACCTGTGTATCACTGATGTTGAACATTTCTACATCATCCTGCTGAATACCACAGCATTCGGCTGGAAAATTGGGCATAAAAACGCCTGAAAATGGTATAGACGTCAGAATCCCCAAATCTCAACCAGACAGTTGAAATGCAAAAAGGCAACAGCGCAGAAGAACCAAACCCCCGACCTTCCTCCCATGAAGCAACCACACCTCCACTGCGCCCCGAGCCGCTTGCCGGCAGAGGCATAAGGCCCCCAAACTTGTGATGCGCCGTGTTCCACTGTGACTTGTGAGGTGCGTGGATTCTCCCTATATGACTCGCTCCCCTCGTTCAGACATACGCTTCAGACCCTTCTCTTGTCAAATGATCATTCCTTGTGTAGCATTTTCACTGTGGATGAATAGTGAGGAGAAAAATGTTACAACCCATTATATTCTATTTTACCTCCTCATCTTCTTCTTCTTCTTCTTCTTCTTCAGCGTTTTTCCCGCTTCGTAGCGGGGTCCGCCATTCTGGTGTCATGACGCCACCTTCCTGCGCTTCATCAGGGTGGACGCCAGTTACTTTCATGTCCACGTGTAACGTATCGGACCAACGCTGCTTCGGGCGCCCTCTAGCCCGCTTTCCTGGCACTTCCAACTCAAGGCCTATCTTGCGGACGCTGTCTTCTTCCCCACGCAGAACGTGGCCGTACCATCGCAAGCGAGCTTACCTCCTCATAGTTATATTATTATATATTATTATTATTATTATTATTAGCTTATTTTACCTCCTCATAGTTATATTATTATACTTATTGAAATATCAGTTGCAAAAATTTTGTGAATTTTTTATTTTAAGGTTTGGACATGAACAAACGTTGAATGTCCTTGATTATCAGAATGGTTCAGATTTCTCTGCACCCCAAGTTTTCCAATGCAAGCTCGTTTCAGGAACGAATTTCCTTCGACTTCTTCCTCTGAGAATTTATCAGAGCGACCTCATATCAAAAGGAGACTTCCTGGAATATAAACATGTGAGTGCACGAGGGCTTACCGCAGGTGTCGCTGACAAAAAAGGCAGTCGATCTTGCTTGTCGCAACGGTTCCTTCAAAATCTCTTCCGCAACCGACGACAGCTGTGGTACGGAATGCTTGTTGTACTGTTCAGCATTAGTGCTCGGTCAACACCGAAATCAGTCCAACTGTTCCATCGCTCTGACGTATTCGCCGGCTTCCCTAAGATTGTCGTTGTTGTTGAGAAAGCGTGCATTCTTTTCGGAACGCAGATTGGAACTTTCGAAGACTCTACTACGCACAAAATTCACGTTGATATCTAGAAACCTTAACCGGAGCCTAAATTTTGTAGCAAACCTCCTTTCATATCTATCTCACTGGCTCAGATTTCAGCAGCACCAGTTCAACGCCAACCTTTCGCTTCGAGGGGTGGCCTTAATTCTGGACAAAAACTGGAACAATGCCTATCTCATCCCGCCAAGCCATAAGGTTGGTGATCGTCATTACTCCCTTTGCACTCACTTTGAGCTCAGCGAGCAGGGCCATGTCTTGCTTTCCATGAGACCTACCAATAGCCGCCGTGACACCAAAGAATGGATATCGAGTGTGAGTCCGACAATTGGTAATGTTCGCAGCAGAAAATGATGAGTTTTTAACGGTTAGCTGGGAGGACCACGCAACCTTTGGTGTTGCGTAGAATTTCGAAGTCGTTCTGAACACTACAAATAAATTAGGCTGTCTTGAGACATTCGAGTGCACCAACGTTTGGAGTATCTAGGCATTGTGACTTTCAGATTTTTGGAAGCCTTTGCAAGTGTGTTTGGTTAATTTTTGCATTTTTGCCAGAAACTACGCATTGTTCAAGGTGTGTATTCAACTTCCGGAGAAATTCAATACGAAAACATCGTTTCCATCAAACACGAAGATCCGTTGAATCGGATCGAACTTCATTGAAACTTTTATCTTCTATTTTCCATCGATATATCTTGTCAGTTGGACGATTTTCATAAAGCTACCTCGCCTTAAATGAATATCCCACCATGCCAACTTTTCACTCCAAACTCACACACCACAAGCAATATAAAACTTCTACGCCCCAATTTTTTGAGGAGTTAAAAAACTCGAATGAAACCTAAGACTACTGCTTACTCCTTTTTCAAATCACCATCATATCCAGTTGAAAGCATTGTAACCCGTGATTCAGGCGACACTTACGGCTGATTGCTTCCACGATACGAAGCGGCACGTTATCACAAGAGCTTGCACGCCGTCACTGCTGAGGCAAGAGGCTTTAGCGTTATGGAAATCTGACACATTGAAACGCTAAGGTTCACTCGTTTACCCTAAGTCCGATGACGCTTCTAGTCACCAAGAACGCTCAAATATAGTACAACTCTGCTCATGTCGAATATCAGCATTTTCAGTGTAGAGACGCAGTCATCTGGAGGCTTCAACGATTGCAGAAACCTTCACTACTTCACTGATTGCTAGGTGGTACCAGCAAGAAGTCCATGCGGGTACAGACAATACGCTCAATGTTGTGAATTAGTGGCTCCGCTCGCGAGGGAACTATGTCCCTATTGAGCGAAGTCTCCCATACGCCCCGTGGTGCTACGAGGAAACAAGGAATCCAAGACCCAGAGGGATGTTAGGGGACCCCGTGATGTGAACAGGCCACGCCCCCTCCCTGGCAGACGGGGGCGTGGCGTGGTGTTAGCCCCTTGTGCTCGAGAGCGCGACAGGTACACCCGCCCCCTGCTGGGGGGCGTGGCGTCAGGACGTACACCGCTGTTCTGCGGACCGGAAACTTTTGTTTTGCGTGTCAGAGGTTTCGTAAGGCAGCAATTAGATTCCAAGTGAAGGGGGTTGGGGTGGGTGAGCAAAGGGGATGAGACGAAGATCGCACGCCCCATAGCAGGCGCGGGTGTACCTCCTGACCGTCGTCCCTCGTGCTCGACAGCGCCTGGATTGACGCTCGTCCGCACCACACGCCAGCCGTGGGTGCCTACAGGCGTGCTGCAGTGTACCCCGGCTGTAATGAATGGACACAACCCCCAAATCTTACCCGACAACAACATAATACCCAGCAACACACAAACATAGCCCACTTGAAATAACTAACAGCAATAATAAACAATACCGACAATATACTACTAGGGGATTCACCACCTTCCTCGTCGTATGCTGCACAATATAGACATCCACAGTTTATTCCATATACCAGCATTGCTCAACCATATCAGAATACAGGAAGAGAATACTAGGTAATATGAACGAATATAGAATAGACGTTACCGCTCCGGCCTAAGGCCTCTGTTATACTCCCGCGGGAGCATCCGCGGAACGTCCGCGGACTATGGGTGCATCGCGGATGGCGGGCGTGGCGGGGCGCGGCGATTGGCCAGGTGAGGGATCTCGGCGCGATTCCCGCCCTTCCGCGGATGCTCCCGCGGGAGTATAACAGATGCCTAAGGCCCCTGTTATACTCCCGCGGGAGCATCCGCGGACGGGCGGGAATCGCGCCGGGATCCGTGAGCTGGCCAATCGCCGCGCCCCGCCATGCCCGCCGTCCGCGGATCGCCGCCGACAGACGAGGAGAGAGCTGTTATACTTCCAGCCCGCAGGACGGCGCCCGAATACGGCGCCAATAACGCGCCCAATGCGACGCTAGCCTCCCCGGGACGACGACGACCGTCCGCGGTGCACCTTCTGTCCGCGGACGTCCCGCGGATGCTCCCGCGGGAGTATAACATAGGCCTAAGATGGCGGAATTGTCTATCCGAAGCTTGGCGACCCCATCCGGGCTCGCCGTCCTGCCTGGAGTGCAGCTGGCTGTAGTGAGTAGAATGGAGCGGCAAGGCTCCGCTCTGATAGCCCCCGGGATGGTGGTAGAAGCGGGAGCTTGAATTGAAAGGGAGAGAGCTATCGCATTTGTGACACAAGCTAGAAATAGTAACAGCATGCACATAAAGGACGAAATGTACTTAAAAGTGTCCGATCCGACAACTACTGGAACAAAATGTGTCGTCTTTTTGAGAAACCATTGTATAGTACATCTTCAGATCTTCATTTTTTCGACAATCACGGTAGTAACTCTTTCGATTTGTGATCTCCCATTTATCTTGATTAGCTTCAACGATTTCTTTAAAAAGATTTGCGTCATCACACTGGGCCTTCATGTCCACTGCGATTCTATCTTCCCTTACTGGAAAATGCAAAGCATTCAAGACTATTTCGAAACGTTTGAAGCATCCCATTTTATAAAAAGGAGTTGTGTGTGTGTGTGTGTGTGTGTGTGCGTGCGTGTGTGCGTGTGCGTGTGCGTGCGTGTGTGTGTGTGTGTGTGTGTGTGTGTGTGTGTGTGTGTGTGTGTGTGTGTGTGTGTGTGTGTGTGTGTGTGTGTGTGTGTGTGTGTGTGTGTGTGTGTGTGTGTGTGTGTGTGTGTGTGTGTGTGTGTGTGTGTGTGTGTGTGTGTGTGTGTGTGTGTGTGTGTGTGTGTGTGTGTGTGTGTGTGTGTGTGTGTGTGTGTGTGTGTGTGTGTGTGTGTGTGTGTGTGTGTGTGTGTGTGTGTGTGTGTGTGTGTGTGTGTGTGTGTGTGTGTGTGTGTGTGTGTGTGTGTGTGTGTGTGTGTGTGTGTGTGTGTGTGTGTGTGTGTGTGTGTGTGTGTGTGTGTGTGTGTGTGTGTGTGTGTGTGTGTGTGTGTGTGTGTGTGTGTGTGTGTGTGTGTGTGTGTGTGTGTGTGTGTGTGTGTGTGTGTGTGTGTGTGTGTGTGCCGCCCTTCTTAGGATATGTTCCAATCTGTTCGGTGAGACTTTGGAGTGCGCCGTGAAGAACGCATTTGGAATCGAGCCTATCAATCTTGTGGACGAAAGCATGTACACTGTGCCGCTATCTTTTCTTAGTGGTTAACACGCCAGTCCGTCCAACAAACAGGAGCAGCGCGCAATAGGAAGGATGTCGTTTTTTTTGCACCGCAAAGCGCACTTTTTTAATATCCCTTTATAATTTCGAAATAAGAAATATATTTTAGAGTTTGCCAGCTCAAGGTCTATCTTCTGATACTCTTAGCAGAGTTGAAAAATGCATATAGGACCGATAGAATCAATCGAGTGCGCGCTGCAATTTGAATATTGAGCCTAGCTTGATAAAAACAACTTATCTAAATGTACAAAAGGTTCAGCGAATCAATTAGCTTCTATATGTTTCGCATACAATGAGTTTTGCAAATCCAGCGACTGTGCCGTATGCTACACGGGTATTGTTGAATTGGACACGCAGTGGTGTTCGGAACGTAATAGTCTGCCAAGTACGATTAATTCCGGCTACAGCTTGTGGCCCCACGGATCTCCCTCCATAGAGAGCCTTCGGGCTCTCTTGTTTAGAGGGATTTCGGGTCGCTTGTCGCTGTGCCACGTGGCGCGTCCCCGGGTGGTGGATAGGGGAATTAAACGCGAACCAAATGCGACCGTGTACTGCCCAGAGACGCAGGTGGGATGCAGGGGATGGACTCCTTGCTCCTGCTGTGTCGGGTCGACGCGTTCCTTGTGCGTGGGAGCGGCATGTTCGTGCACAGTGTGCGTGGATATGTCCGTGACTGTGCGGATTGTAACTGTGTCGGCCCGGCCAAAAGCTTGCACCCGGTAGACTGGGAGTACATCGTAAGGCGATTCGAGGCCGCCTCAAAAGTCTCGCCCCGTCCCTTCGGGCAGTCTGGCTGGTTGCGGAGTTCTCCGCCCGCACGATAGAGCCTGACTAGCTACCGTGTGTACTGGAATCAAACACAGCAGCACTAAAGGGCCTCATTCCCATGACCCCGAAAGGGCCCCTATTTTTGCAGCGATGGGAAGGACGAGTACGGAGAGGCTGCTAAAATCTGATCGTGAGGGCCTAACCAGGCTGCGCAAATTGAGGACTAGGATGACGATCTGTACTTACAACTCCCGCACGCTCGCATCGGAAGCATCCGTCGAGGACCTGATGATGCAAGCCAGGAAGATCAAGTACGACGTCATCGGACTGACCGAGACGAGAATACACCACCCCCTACACGCCGCCTACGACTCCGGAGAAGAACTGTTCCTCGGAACATGCGACAGCAGGGGAATAGGCGGCGTTGGTGTCCTCGTCAACACGCACTTGGCCATGAACATCGATTCGTACGAGTCTCTGACAACCCGAATCGGACGTCTGCGACTGAAGCGATGTGGTTCCGTGCCAGCTTTGACCGTATTCGTCGCGTATGCCCCAACATCCGACTACGACGACGAAGAGGTCGAAGCCTTCTACGTGGAGCTGGAGAAGTTCTATAAGGAAGATCACACCTTTTACAAGGTGATCGTCAGCGACTTCAACGCCAAGATCGGACCGCGAAGGTCGCCGGAAGAACTTCACATCGGAACCCACGGTTTGGAGTGGAACGAGCAAGGTGAAAGGCTGTCTGAGTTTATCATGTCGACCAAGACCATCCATGGAAACTCGCAGTTCCAGAAGCCTCCCTCCCTACGATGGACCTGGGAATCTCCCGGTGGCCAGTTCCACAACGAGATCGACCACATCATTTTCAATCGCAAGTATTGCCTGACCGACGTCTCCGTTGTCCCCAAGTTCTACACGGGATCGGACCACCGCCTCCTTCGCGCGAGGTTTCGCTTTTCGCGTCAAGGAGAGAAGGCCGCGAAGTTCAAGAAGAGGAATCCCAGAACGACCATCAACTGGGACCTTTACACCTCTCTTGCCGGCCTTTGGGAAGATGCCGTCATGGACAACATCGACGAGGAATACGACCGCTTCGTGCACCATCTCCACGATAGTACAATTACAATTACAATTTATTCAAGGTACTAAAAACAGATGATCCGGGTGCTCTCCTGCGTGCCTATAAGTGCTACGTAAGACCAATTATGGAGTTTGGTAGTTCTATTTTTAACCCTTGTCAAAAAAAGGACACCGACTTTCTCGAAAGTGTTCAGAATAACTTCACACGTAAGTTGTTCATGAGGTGCTACAAAATGGGTTACGAAGACATCCCTAACGGTTCCACGCGGGCTAAGCTGCTCGGCATACCCAGTTTGAGCAGAAGAAGAAAAAGAGCAGACCTAATTATGTTGTTCAAAATCCTCACCAGGAAACTGTCTGTAGATCCTGTGGAGTTTTTTGGAGTACCACTTACGATTAACAGAGCAGGTAGACTCAGATTGTATACAGCGGTTGCAAGGTCGAAGGTTAGGTCTAACTTCCTCACTTACAGATACCTTAGGGAGCTAAACCTTCTCATCGGTGATAATGAAGATTTTCTTTCTATGTCTGTCTCTCATTTTAAGCATTTGCTCATTCGAAGTAAACTTTCTTAGGTTATTCCGTTCTCACTTGCATGTTTTTGATTCCTTGCAGTTGGGTTTATTTGTTCCGTTCGTTTGTTTATACCTTATTTTATGCGTGCATTTCCGATGTGATTCACGCCACGAAATAAATAAATAAAATAGTGCTAAGGGAGCCAAGAGCTTGAAGACCACCAAGAGACGCCTCTCTCCGGAAACTCTCGAGCTTATACGCCAGCGTGGAGCAGCACGAGAGTCAGGCAACTACCAGCTGACGTCCGAGCTTGCGAAGCTATGCAGCGCGGCGATAAAGGAACATCTTGAGGAGAGAAGGGCGGAAGTGTTGGCTGAAGCAGCAGAGGCAGGGTTGAGCATCCGCAATGCCGCCGGAACTTCGGCAACTTCAAGACCAAGACGACCGCTCTCCGACGTCCTGACGGAACCGTTTGAATTCGAATGTCCGTGATTAGCTTAGCTCGCAGAGCGAGCAGTTTCCAGTGGCACCACGTGGAGGAACGGACATCGCCACCATGATTTACGGTTTACGAAATTTCAAATTCATTTACGCACACCCCTGCTCGGGATCACAACGTTCTCTTCTCGAGATACCAGATCGGACCAAAAGATAGTGGTCAGATAATCTGAACTCGACAATGGGTGCTAGCATTTTGTAAAATGCACGAGAAACCACTGTGCAAAGCTGAAATGAGGATCTCAGGGCAGGTATGCGGTATGGCGATGTTGGGCGATCAACGAAACTGTGCGACAAAACCATTCGCAAAACGCCTGCACTACATCTAGAAACGAAAATTTGTTCAAAGCGTGTAAGCAAACACTGACAAGCTCACTACATAAGGTCCTTAAAACATGAAAATAGAGGGTTTGGTGGAGAAGGGGCTCTGAACATAAAGGCTGCTTCTAAAACGGGCAGCGAAAGAAATTTTCCGAATGTAATGTCATGTTGAACGCACGTGAGAGTAATCTGATCATTGGAGGTGACTCAGCATGAAGAAAGTGTCAGCCCACTGAATAAATAAAGCCGCTATTGTTGCGTCATCTGCAATGTGGTGCGCAATTTTTAAGAGGTTCTGCTATTTTAGGAATCAAGAGTGCTGCCTCTGGCGCTACAGAAGCGTGATCAATATATACGGCCACAGGAAAGAAATCGCCTTCAATAGGTGCATCGGGAAGGTAGGTTGGGCCGAGGAAAGCGATTGACCACTGGCCTACACTGTTCGGTTAAGCCATCGATCCCGTTCAGATTCCTGTGGAACGGACGAATTTCCCCTTTGTCAGCGAGTCTCACGAGGAAATCGCTAAGCGTGGCGGAATGAGCAGGTGCGCTCGTCAGATGTATGGAGCTTTTTTGGCGCCACAATTTTCATTTACTCGAGGCAACACTTGGTTTGGTGGTTTGTCGGCCCGTCACCAGGTGCTATTATGGCGGCGAACACAGCACAGCTATCCCATCCTACAGACTTTCGCACTTTCACTGACTTGCGTCCAGTGAGGAAGGCCGCGTTCCTTAAACGTTCTCGAGAATGAGTCCGCCCATCTTGCCGCCGATCCTCCCAGCGGTGTCTTCATCTTCCTTAGAAGCCATTCAGTAACCCATAAATACTACTGGCCGTTATCTTGCTGAAGTGGGATGTGATTCTATAAGTGACCACCTCAACGATGCTTCCAGTTCCTCGTCTACTGCAACGGATTCAATTAACACGACTTCTTCCTTAAGCCTGAGCCTCGTAACTGGAGCTACCCTTTCTGGCGCAGATTTCTCTTCAGGAGGCATTTCTTCCATGCTCGGTAAGTCGACTGCATCGAAGAAGATATTCCTTTCTTGTCAGACCAGGTTCCAGTAGCGCAACACAGTGCTAGTAGTAGATGCGTTGAACATCGTGACTCTGAGGTCAAGGTCTCCTATCCGGTGACTGCTACTCGAAGAAGTTCTGAATCCAAATTTCGACTTCGTCACGGTTCCTGAATTTCTTCTCCGCCAAGGCGTGCTGCATCGACCAGAAAAGATGGTAGTCTGATGGCGCAAGGTCTGTGCTATAAGGCGGGTGAGGCAGAAGTTCCCGAAGTTCCCAGCCGAACTGCTCAATGTGTTGCAGCGTGATATTTGCGGCGTGCGGTCGAGTGTTGTCATGGAGGAATGTCACAGTTGCTGTGTTCACCTTTTGTTGACACAGAGCTTGGTCCACGCGGCTCAGTTGTTCTTTGCAAAGGTCTGCCGTAACTGTTTGGCATGGATCCAGCGTCTAAAAATGCACCAGACCTCTACTGTTCCACCAAGCCTAGAGCATGTCTTTTCTCTGTGAATGTCAGGCTTCGTCGTTGTCTTCGGAACCTCACCGGGGCTCAGCCATTGCCGCTTTCGTGTGGTATTGTCGTGATGGTTCCACTTCTCATCCGACGTCACGATGGAGTCATAGAAACCGCTGTTCTTGGTTTTGCGGATGAGAATTCCAGCGATGGCGACTCGTGCAGGCTTGCTTGTTTCGCTGAGCTGATCTGGCTCTCATTTTCCACACCGATGTCACAGTCCGATTGCACGCAAACGATCAGTGATGGTAGAATGGTGACAACCGAACCTCTCTGCGAGCTCAACTCCAATTTGTATTGGATCTGACTCGACAGTTTCCCTTAATCCATGGCTATCCACAACTTCAGGATGCCGTTGATGCTCTTCGTCTTCAAGGCTCTCATCACCGTCTCGGAAACGTTGAAACCAACCCCAACCCTGGCATTGACGTAATGATGGAACTTCGTTACCAAGTAATTCAGACAAGATGGGATTCTGCAGCAGCTCTTCCTTGCTTCAACTCGTACAGCAAGTAAACCCGCACTCGATACTTTTGCTCGATCATAAATAGTTAACCTAAGAAATTCTTTGAAAGTGTTAGCGAGTCGGAACGAAACTTTGGCGAAAGATGCCTTCGGAAACGCTTGTAAACAAATAAAGTTATATGACCCAAGAGATAACAATAGCAGAGAAACGACAAATCGAAAACAGGCGACATTTATAATCACACAACCTATTACATTGACTATTATTGAGTTCCCTTTCCCGGATTCGGATGTGAGGAACGGGGAGACGCAGAACGATGATTTCATTGGAATTCTCAGATGCTACACTGCTCAGTTGATTATAAACCCAACTCCTCCTACGTCTTGCTATTCACCATTGTTCCAATAACGGTGAGTTGTGATCAGCCTTCGGATAATGGCATCTGTTACTTCGGCTTCTGAGCATAGTTGCTCGGAGATGCGATTGTGCGCTGGCGTTACAGCTGTATGTGCAGATGTATAGGCAGTTTTTGTCTTTGGGTGGGGAACTCTCCGAGATTATGATTCTTTAGATGTTCTGACAGCTAGGAGGCAGTTAGGATTCGAGACTGGATGTTTTTTCACCCAGCAGAGCCTACCTTCGTCGTCGAAGAAGGGCATATCCAGTGCGCCGAGGACTGGGTGAGGGAGGAAGGGCTGTCGGTCTATTTGGTTGTTGCCTAAGTAGTACGTTGGTATGGTTACCTTCCTGTTCCTCACCGGAGGTAAAGAAGACCACCCGTCGTGTACAACATGACTGTGCATCTTTGGCCAAAAAAGTTAATAAAAAGGAGTTCGTCCCTATCACCGCGATGAGGTAATGCATCAAAAGAGAGTCTTGCTGCTACAAGTGTCTTAGCATGTACATATTCAGGAGGACAGTGTATTCATAAAATTACTTATAGTGATCAGAATACGCGGCGCTGTTTAAATCAAAAATGAACATTATTGTTAACCTTGATTCTGCATGATACATAACTCGCTCTCTGAACTACATATAGCATCTTCTGCGGAAGTGGGCACCGCTTCACCATGCCTTAGCAAAAACTGCACTTTTGTAGACTTCCAGCTAAGCTATTGGAACTTGTAGCCAAAGACACGTCAGTCCTTTGTAGGCGGCTGTTCGTCCCTGCGCCGAACGTTGTGCGTAAAGACTGCCGCGAGAGCCGCTTTCGTCTGTATCAACTCAGCATCGACGATCCGAAACACGGCAGAATAAACAAAGTACGCCGGGACCTAGAAGAAGCCGTTCTTTCTTGCTATCAGCTTTTTGCTGGACTAGTTTCCTTTTTTCGAAGAGTTCGTTTTTCATGTATATAAACATTCACAGTTTATATCTCATCGTCAGATCAAGTTCCTCTTAAACAATTTGGACGATAGGAGCACATGTAGAAATTATGTGTAAGACGTTTGTTGTATTTCAGACACTGGATCGTCTAGATGCAGTCGAGTGTGCTGTGGTCTATTGACAATTCCATGGAACCGCTAATAAAGGAATTGTTAACACAAATGCTTCCCCTGTCTTGTTTCGCTCTCTACCTGAACAACAGCTAGAATTCTCGTGTTTGCTTTCCTCAGGCAGGTCTTTGTGGAGGTAGACGCTTTTAAGAGGCACTAACTCTACATAGGCTAGGCTTGTGCTTTACGGAAGGCTATTTCTGTATGAAATAAACAACGCGTCAAGAGATTTCATCGTATCAGATTTTAGCTGCATGCCAAGCCTTATCACCCAGTGCGAAAGCAAGTTTCTTCGCTTTCCTCCCGCCCAACTGTGAACTACGCTCACTTTAGACTACGAAGCAGATCGACCTGCAACATCGACATCTGCCACACTGTCACATCTGCAGCGAAAGCCTAATGGTATACTACCCAGAGCTTCGATAGCGTTATCGATGAGACGGCGAATCGTCAGAAGCATGCGACTCAGCACCCCGCTAAAACCGACCCCTATCTTTTGTAAGCAAAGAATCATGGCTTTGTAACAGCATACTACTTTATCACCATTACCACTTCAACTGTGGGGATGTCCAGAATTTTTATGTCCCTGTACGGACTTTCCGTCTTATGGCCGTGCCTATTTCCGTCCTGCGACTTCATTTTTCGGAAAAAATATGGAAGACAGCAGCATCCTACTCAGTTCGTCCCCAAGACTACTGTTTGATTTTTTTTCGGCGAAGCAAATACCAGTCCTTTACTTTCTTTTACTTAATTCTGAGACTTCCTTATATGGCCAATCATAGACACCTTCCTTATTAGTTTTTGTTTACTTGTTGCTGTTTGGCTATCACAACACTTGTTGAAACACTTGTTTAGTGAGTTAAAAAAACTAGTACAGAGTGTTATTCGTATCTACTTGAGAAAGTGGCGCTGCAGCACAACTTCGAACTCACGATCAGTGACATGGCACTGACAGTCTGAAGCTCTCTTTGGAGCATGCGGAGAGTTTACAGCCTTTTTCAAGCGATACACAAATACTCTGCTGCTCTTAAATCTGTCATTTAAAAAACGCAATTGCATTGCGGGTGCAAGAAAAAGGAGCTAGAGCA
Organism: Heligmosomoides polygyrus bakeri; assembly: GCA_947359475.1. Lineage (NCBI taxonomy): Eukaryota > Metazoa > Nematoda > Chromadorea > Rhabditida > Heligmosomidae > Heligmosomoides > Heligmosomoides polygyrus. The sequence continues at coordinate 70,988,963 of OX375867.1, forward strand.
TTTGGTAGTGCTTAATGGTCACCTCAAGAAGCGCGAACTTTCAGAAAGCACTTTTGCCAACTGAACGATTAAACTGGCCAAGCGGCTCTCCTTAGCTGTTGCACTCTTTGCGAACTTAACGTATGTTGGGCCTGTTCTGTACGTGAAGGAGTTTGCCGTTTGGCGAGCGGACAGGCCAACGTGATTTTTAATGGCCTTCCACCGAAACGAGAAACACCTAACACCCGTTTAGGATGTATAGAATTATTCTCCACCTGGTGAGTCAAAATCTTACCGGTCGCACATACTCCCCGACGTCTTCCGACTTTTCCCTGTTCGTGTTCTGGTTCGAGTTTTATACAATTTTCAGACCTACGGTTAACATATGCCCCTAGTTTTTTTTTCTCGTAAAGGTAATCAATATCAATTCAGAGAACGTAGAGGTGGCTATTCAAGATTGGCTCTGCCCACCCCCCCCCCCCTAATATGAAATTACAAGCACTTTCTTCAGAGACTTCTAGTTAATAACCACCGCAATTCTTACTTCGAATTTTCCTCACCAGGTCCTTCGCTCTGTCTCCCCCCCCCCTCCTCACTTGAAACAAATTGAGTCTCATTCTGCTCGCACTTTGTTAACAAACTCCTGGCTCCCTAGCAGGAGACGTCAGACGTGTGCAAGCCAAGAAACGCGTCCGACAGTCGCAGTCACACACTTCCGCGCTCTAGTGAGAACGGCTTTAAACTCTCTCAGTGCGATACAATCAACACTTCTTCGCAACGTACGCACAAAATAGAGGTGACACTTAGTGGATGGTAATTCTCTGAGTCAAAATCCGGCTCTGTCTTTGTTCAAATTTGGTATATTTATTTATTTATTTACTTATTTATTTACTTATTTATTTATTTATTTATTTATTTATTTATTTATTTATTTATTTATATATACTCTGTATAAGACAGGAGTGAGATAAAACTGCAATTCAAGAAGCACCAAAACTAACAACCAAAGCAGCTCCTAAATACCTACGCGCAGATAACTTGTTCTGCTGCAATGTGTTTGAGAGAATATTTGGATTCCGGGAGGGTGGTAGTCTTACCAAATGTAAAGTGTATTTTACCATCATCCTCCCAAGAAACCTGTGCAGTTATCGTTGCGAGCAGAGACGCATTGCCCTGCTGGTTTTGCTGCAGCAGGTCGTTCACGTTTCAAACACCCACCACAGCTTGCCTGTCGTGCTTTAAAGTATTACCGACCAACTATCAGTTTAAGAGCCTTCAATGGGGTCTTTATTCCCGTGGTGAGCTTTAATGACGTTCGGTAGGCGATTAGCAGTGATCATATGAGAGTGGAGAATTCTGTCAGATTCGCAAGATTCCTTCCTGAAGAACTATTTTGTAAAAGGTTTATTCAAGCGCTCAATAGAGTAGAAGCGCCGTTGGTGACTTTTTCACAGTGTACAGCGGCGGTCTCTGCATAGTAACATTTTGGCTACCAAGGTGGTTTTCTTCTTTTCGATCTAATTGGTCGTTTCGCAGCATGCACACGACGAGTATGACCAGGGTTCGGCGTGGAGTTCGATTTTTTGAAGAAAAAAATTGATACCCCCTCTCTTTCCGCTGATTAGATAAGACCATTTATCCTTCACAAGCTTTATTCGTCTTATCTGTTTTTATCTTTTAGCTTTTCAGATGGTTTTTGAACTTAGTAAAAAATAGTCTTTTCAGGAATGGCTTTGACAATGTGGAGGGTCACGCGCACCTCGCTCGCTGAGAAGGCATGCTATGAATATGGGATTGAATCCTATAGTGTTTAAAAAGCTGACTGCTCTACAGTTACAAAGAGTATTTTCCACGACAGTTTTGACAGTCTTACTTAGGATGCGTTCAATTTTTGGCGATCTTAGTACAACGTCTTGGCACAACACATTTTTCGACGACACCTGGACGAGTGATTTTCTGATCTGAAAGTGTCTGAATCTGTAAGATTTTGATGCCAATTATTACGCTATTCTTTAAAGTTACAAGTTTTCGTCAGAGTAGTCAAAGATTTTTTGAAACACTCTTCCAATCGATCACGGCGGATTCGTAAGCGCGGCTTGACTCGTCAGGAAAATAATTTTTCTACCTGAAGGAGACGACCTATGAAGTAGAAATTCGCCCAAAAAATATTTTTAAAAATTCAACATAAAGCAAAAATATGTTTCCTATAATGATCTTCTGATTTGATCAGGGGTTCCATTTTGCATCATTTGCCGAAAAAATCGATTCAGAAATCGAGCCCACTCCCTCCAACGATCGTGTTGAAAAAAAACCTGCAACTGAAAAAAAATCTCATTTATGGAGGACAATTTCGTCTTCATATACTGCTTCTTTTAGGTAGGGAGAAAATTATTTACGTGACAACAATCCCTTCTCATGCGACCAGCGAGCACAGAAAACGCAGTTGTCTGCACTTAAATGGATATAGCTCAGTAGGTTTTTGAAGCTTTTAAAAATCTAACAGCGCTTTAAAAATAAACGAAAAGACACTTCCCCGATTTAAAGATTTGTTTCTAAAAACAACATCTTCTATGTGGGTCAATGAGTTCGATTTCTCGTCTATTCCCGGCAAAAATCAAACGGAGACCGAACCCCATTCCCTTAGACTGCATAGAAGCCAGTGCAATCCCAATAGAGGAAGGGTTCCGCCTTATACGCCCATTTAATACAGGATGTTCCAAAATAACGTGATGAAGATTTGACGTTCTCCCAAGCGAATGTATTGATCTGCAGCATGGCGGCAGTAGAGCCACTTTTTGTGCGTATCTTTCTGTCCGTGTTGTAATTTTTAAGTTCTAGTTTCTGTTCCAATTACGGTTTTTCTCAAAATCTGAAACCATCGCACTGCGATCTTGGAGATCGTCAAGGAAAGCACGAATGCGACATCATTAGCCAGCGCGGTCGACTGTCTACGCCGAAACTCGTCGATGTAAGGAGCTTGGCCATGAAGGTGATCGCCCAGAACAAGGAAGAAATCGCACAGTCAATAGGCCGCAGATCCGGGAAATCATCAAAAGCGAAAATCTCAAATCGGAGGATCTCCAAAGAAAAATCGCCCGTGATATCGGTGTCATTTTCACATCAGTGCATCGAATAGCCAGAAAGATACGCGGACGCCAGCCCTACAAGTTCCTTAAAGCCCAGCTTTAGATAGACAAGAATAAGCGTGAACGGGTCCATTGATGCCGACAGCTCAAGCTGCGGGCTGCAGGTTGCGGGTGGGAGCTAACACTTTTCACGGACGAGAAGCAGCTCACCGTGGAGTAGGCTCACAACCGCCGAAACGGCAGGATCTGATCTGGAGAGGATCAAGCCACCTTTGCCATCACCAAGCATCGTCAAAATTCGCAGGCGCTCATGGTTTGAGGAAGAATCTACACCAACTGAAAGGCGTCTTGGTTTCTGTGGACGAAAGAGTAAAAAGAAACCAAGATGTGCACTAGTCCCAGCGGCACTTCAGTCATGCGCAGTGCGCACGTTTCAGCAAGAGTCAATCCCTGCACACAGGGCGAAAAGCGCGGAAGCATGGTGCAAGGCCAATTTCCTTACTTCATCATGTCTGCGGAATGGCCACCGCGCTCCCCGGATCTGAATCCAACGAACTACAGCGCGTGATTCATTTTGAAGGCCAGGGTCTGTGCCAAGCGTCGCCACAGCCTGGAGGCCCAGAAGGAATCTATGCGTGGAGAGTGTGAACGATTGTCTACACCTGACCTGCGGCCTATGCCCAAAAACTTTACCAAGCGTTTTGACTTCTGTATTCGCGCCAAGGGGAACCACTTCGAATCCGGACGAATATAATGTTGCCTAGTGTCTGTTGTTGTTATT